>CABFNQ020000617.1:0-24094 GCA_902077795.2 Clonostachys rhizophaga
TTGTTTTGAAGCCTCAACAACTGCTCTAGCTTACATAAACTCATAATAGTGTTCCTTGATGATGCCACCGAGATTTGAGACCATGACACTTCAAGCCATGGTTCTGTAAGAGCATCTTGTGTTTACTTCACGAATATGCTCTCACACCTGATACTCTGTATTATCATCCCCAGTATAGCGAAGTTATTATCCATCCATAAGCCTTTGTTGTCATTTACAATATTCTCAGCATACCATTGAGAAAGTTGCTCGGCACTAAACCAATGTAATATTCTGAGCCCTAGTACATGCGCCACAATTTTGTGGTCCCACTTTTCACATCCCCACATTAAGGTCCTACTCTAAAGGGTATTAGCCGATGCCCCCTCCATTGGTACACTCTGCTTCCACACTCATTGTCTTCAACCTGAATAAATCTGGCTAATCCAAATTTTGCTTTTTATGCCATGGATGATCCCTCAACTGCGTGGCCGGCCTGGAAGTTTGGTATGAAAAGAGAAGATATATACACCAAGCTCCATGACCAATACAATACTTACCTATGCCCTATCCAGGACGATACTGCCTTTCACCATGATATTTTGGAAATTTCTCACCAGGCTGATTCCACACCCGAATTTCATCGTTTGGCAAACAAGCGCAGGCAACAGCGTCTTAAAGAGTTGAATAACGCTCTTCAATCTGCGAGTCTTGAAATCATCGGAAACCCGAATCTCATCGCTACGCCTCAGTGGCAACATGCACTGCAGCTATTCCGGACAAATTCCTTAGATTCCCTTGTTGGGTTCTTTGCTTCTTACCTGCCTATTGATCATGTTTGGTATCCGGTGGGCCATACCTGTAAGCTTGTCGCGAACAGTGATGATCTTTCTTACAAAGAGGACGAGCAAAGTCAGGGAAACCGTCAGGCTATAGTGGGATTGAAAAGAAAACGTTCTTAAGTATGCCGGCCTGAACGAAATTCTCATCCAGGCTATTACCAGCTTAGTTGGCAAATGTGGCCTTCGTGCAATCGCAATTTGATCGGTGCTTCGACTGGCAGTGATCAATTGGCCTAGTACTTTGCCATAGTTTCTGGGCCACATCAAGTCATAGTGTTATTTATATCTTAAGGAATAAAAATGAATTATAAGTCAGGGTATCAATCCATTGAAAAAGAAATTTCTATTCTAGTCCCAGGGTTTGCCTTAAAAGTAATAAAAGAGTATTTCGTTTTATTTTCTAGCCCTGCTAAACGACTACACCAAAACCTGCTCACCACGATCCCTCCACCACAGCAATCGACAGCCGCTTCACGGTACCCCCATAAATGACCACTCGGCCCACCTCCGATAATCTTGAGAATCTACAGAATCTGCAGAAATAAATATACTAGTGTCACGCGTCCAACACTACGACTTCCCATTCTCCGACCGCGCCATTTCACGAAGGTGGCTCTGAACCTGAACCTCGCTACTTTTCTTCTGATCTTGCAGACCCTTGCTTGCGCTCTCATCGACATTAATAGAGCCTGGCATAGGAGCTCTTGGATGAGATATGCTCTCCCGGCGTGGGTGTTGGGTCCCAGTCTTGATTTTTCCAATATCGGAACCCCTCTGGACTTGCGATAGGGCGAAGTCACCGGAATCAAAATACCTTCTTTCCTATATACAGTTAACACATACCAGAATGAGACGGAGATATGATTAGGAGGGTGCTTAGATGAAGCACCTATATACGTACGTCCAGCTGATGGTCAAGGAGATCTCGATGTGGTGCCCTTCCATACATTTCTTGGAGGCGCTCTGTCCTATTATTAGGCTTCTAGCCTTAGAAAGCGTTAGGTATTTAGCGATTTGATGGAGAAAAAAGTTATGTACTCACTCGCCTCGGAATGTCCTTTTGTCTGGGATTCCATCATAAGATATATGATGCTGTACTGAGGCGGGCCCGGTAAATGCCAAACGGTTTAATATGCATAAATATATGTAGTTTCCCTTGGGGAGATTAAGTACGACACTTATATACGATGAAGACGCATTTACCACCCACGCCCACACTGCCTCCAACAGCCTATCGATCGTGGAGGGGTTATTCAACTCACGTCATAATTCATCACAGCTTGCCAACATGTGAAACTGATGTCATAGTCCGCCGCGAGTGCTCCAATACGAAGACTGCCCTTCCCTTAGACATCCCCCCTTCTGTAGAATCTTCCTACGGTTTTTGTAAGAATATTTCGCTTATTTGTCTGCCAAACGGATTAATTCTCTATATAGCAGAGTATCTGGAATTAGAGAGAGATATTAATAGCTTGGCTCGATCGATAACAAAACTAGGGGAATCTCGGGTACGAGCCTCCGAGCGGGCCTACTATGAACTTCGAAGCCAATAAGTTTTCAAAAGCTCAGAGCTGGGTCAAGTGCTGTGGATATTGTCAATAACTATATATATAGTACACCTGTAGCCTGAGCGTTATTATATAAGATCATGATGGGATGTCAGCATTTAGCGAATCGATGGTTGGTACCCCTCTAAAACTAACTCTATTATGACATAATGTCACTGCTGTCTGATGCCCCGCACCCGCAACCGATGTCATACCTATCTGCACACTTGTATTCACCTTTTCACCGCAATTAAGATTACAAAAGGAGCGCCATTCGCATTATTTACCGGTAAAGGTTTGATTGAATAATAATGGCGGATTTTGGCGCCCGGATACACCGTCGAATGTCATTCTGCTGAAAGAGCTGCATGGCGATCTCTGTCGAAAACATGGGATGCACACCGCGGCAATCAGGAGTACCTGGAGATCTTTCGGTAAGAATCAGCGAGCGAGATGTCTCAAGGCTGGTGCAAAAGATGGAGCCTTGTTGAAGTACTCTTCGGACGAGTCTCTGGGCAATGTGTGCAAGATCGTGCCAGAACGAAATCTCTTCGACGTCACAAAGTCCGGGTCGGACTTTCTCTTGGACCTTCTCCAGCACCGTGCAACGACATCCCTATTCGAGCAGTATTCTGGTAATCCTAATGGTGATCCAGGAGACCTTGACTTTATCGAAGAGATGATAGGCACCGGAGGCCTTCAGCATGCCGACTATCGCGACAGTTGTTTCACATCATCGTCTAAGCCGCGGAATTGGTCGGGAGCCCTGTTGTGCTGTAGGTATGTATATTGTGTGGCAAACGGCTGGCATGCTGTGCCTGCGGAAGTGTATGGTTGGCGTGAAGTCCTGGTTGACCTTGCGGCGTTTATGAGGAGGTTGGCCATCGCCGCCCTCCCCATTAATGACCTGAACCCTTGTTTTCACTTCAGCCTTGCCTTAGCTGTTGGCTTGAAAGTGGCGGCACGCTCAGCTGTCATTAAGATTCGAGAGCATACTGAGCGTGTGTGAGTCAGGCGCTCGCATGTTGGCTTCAGCCCCTTGGCTGTACCGAGCTCCTCCCGCTCGACTTGAGGGCCTGCACTTGGTGCTTATGGATTGCCCAGGTTGGCTGAAGATTGGATGAGGTGCTTTGACCATGGCTTAGTGTACATCGCTTGTCTGCTACAAATTTCTGAAAGGTTCCTCATGGTGACTTTCGAGTGGCACCCTATCCTAGCTAATTTGCTTTCCCAATTCGGCAGCCTCTACTTCTTCTTGCAAGTCTTCAAGAATTCCCCGACGTCGTGCAGACGTTTCTTGTACTTTTCCTTCAAATACCATTCCGAATGTTTCTCTTCATACAGCTTACCCGCTATCCACAGTAACCATTTCTTCAGAGAAGTAATTACAATAGCCTCCGGGGCCTCAAACCACTCAATGTGCTGTTTCCCGCATCGCCCACAGTATATCCGCACTCTATGCTCCGTGAGCTCTGCATGTACCAACTTCTCGACGCGGTGCGCATGTGGCACAACTTTCATTACCAGGTAGAGAACTTCAGGATCTCGATTACAACTCTTTTTCCACTCCCCAATACGAATCTCACCTTCTCGCGTCGTGAATCCAATTTTGACAAAGCGTCCATTGCCAGGTACTCTGAATGAATACAGATAACCATTGGTCACCTCATTCTCTGACAGTTTCGGGTTTGTGTCAAGTAAATCCTCCGCAACACTCTGAATCATCTCGTTTGGGGTCTTATATTCTACCGCGGTGTCATTTTTCCCGAGCACGTTAAACGGGCTCGTGTTGAATCCCTCTTTCCAGTAGTTGCGAGGATTCCGGCTCATTTTGAATGTTTTCGGGCTAGATGGTGGCGTTATGAGTGCATGGCTGCCGCTGTCCACTAGGACAGCTGTATTGCCCTCACCGGTGTTGTTTGCCTCTGCAATTGCATTTTCGGTTTCCCGCCTTTTTCTCTCATGTTGACAAGCTGCTTGGAACTTATCGATGGCTGATGCACACTCGTCCTGATATGTAGGAGTGTACTTCTGGTGAGAGTGGCACAGCATATGATGCCGCAAAACCAGCGCAAGGTCATCCAAAGTGTCGTCATCTGAAGCGGCAGTCGCTATCTGCACCATCTTACTAATAGTCTTCCCACAGAAATACTGATCCTCGCGTTTGACCGACTTCTTACAGGGCTTGCCCAGTCTTGTCAGACTCGCACATTTGCTTGGCGCTGGCCCGAGAATAGTGCGCAGCCGTCTCTCCAGCGTCGGAGTGCGTGGTGAATCAGGCAGCGCTGCTAACCACTCGTCTATTCGAATATCACGAATAGGTGGGTGATCGTGCCAGTGACAGTGTACAAGCTTTGCGAGATCATCGAGGCGTTTCTCAACTTGCCGAGGTGAGTGGTTCAGACGCCTGAGCATTTTTATCAGGTTCTCAATTTCTGTCGTCCTCAACGGAGCTATCTTGATCATGCAGCGCTCAATATTGTTCGTAGATTTCGTAGTAGCACCGCATCTTCCTTCATCAAGTGATAGTGCTTTCTTCCATATTTGCAGAACAATAGTTTCTTCAGTATCTGGAAGCTCTACCATGGAATCCGAAACGGTAGACTTAGTCGGGGTCATTGGGCGGACTTTCAGCGGCGTTTCAGTAACTGTGGTTGCTGCTTCTTCCAGTATAGCGTCATCTGTTATTAGTATGACCTCTGCGGTTTCTGCATTCTTTCCAGGAAATATCTTAGCACATATCGTTGCTGGCAGTGACGTGTTCGGCGAGGCTGGGGGGAAGTCACCAGGTGAGAGGCCTGCTACTGCACCCTCAGATTGTGGCATTATGGCGGATTCTTTGAAAACGAATCGCCTGCTAATGAAGGAAGCTTCCTAGTCAGATATCACTGAGATGTTGGGAAGCAATGTGATGTTGGGCTGAAAGCTGTTGTGACTGTGTGGCTCAAATAGGTGGCTGAAGGTGGCGCAGTAAGTGTGGTGAAGCGTGCACAGATCTCTAAGTGATCTGAGCTTTTTCGCTGGCGGAAAGGACGCGGAAGAATGATCCTTTCGTCTCTTCGTTCCTCAAGGCATTAGTGGCGCAGAGATTGTGGTGCAGCAACTGTGGTGCATGCTTGCACGGTTCACTGGTGGTCCGAGCTTAGGATAGGAGACCGGCCCCCTACGGGGCCCGCCAGCAGACCTTTCGGAACGAGACTGACAGGCAGGCGTTGGCTTGTGACAAGTGCTGAGCTGGAATAATTCTGGGCGGAAGCACGGACCGCTATGGCACTCACACAAGACTTTGTGACCTAGAGGGTGTATAGAAAACAAGTTGCGACGTACGCTTTGTAGAGTGTACAGCTACAGTATAGTAAAGGCGAATCGGGTATTGCTGGTTTTTAGTTCATATTTTAGGACCACGCTTAGGCCTCTAGCTTGTGTAGATATGCGAGATACGCACGTAGAGAGAAGGTGCTAAGAGTGCAAGAAAGTCAGAACTAACGACATAACGATAACTAACAATGAAATTTTAGTTACTGTAATATTTCTTCATTTCTTTCTTGTGCTCTACCCAATCATCAGGTCAACTTCACTTCTGCTTTGTGCCTCCCACCTCTCCTTGCAGACTCGCCCAACTCCCTTGCGATAGGCAATTCCTTGCTTCCACTCTACCCACATCACCCAATAGTAATAATACCAGTCGCCCCCGCTGGGCTTATCCGGATGGTCAATTTCCTGGAGCCCAGGGTGAGGCGAGGTAGTGTTTCAGCAGGAGCCTTTCGCAATCTCAACTAGCTCGAGTGCTGTGGGCTGCTCCGTCATCGTCTTTCCAAACTTATCAATACCTACGAGTGGCTCCAGGGCTCCAACCCACCCTCCGCCTTCGTCTCGGAGAGAAAACAATGGCGGGTAGGCTCGGATACTCTCTGCAGGAAAAAGCGAAGCTCGACGTGTTTTACAAGAAATATAAGGCGCATTAATAATAGAGCAAGGGGTTCCCGGCTCTGGAATAGGAATAGGATACCAAAATTCAAAGCCAGGATGTTTGAAATGCCTAAAGAAACAAGATGGTGCGGAGTTGAGGTCTTAGTACTCGTATTTCACCGTAGGGCTTTCAGAAGTATCATATCTGGTCCAGTCAGAGGTACATTCCACTCGACCTCCTAACCACTCCTCTCGGCTTCTGATGATAACGGGTTGGATGAGTCTCCCGGGCGATTCTAGCGTTTCATGGTACTTCCACGATACGAGCGTGGCCACTCTAGCGGAGCTCATCATCCACATCTGCACCCTAGGAGAGCTTCTGAGAAAATCCGAGGCAGATACTACATCCATCTTGACAGGGCCAGACCAACCGGCCCAACTCCAGCTCGGAAGACAATAATTCTTCTTCGAACCTTTAGCAGCTCTGCGCGATGCACTGTTCTTAGGGCCCCATAGTAGACATATATCGAACCAAGCAGCAGGGAGACCTGAGATCAGGTTCCCACTAACGGCTAATGATATAACCGATGATATGCCTGCAAAAGTATCGAGGGTGTCCTCTGGATAAGTGAGATTTCGACTGTTATATTCCGTCAAAATTCTGGTAAATCCGTTGAAGTCAGGGATTAGGGACTGGAATATAGACTAGCAGCTGGTGATGTTCTCATAAGAGGGACGAAGGCGTGTGGTCTACTCAATATGCTCGCGCCAGACGGCTTCCGTACACTCCCAACGGAGCGAATCGCCGTCGAAAATAAGCTTTCTTCTCGAGTACAAATACTCCTAACACATCCATACTCTGGTTGGCCACACGGGATCCTCGCATAATACCTCATAATGGTCCCCTCCAACTGGAAACTGAATCACCATCATGCCGTCGGCCAAGCAATGGACAATCTGGCGCAGGTTTCTGGGCTCTGAGATACGGCGAATCCCTCTTAAGCCACTATTGGCGTTTTCACCCTGCACCGCCATAATAGTAACCGAAGAGTTGGCATAAATGCCGCTCATCTTGGACAGATCCTTCTGTTTCTGCAATTCCTCGTCTTGCACAATACAAAGTGTATCAACCCAGAGGTACCTCTCGCCTAAGAGTTCGACAATACCCATCGCATCGCATGTTGTTATCGAAATGGGTAGTTCCCACGTGGTTTGGGTCAGGGAACCAGGCTGCCGGAGAAGGTCGTGGTTGCTCCGCAGGGCAAGTAGTATTTTCTCACTCCCCCAAACATAGCTGAGGGCTATATATGAGCATTCATCAGGGGCGGCGATTATACATTGCTTGTGAATGTCCACAAGCCAAGTCGGCCGCATTAAAGATAGTGTCTGAACTGGAATGCTCTTGCAAAGGCCACCGTGAAGACATGTGCAAGACTCTTTCCACATTGCCGGAAGACCGGTATCAATCTATTTTCGATGAAGAATTTGGCCTCCGATTAAGTCATCCGGATAATCTGAGCTTTTTGAGACGTATAGTGCCGTGAGGGGTAGCCTATCGACTGGAGAGGACTGGATCATATCTGCCACGATGATGGCGCCTGCGTTATCTGGGATTTTCAATATTCTAATGGTTCTGATGTATCCTGCTACTGCTGAGCAGCTGATGGGAGGCGGAAGGGAATCTAGGCTTAAGGCCGAAGCAACCAGTCTCTGGTGAATGTCACACCCCGGAGATGGCCCAAGAACCTCTTTACCAGTTCCAAGTGTCTCCGAAGGGAGGGAAGAGTGTGGTGTTCGCAACAGTCGGACGATCTTGTCACAGATATGACAAACAGCCTATAGCATATGTATGAAGAGTACGTCAGCCAGAGTTGAATCTCAGGGCTCAGTCGAAGATTGGGAAACCTAGCCACATGCTCACCTCTGTCATCGTGCGACGTGTCTAGTCTGTGCCCCTCATTCATGCCAGCCCCGCCGGTTTCTGCTTGGCATCCGTGTGCCTGATTTGCGTAGAACGGGAATGTTAAATATGGCACCTCCGTGGTAGTAACATTTCGCGTTCCGGGGAATGCAACCGTGCAAATGACAAAATACGGATGCCTTACTGTTACAGACAACCTAAGCACGCAAGGCGCGTAAACATCACTTCCGGCTCCACCTTTTTCCCGCCAATTATTACGAGGACCTATAGTTGAAAAGCCGCTGTAAGAGTCTCGATATCATGCATAATTCCCTCGACCGGAAGGGTCTTTGAGCCTTCGATGTCGTAATCTTTAAAAGTGTTAATATATGAATTTTTTTTTAAATTTTTTTCTTAGTTTAGGCTGATAAAAGTAGCCGCTGAAAGGGATTTGTGGCGTAAACATGGTGCATCTATCATGGCGAATGAAGAGGCACAGGGGTCTGTGTGCCGGACCGTTATGTGGCCCAACCGTATGAAAGATCGTGGTGCAGCAATTGTGGTGAAGCTGGTGAGCACGCTATGGCACGCACCATTAGGTGGCCAGGGATGTTCCTAAGTCTAAGCTGTGGCTATTGAGATGTGGCTGGATGTGGCGCAGGCTTTGTGGCGCAGGTGGCGGTGTTTCAGGTGTTGCTTTTCGAGGGGGCGGACGGAAGAGCCTTTCGTTCCTCACAAGGCACAGGAGACCGGTCCCCTACTGGGTCCGCCAATGCCTTTTCGGAACGAGTTAAGAGCTTGAGAAGTAAGGCGCTTAAAGTAAGGCGCTTACGAGGGCCGGCGAACCAGTTTTTTTTTGCGCTTTGGGCGCACAGGCTCTGGCTTACTACTCAGACCCCGCATTCGATAGCATTGTAGTTTAACGCTACTTTGTGTCTTAGACAAGAGGACTGGGAGCCAGTCCGCTCAGCTCGCACGGGAAGCTGGAGATTCAAAAATGGCTACAAAGAGTCATGAACAGGGAAAGAAGAGCAACAACGGAGATTCTACAAAACGCCCCCGTGGCTGCCCCCGAAAGGCGTGATCAAACAACCATTATATCACACTATGGTCTAAAGAGAAATTATAATTTGAGTCATTACGTATGCATTCTTCTCTTCCACAGGTTAAATGCTCTAGTCTTGGTCGTCCTTCTGACTGGAGATACTATAAAACCGACTAGTTCCTCGTTCGAAAGTAAATATCAAATATCTGAACGCTTCTCTCACTCTTGCAATCAGGCTTAGTGCGGCCGGCCGGCATTGGGCGAGAGCAGTCACCAGCACTCGGAGACAGATGGATTTCGGTAAGTCCCCCTCTCAGTGATGTGGCTAAGTGTCTTCACATGATATTTCAATCGACCATGGGACTTGAGTAGCAACCACCAGTGCAGGAAGTCCCTATACACTAACCACCAAGTCTAACCTCAAAACACTTCGGATTGCTCAAGCATAATAACTAGCCCATGGACATTTTTTGTACGGATTCGCGAACTATCGCGCCTAGAAACAATGCCTCAGAAGTTGACGGACAGGAGACAAGTATTTGTTTTCAACCAACGTGACCGTTAGGAGATCAATGCATATCAACTCAAATTCTGTTGTATTTATCTCTCTAAAGCGAAGTGTTTGCAGGCAACTCTCGATGGTCACTTTCTAGTTTAGCATTATATGGATGTCGGGCGCGCTGGTGAAAATGTTAAGTCTTAGACTAAAGCCACTAGATTTTGAAGGCATTCCAAGGAGAGATGAATAGTGGCTTGCACACCTGCAATACGGACTATTTCGTCGTGTCTCGGGTTCTCGGCATAAGCCTACGAATATCCCTAGGCACTTGGAATGACAGCATCGATTCATTGATTGATTGACTTAATCCTACTCGGTTTTAGCCGCTATGCCGTTACGCAGCTATGCCCGGTAAGCGAGGTCCGGCAAATAGCTGAAGCGCCGTAGATAAAAAAAATGTGATGCCCTACTTCGCTCTGTTATGCTAATATAACTAGCTATCCCTGAAATTCTCGCTTCTTCCTCTTTAACCTCTATCTACTTCTGCCTGCTAGCTTCTGTAGATAGTGGTTTTAATATTAATATATATATGCTTTTAGGCTCTTATGAGGTGGTTTCCTTGTTTTTATGTCTAATATACCTTTAGTCTCCCCCTAGTGTAGGGATACATTTAGTTACGTCTTGATCCTGAATCATTAGAGGATCTATGTTTGTTTTATGAATTTAATAGCCTTAATAGCTAATCTAAGTTTATTAACTATTCTCTAAAGACTTCCTAGGAATAGCCCTAGTAATTATTGTTAAAAGCGTTGCTATTTTTAGTATTATAGTATGGTATGTATTATAGTTTGCTAACTTTCTCTATAGTTAGATTTAGGGTCTATAATACCTGGAATATATTAGTTAAATAAGAAGTCGTTGAGGCTAATTTTCTCTATCTAGAGTTAGGTAAGAAGGGAGCTTTGTTATTTACTTAACTAAGTATGAAGTTATAGGACTTCCTTGTGGATTTCTGGGTATAGCGGAAGGTTGTTCTCCCTCTGGTTTCCGTTTCCCACTCTTCCTACTAATTCTGGAAAGCTATTCTGCTTTCCATGCTCTTATTGTCGTTCCTAGCTAGTATATCTCTAATGGGGTTTCTGCCCTTGGGCCTGCCTGATTGTCATCCCTCCACCCTGTTGCTTCCTTGGCTGCTTTGTCGGCCGCTTCAATGCCCTGAACCCCCCTGATGCGATGGGATCCACCTGATTTCAACCTAGACGTGTTGCTGATGGAGACCGTGAATTACTACCTTGCCATCGTCATGGAGGTACACTCTTTTTCAGCACGTGACTTCCTAGTCTACATTCTATTATCTTAGGCAAAACGTCACAATCACGTGATTAAAGCCTACCGCGAGCACTATTTTTATCACCTAGCAAGCGCTGCCATATCAATATCCATAAATATCCAGCTGACATCAGCCGCTAGATAAACTGCGTTTATCGATAAGAAACCCCCTCTTTTGTATCCCAGTAAGTTCTCTTTCAGACAGTACCATATATATATGCCACTGTTGCATGTGAGAGTGCTGCCATCGCCAGCGTATGCCGGCGCAATAGTATAGCAGACGCCCTGTGAAGTGCAGCAGTACTGCTTAACTTTATCTGGCCCCATCGCGCAGGCGCTCGGAGGCTCACAGAACCACCCGGTTCCCGACCCGGGCCAACCCGGACAAATGAACTGCGTCGCGTTGGATGTGAACACGAAGTTGCCGAAATACTCTGGCATGTCGTGCTGTCTGTATCTCACCGCTTTGCTATTTTTAAGACGTGGAAGCTAGAGGCGTTTGACTCGGATGTAAAAATCGCAAAGGAGTGGGGAGAATCGTCACCTAGAGCTCTTCAGCCCAAAGCATGTGACTGCTGAAGCGATGTATTAATTACAGAGGCTGAGGCTAAATATAGAGTTCGCATCGCAAGGCTATATCGTTCGTTTCCCCAGGCTGTAGTTAAGCCTAAAATAGAAGGCCTTGTGCTGTTGAATGTAGAGTCTCGGTCACCATCCCCCTCCACTTAAATGAACCTTTCTTGTCAAAGGTTGGTTTTTTTCTTGGACCTTCCTTGCGGAATCGACCCGTCTTCTTCACTCGCTGTTTGTTGTCTCTCCTCCTAGTCTTGGCTTGTGCTGGTCCATCCAGGCGATCCAGCGTTTTCCCACCTGTCACTCGCTTAGCCTTACCTTCGCTCCTCTTTCTCACAGACGCCAATCGCGCACGCCTACACACGTGTGTTTGAATACATCTGTCATTGCCGTGTGACACGACGATACTATCTATTCTACTATATCCCATTTGCTCCAGCTTTCAATCGGCGAAACCGGGCACATTTGGGCGTTGCACCGGGCCCGCGATATATCAGCGTTTCCCAAACCAACATCATATTGTACAAACACTATAGAGCAGGCCGTCGTGTCTACTATTTAATTAACCCAGTATGAACCGCGACAGCGACGGGGCTGACCACGGCCCGCAAGACTACAATAGCGTCTACCAACTCCAGGATATTCCCATAGACTCATCGGTAAGTATACAAGAATGCGAGCGTCAAATACACGGCGAAATAAGCCTTCCTCTAATCAGCACGGATATGACACACAGACTCATCTTCCAACCCATGAGCAAGCACCACCTGAGAGTCCATACCCGCCGGGAGGTAGTGTGCTAGTAGGGTACACGCCAGAACGTCGCCCTAGAAGCGCTGCCTCAGGTTTCAGCTTCGATGACGACCCGACTCCTCCTCTCCCCCTCGGCCACCAGCCAGACTATCTTCCTCGGCCCGAATCCGCCTTTGGTTTCGACCACTACCAGTATGGCTATGGTCGGCCCGTGTCGACCTACAGCGACCCTGAGGAGAGTTGGGCAGACAGGCAGCAGCAGCCTGTCGTGGACTCTGGTCTAAGACGGCGTGACACTCGCAAGATCAAGCTGGTCCAGGGTTCCGTTCTGAGCATTGACTATCCCGTTCCTAGTGCCGTCAAAAATGCCGTTGAGCCTCGATACCGTGACGTTGAAGGTGCCGAGCAGGAGTTCATGATGATGCGATACACAGCTGCGACCTGCGACCCCAACGACTTTACGCTCAAGAACGGGTACGATTTGCGCCCTCGCATGTACAATCGCCAAACCGAGCTTCTCATCACCATCACCTACTACAACGAAGACAAGGTGCTCCTTGCCCGTACCCTCCACGGTGTGATGCAGAACATTCGAGACATTACAAATCTCAAGAAGTCTAAGTTTTGGAACAAGGGTGGTCCAGCATGGCAGAAGATCGTCGTTTGTTTGGTTTTCGATGGTATTGACAAGGCCGACAAGAACGTCCTCGACGTGCTTGCAACAATTGGTATTTACCAGGATGGTGTGGTCAAGAAAGACGTCCAGGGCAAGGAGACAGTTGCCCACATCTTCGAGTACACCAGTCAGCTCTCTATTACTTCCGATCAGCAGCTCATTCGACCTTCGGCAGAGGGAAAGGTATCTCACAACCTCCCGCCTGCGCAATTCATCTTCTGTCTGAAGCAGAAGAACACCAAGAAGATCAACTCGCATCGTTGGGTGTTTAATGCATTCGGTCGTATTTTGAACCCAGAAGTCACGATCTTAATTGATAGCGGAACGAAGCCTAGCCCAGGGTCCCTGCTTTCACTCTGGGAGGGATTTTACAATGATAAGGAACTTGGTGGCGCTTGCGGTGAAATCCACGCCATGTTGGGCAAGAACGGTATCAAGCTTCTCAATCCGCTTGTTGCTGTGCAGAACTACGAGTATAAGATCTCTAATATTCTTGATAAACCACTGGAAAGCACCTTTGGTTATGTTACTGTCTTGCCAGGTGCCTTTTCTGCTTACCGATTCCGTGCTATTATGGGACGACCTCTAGAGCAGTATTTCCACGGTGATCACACGCTCTCGAGGCGTCTGGGCAAGAAGGGAATTGATAGCATGAATATCTTCAAGAAAAACATGTTCTTGGCTGAGGATCGTATCCTGTGTTTCGAGTTGGTCGCCAAGGCTGGTCAAAAGTGGCATCTGAGCTACATCAAGGCTGCCAAGGGCGAGACTGATGTCCCTGAAGGCGCCCCGGAATTTCTGAGTCAACGTCGTCGATGGCTGAACGGTTCTTTCGCCGCGTCTCTGTATTCACTCATGCATTTCGGTCGTATCTATCGTTCCGGCCATAGCATTATCCGCATGTTCTTCCTGCATATCCAACTCATTTACAGTTCTCTCAACGTCATCTTCTCTTGGTTCTCTCTCGCCTCCTATTACCTTACGACATTTATTATTATGGACCTGGTCGGTAGCCCATCGATTCTTCAGGGTTATCATGGGTGGCCCTTCGGTGATACGGCAACTCCGATTCTCAATGTCCTGATCCTCTATCTGTACATTGTGTTCCTGCTCATTCAGTTTATTCTTGCGCTAGGTAATCGACCCAAGGGCTCACGGTTCACATATGTGGCCTCGTTCTTTGTCTTTGGCCTCATTCAGTTATATATTCATATTCTGTCCTTCTATCTAGTGTATCGTGCTTTGCGCGAACCACTCAGTAACTCGATCGATACATCTTCCGGTATTGCGTTTTTCCAAAGCTTCTTCAGTCAAGAGGGTATTGCCGGAGTCATTTTGCTCGCCCTCATCACCATCTTCGGTCTCAACTACCTCGCGTCGTTCCTCTACCTGGATCCCTGGCATATGTTCCACTCTTTCCCCTACTATTTTGTGCTTATGTCAACGTACATCAACATTCTCATGGTCTACGCCTTCAACAACTGGCATGATGTGTCGTGGGGAACAAAGGGTTCCGACAAGGCCGACAAGCTCCCCTCAGCAGAGGTTAAGAAGGATAACGGTGGTAATGCAATCGTCGAGGAAGTGGACCTAGGACAGGAGGATATTGATAGTCAGTTCAAGAAGACTGTCTACCGTGCGCTGACAGCCTTCGAGGAAGAGATCGAGGTCGAGCGGATGGACCCTGAGGATGGGTACAAGTCTTTCCGTACCGGTCTAGTGGTGTCATGGCTTCTGTCGAATCTGATCCTCATCGTTGGTGTGACCAGTGATGCGTTTGAGTCTGTTGGCGTACAGGTAAGCAACAGCCCTACACCTTTACCATCATTCTAGTGGACACAAAAGTGAGATGCTAACTAACTCGTTCTACAGAAAGCTTCACAGAGCCGAACACCTTACTTCTTCCGAGCGCTCTTATACTTTACTGCTGCCCTCTCTATCGTCCGTTTTATTGGTTTCCTCTGGTTCTTGACGAAGACGAGTCTCATGTGCTGCTTTGCCACACGATGAATGCGTCCTGGGAGGAAAACTGGAGTTTGATTTGATTCCTGACTCAGCCGAAACAACTTGCTTTCTTCAACTTTCAAAAATTCTGCGACGACAAAAGAATGACAACACATCTATTATCATTTTTTTCTCTTGTTCTTTTTATTTACTATTTGAATGGCGAATCTACAGGGCAGACCCATTGGCAATCCGGACGCGGGTGGTCGTGCATGTGATTTGGGGATTTTACTATTTACATTGCCGGTATTTTATCTCTGTTCTTTCGGATCTGGTTATCTTAGTGGCTGTGCTACGTCTTGTTGTGAGTGAATGTATTTACTTTGTTTTATTTAGGCTTAGTCAAGTGCGGCGAGTCTATAATAACTACATATAAATAATAAAAAATGTGGTGCAAAAACTATGGTGCACGAGTTTGTGGCGTTGTCCCTTATTAAAGGCACATCTGTGGCGCAACCCGTGGCGCAACCCGTGGCGCAGACTGTGGCGCAGACGATTGATCGGAAGGAGGGCGCGGAAGAAAGAACCTTTTCGTTCCTCACAGGAGACCGGCCCCCTACGGGGCCCGCCAGCAGGCCTTTCGGAACGAGACTTTCTGGATTACGGAAAGAGAGTTGTTGAAACCAAGATGACGATTGTGAGACGACTATTTTATGAAGAGATGTAAAGAGAACATATTCAAGAGAAAATAATTCAAGAGACGCTGTCGCGTATCAAATTTTGATTGGGAATAGCATTAATAACCATCTAGTGGATGTGATGTGGCTGGATCTTTGATCTCATTGGTGAAAGACAACAGAGCAGGTATGGGTTGACAAAGACGGCGAGGAAGACCACGATGATTAGCGGAAATCAGGTCATAGGATGAATTATAGGAAGATGTCTGTGTTTAATCTCATCGTTACCATTGTCCGGTATCAGGGCCTTCGTAGGCGCGTTTCGTTTCTGCGGCGAGATCTGAGAGTCTTTGCATCGCTTCGACGATGGAATGGTCCATTTTGTTCCCGATAAAATCCTGACTACGCACGGGACTGAGGAGCTTGATGCCATCCAGTGTCCTGCACCTCGATAGCTGCACATAGAGGCTGGTGAAGTCGCACTTAGATGGCTCGCCATTGATGACACGATTCCCTCGCAGCTCAAGAAGAACTTCCGCGAACGTCTTACTTTGAGCCTTATAATCCGTGAGTACAAATGCGGGTACAACAGGCAGGCCGCGGCGGGCGCACTTTGCAGGCAGAAACCTATAATTGCGGTTAGTCGGATCGAGGGTCTGCGACACCGAGCGGACAAGCACCGTCCCCGGCGGAAGGGTTGGTATGGATAGGCTCTTGATGTCCTTCGAATGTAAAAGTATGCCGAGTGGTGGTCCGAAGTGGATTGTCACATCATCGGCCAGGTGGAAACCTGGGTATCTCGGATCAGGCGCGAAATCATAGGTGGTAAACTCAGCCCCGTTGACGATCTTGAGTCCGGTGTAAATATTTTGATTTACAACCACGGGCATGTCTTGGGCGTAGAAGAATACACCGGGAACTTTGCAGCTGGAGTCGTCTCCTAGTTCGATAGTCCTTGCCATCTGGTCTTCTGAGAGAGAGCCACCTCGCCAGGTATGCGCGGAGATGAAGATGGAAATATGTCTCTTGTGAGACCGAGCCCAGTCAACGACGGCCTCCATGTTAAGTGACCAGCGGTTTCGGTTCAGCGGCGTTATGGCACGTAATCCCGTACTGAAGCTGACTTGGTCTCGACGGACAAGTTTTGAGTTGAGCATGAGAAGGTCTTGATGTGTCTGAACCCCAGCCCGTATTCTATCGAGCAGGGCACCTAGGCGAGGATCATCCCGTGCACGAACCTGTTCTTTGAGAAGGACCACTGTCTTGAACATCTGCCACAAGCCGAAGCCACGGTGGTGCGAGATGATTCCTTGTCCCAATAGCGTTGTAGAAGGGTCTATCATTTTATTGACCAGGAGACTCGTCTCACGAACTGGAGCGAACTGGTAGAAGTCCCCCATCAGGAGCACTACTGGAATCCCTCCAAATGGCTTATCGGCGGTGTCCCGGAGTGACTGGAGATTGCGGCTGACCTCGTACAAAGTGGCGCCTCCAAGCATGCTCACTTCATCGACCACGAGAACTAACTTCTGTTTCCACGTCCATTTCTTCGCTTCGGAGAAAATCGGGAGTTGTGCTTGGGAGGAGCGATGAGTTTCCAGCCCACAAGCGGAATGTAGGGTTGTGCCGCCGATCTGGGCCGCCGCGCTTCCCGAGGTGCCGGTGATCTGAAGAAGATGTGATTGGCCCTTCGTCGAGAATACCCATTTCAGGGCGTCGATAACTCTGGACTTGCCGGTTCCTCCAGGACCTCCGGTGTACTGAAGATGCTGGCCGGCAGACTCAGGGTCAGCAGCGTATCGATCTAAGAATTTGCACACAAGTTGAAGGGCCATTGTCTGGAGGGGGTTGAGGGTAAACGACAATGCGGCAGCGCGTCCCACTTCCGAAAAGCCTGTTGTATGATTGACGTCGACCGCCATCCGAGGGCCATAGTTGACCAACCCTAGACACCGAGTTGGAATGGGAACGTCTGCGTCACAGTGGCGAACAAGTATATCATCCAAGTCCTCGGTTCCCATCGTGCCTGGCGCCGATTGAGGACCACTCTCGATTTCATCGAGCATGCGGAGATGCAGCATACCTTGGGCCTTTGCCGCTGCTTGCACATCTTCGTAAGAGAGAGCTGGATACTGGAATAGTGAGCTTTTCTGGGAACGGCAAATTTGGTCATAGAAACCCCGGGGACGCTGCACAAAGGACCATTGCTCCTCTGCTGGGTTTTCATGACGCAGGTCCCGGAGCAAGGCTTGCAGTACCGGCGAGCGTCTCGTTGCTGCCGAGTCTGCTACAGCATTTTGCAGGATGTGGAGGAGCGCGGTGTAATTCTGTTTATGCTCAGCTGTTGTCGAAGATTCTTCAGCATGGTTGCCCTCGTCAAGTGGGAACTCCGTGTCGACTGTGTCATCACCTTCCGACCGGCTTGCCCAGAGCTTTGCGTCCTTGCGCGCATCCTCTGCCGATTTTCTCAGAAGAGAGATATTGGAGACGTGGGATCGCAATCGCGGTGGGAGTGCGGCAACGTGGTTTGTCCAAATGTCCGTAATGTCTCCATCGGCCTTGGCAAGGAAGTCTTCCCATGGCACGAATAGAGCCAGGTGGAGAGTAGAGTTCCTAGGCAGATTAGTACCGGCTGCGAATCATCATGTTTGGATGTCCGGGGGACGCTTACCGCCTGAAGTAGACCGGGTGCTCGTCGTTGTGATCATCGCTGATATATCCTTGGAAGATGGGTACCGTATATTCAGGAGGCCCCCGGAGCTTCTGTAACCAACCATCTGGCTCCGGAAGGAGGCCGTCGAGAGAGATGTGGGCTTCATCCTCTTCTCGACCACGGCAACGCTCGAGGCTAACCATAGACATGTAATCATATAGGCATAGACTTCTCAGTATTGGACCCCGGCGGGCGTAGGCATCCAAGTACAGTAATGTCCTGCCGCTGTCTCTGAGGCCGATGGTCTCAGGTGGGTCGTCTACGTCGGCGTGTTCTCTAGACAGGCTACGTAGATGCCGCCATCGTCTGAATATGGACCAGTACAGGGCGGTCAAGTTTATGAAAGACCACTGGGGCACGTTGGTAAAGTCCGTGTGGTAACCGAGCAGGTGATAACAGACCTCCACTGACGAGAGCTGCCTCTCTGAGAATATTCGGTTTGCCGCCCTCATCAGAAACTGGCGGGTCTGGTTGAGAACGGTCGGGTGTTGAATACCAGGGCCAGAACTTGGCGTCTGATACGGGCCATCCGCCGACTGGTATAGCTGTCCCAAAACTTCGCCTGCAATGGCAATGCGTTTCCACATCGGCGTATCTAGCTTAGTGGCATAATTTGTGATGTAAAAGACCATTGCGAGCCCCTTGGTTCTTGTCAAGATCAACGAGATGTCATGATTGTGGCGGAGCCCGACCGCCATTGCCTTGTTATGTCGGTTAACCAAGGCGTGGTTGCGTCGGATCCTAAGCAGGCCGTCCTCTACGAAGCCCGTCTCCTCGACGATCTTCCAGGGGGCTTTGAATCGGCATGCGGTACGCTTATGTGCATCTGTGTCCTGGCTAGATAGGCCCTTCAGAGAATACTTGATGCAGGTAAATGTGTGGGAGTGTACCTGGCTACAGTATGCAATGTAATTGGCTTCGTCTTCAAAGGCCGCAGTAAGAGCCTCGGTGCTTATCATTATGTCCTTGACAGGGTCGATTGGCTTTCTCTCCTTCCGCATCGTCCTCCCAGCCTTCTCGTCTAGGCACTCGTGAAAGACGGAGTCGACGTAACGAATCACATGAGATCGGTACTCATCCTCTTGGGGATCGGCCATGCTGTCACAAAGCGATGGTAGCTCTAGATTTCCGTGGAGCCAGAACAGCCCATGCAAGTGTAGACTACCTCGATCGTTTGTTTCCACTGTAGCATAATAGTGACTGACTTTCCCGAAAACTGACTCCTTGCCGGCTTTGGCGTAGTGTTCGAAGAATAGGGAAATCTCGCGATGGAAGAAGATGACGGAGCTGACCGGATCCAGGGTGCTGAGAGCGATCTTGTCGAACCGCCCGCGAGCTTCTGCTAGGAAATCTTCCGCCACATCACGGTCATGCAGCCTGTGTACTGAGAGCTTCATCTTGACGGGGTTATTAATGTCGTTTGGGTTGATTGTGAACCAAATCGCAGGGGTGCCGGTCCAGATAATAAGTGACTGTATTTTTCTCCGCATCAGCAGGCGAGTCTCATTCGATAGAGGCTGGGCATAACCAAATATGGATAGCTCGCGCAGTAGAAACGATACATCTTTATCTGTCGTCACTTTGTCCCGGCGCATCTCGACCTCGGCCAATCTCAGCTGTTCTGCTGTCAGGGTCTGACAGACCTGCTCGGCTCGATTGAAAGAGCCCTTCGCCATGCGGACCATGCTTATGCGGCGGTTGGATGATCGGAGAAGAATGTTAAAAACAAGAAAACTGAACACCGGATGCGTGGCAAACCGACCACCGTGTCGCTGGAGTACATACTTGGCCCAGTATGTGAGCGAGTGGTTTAGGGTAGGATTTCCGACGTTTTCTGACGTATATTGCTGACGATGTCCCGTGCTGCGTGTTGCTTTAGGTCCTCCTCTTCCCCACGGGAAAAGCCTAGGGAATGTCCTGGGAAAGAAGTCCTCGTGCAGGTTGTCGGCGAAATCGGAGCCCCGCTCCACGCGTATGAATGGCTGTTCTCCCGCGGTATCTATATTCATTCCACCCAAATGGACATCTCTGTCGGATTCCCGACTGTTTATCTGCATGGCATTTGCAATAAAGGACAGCTTATCCGACTCCGAAAATGTAGCAGGCTCGTCGAGGGGGAACATGCCTGAGGATGATGTCTCATAGATGACATTACCGAGGCGATCGGAACAGCTGGTAACGGGCTCTCCGGGGGACATCTCTGTGTCGTGGTGCTCTCCGTCGGCACAAAGTTGCGCGGAGTTGAGGATCTCCTCAATGGTTGTGGGCTGATTGTCCGGTAGTCCTCTGTCCGTGGGCGGGACAATGTGGTCTGTTTGCGTTTTCTCAGCAATCGACGGCTCCTCATGTCTCATCATCCCAAGTATAACAGCTGGGACGTTGGAGCCACTATCGTAATGCCAACTGTCTATCT
Organism: Clonostachys rhizophaga; assembly: GCA_902077795.2. Taxonomy (NCBI): domain Eukaryota; kingdom Fungi; phylum Ascomycota; class Sordariomycetes; order Hypocreales; family Bionectriaceae; genus Clonostachys; species Clonostachys rhizophaga. The sequence continues at coordinate 20,800 of CABFNQ020000617.1, forward strand.
CGTCGATGTTAATAGCAATGTGCTCGTAGAGAGGATTGTTACTCTGAAGCCAAACCAGAGCATTCCTTACAACCGTCTTGCGAACTTGAAGAAGATGACCAACGTCTGCAGGGTTAGGCTTGCTCGACCCGTTCCAGGAGATGTGGATATTCTCGATCGCCTCCAGTAGGGGATGGGGAAGCACTGTTGCGACGAGGTCGTCGACGTTGTTTGGAAACACGACGATATGTCCTTTCACATGTTTCCTATAGTGTAGGCCGGAAGGCGTCTTGCTGTTGACGGTGAACTTAGTTATGTAGCCGAACGGAGCCTGGAGGGCGATAAGTCTTTCCTCGACGGGAGAGAGGTCATCGAGCTCTTTTGGATATCTGTGCTCGCACCCAATGTGCATGTTGTTGACTGAGCAGGACTTGGGGAGTCTTCCGTTCTGCAAAACAGTGCGACAGTCACGACACACGTCCGCTACAGCATCTTCGTGCTGTGGCAGGCATTCCTCACAAAGCTGAAGAACCTTCGTCGCCCGTACTAAGGACGGCGTTAATAGTCTTTTCCACTGAACTGTTGCGAGATCACCCGTTGGCTGCTTCCTGTAGCAGAACATGCAATGAGAGATTGGCAATGTCTTTTCATCCGTGAATGCTTGATAGAACGATCTAGCGGTCTCCACTTGCACATCAAGCGGGACTTCTTTGCACCAAGTTCTCGATGCCGACGCCTCCTGCTTGTCGAGAAATGAAGACTGATAGCACTGCAATATAGTAGCGATCGACATTCGTTGGTGGTCCCCGACGCTACCCGTCAGACGTGGCCTCTTGGAGCGGCGGTCCGCCCGCGACGGTGGTGGGGTCATAAGGCCGTCCTCTTCTCTCGGACGCTTCCGGGAAGGCGTTTGAGGAGGACTTTTCACCTGGTCCGCTGTGGTTGGCTGCCTCACTCGTGCAGCCGGTGGATGCTGTCTGCGGGAGGATGTCTGGCCGGAAGTCAATGTGTCGTTAAGTAACTTTGGGCGTGATACTGGGGCGGTCCGAGAACGTGTTCTTCGTGAAGAGGACTGCATCCGTTCTTCTCTATGCTGGCGTTCCAGGCTCTCCAAGGTACGACGGAGGTCGTCCTCTGAGACCTTCCTCTTCTTATCAGTTCGTTGGCGAGGCACGGCAAGGCGGCGTTCCGCTCGCTGGCGGACTATTTCTTTCAGTGTTCGACGTAGCTCTTCCGAGGGAACGTTGACGGTCTCTTGTTCTCGCAGTGCTGGTCCCTGAGCACCCTGTCGATCTGTGTTTTCCGATACGCAGGTTACCTCTCCGTGAGAAACCCTAATAGACTCTTTTCGTTGATGACCGCCTTCTTCGAGAGGAGGAGGCCTTGGCGCTGCCAGCCTCGACGGCCGTTCTACTGGCTGGGTCCGGTTGGCCACCCGTCGGTTATCCATACTGTCCAGCAACCGGCGGATCTCCTCATTTGGGACCAGAACGCGGTCTTTCTTAGGCATAGTAACGATTGCAGCCCGTGGGCTCGTGAGAGTGAGTTGAAGACAACCGGCTCTAGTAGCCGTCAAAGCAGGCCCAATGTTGAAATAGGATGAGGCAGAAAACAGCCTACCCCTTTTCCGCGAAGGGTGCGGCATCTGCAGGATATCCATGAGGATGTAGCAAAACCGGTCAAACTGTAAAACAGAATACGTTCGAGGTGGCCCGGCGCATTGAGAAGCTGAAGCATACGAGAGCCGCAGACCCTTGTACGAGACAAATGGCCATGCCACAGCAGCGAGAGGGAGGCCATCGACCATTGTTTCATGTGACACATGGCAAGGGCGTTGGTGGTCGCATCATATTGAGGAAACTACCGTATCGGGGCACACGAGGCCGTGCTGTGACCCAGCCGACAGTACGGTGTCTGTATAAGAAGGGCCATCAGCCGATTCATGTCAAGCCTGCCCTCCTATCAGAAACTCGCTCTTCCCTTTTTTTTTCTTCGCTTTTCTCATATGACTAGAGGAGATTTAGGCACCGGTTTTGAGCACCCCTCCTCATTTCTTGCTATTACTAAATCGGGAAGTGAAACCACTCCGTAGACTCTGGTTTACACGTTCGCGATTTCCGCGTCGCTTGCCCTTCCAATATGGCAGGGCCGCCACCATCAAGCCACGGGCAAGCTCCCTTGAACGCCTTGGGCGTACAGTTCTTCTCCAGTTTGGAGGGACTCGAAGTAGTCACGTCCGCCGATAGGCAGCTCATCCGAGGCCACAACCTCGTCGGCGCGGTTCGTCTACAATTCGTTAGGCCAGCGTACTTTGAAACCGATGACGGAGAGCATGCAAAAGTCCTTGGTATGCAAAGTGACCTCGACATACCACTGTCAATGCATGTGTACCCTTTTCCCGAAATTGACGAGTGGAACGGCCAATGGTTCTTCTTCGACGTGCAGCTACACCCTTACGAACTACACTTCCGCCGCAAAGTCGCGGATGGAGATGAGTCGGTGATCGGTTCGTGGGAAAATGTATATGGGAAGCTGGCACAAGTCCGTGGGCAAATGTGTCTCCAACCGTACGTGCCACCTTAGGCCGCCAGGCCTTTTATGGTTTTCTTTTCCAGAAGACTAATTATTCATTACTTCAGGGTTGCAGAGAGGTCCCTGAGGCTTGGAGGCGGTTGCTTCCCCATTATCGCGCCACGTGCTAGCTTCCAAGGACCAGTCGATGCGAAGACCTTCAAGTTCAAAGCTGGCTCAATATCAGAACACCAGCTGAAGTGCTGCGGCTTCGTCCAATGTCAGACCTACCTGACGCCGCCCCGCGAAAATGAATCGCCTTTCAAGGGTGGCCGACCATTCCACATATTAGCGTACATGCCGTATGATCAACAGCCATGGAAGAGTCGGATCGGCTGGATGACCAATTCAGCCGAGGGAGGGTTTGTATCTAGGAAATGGATGTACGGAAGGGGAAGTATTATCGGCGTGCTTAACGTTGGGTTGTTGGAGAAGGAGCCCGAGCCCGGACAGGACATACTGGTCGTGCTCGTTGATGAGTTTGGCTTTATATCAAAGGCAACATTCGATAGCGGCGGCAGTAAGGGCAACGATCTTTCACCCCAGAAGCCGAGGCAGGAGCCAGGCAAGGTCCGAAACCCTTTCAGCAGCAGCCCGACTGGCCCGTCTCCGGGAACGCAGAAGCCGAGAGAGAAGTCAGGGGACAGAACGGCAGAGGAGGCGATGCCCTCGGCAGTAGCAAGGCGGCTCTTTGGATCTCAACAGGAGTCCACCGGTTCGTGTTTCCGAGAGCACCAAGGAAGAA
>CABFNQ020000621.1:0-11376 GCA_902077795.2 Clonostachys rhizophaga
GCTCCTTTAGAGTAATAATAGATAGCTTATTATAAATAAAGACTTAAGCTTATTATTATCTATTTACTTATACTAATTAGTAGTAATTCTTATATTTAATAAGATAGACTATAACTATAACTATTCTCTATTAACTATATAATTAATAGTTACTTTTTAATTAAACTATAGACTATCTATCCTAGTATTATATATATAGACTATTAATTCCTAAATATACTAACTATATAAACCTTCTCTTTAAAAGATATTAATTATCTAAACTTTCTATCTTCTATAGTATTAATTATAATAAATCCTTTTAAAAACTCTTTAATTAGTTATATAACTAATATATTAATTAAAAATTCAGTATTATTACTCTATTTTATTACTATAGAATATAAATTTATTAGTAAATTAACTAACTAAGACTATAAACTGATTATCTAGTTTAATCTACTACTAATAATAATATTTATCTAATATAATATACCTATTAGATAGATAATATATAAAACTATCTTTAAAGTATTTTTATAAAGATAGTATAAAATAGCTAAAGCTAAATTATTAATAAATAACTCTCTAATAGACTAATTAACTCAGACTCTAACCTATCTATTAATAGATTTATTAAACTAGCTAGACTATTCCCCCTAATAGATAGTTCTAATAAGAATATATATTCTAACAGACTTAGAAAAGAGTAATATATTATATTAACTAAACTTTACTATTAATTAGTAAGTATATAAACTACTTAATTAGAGAGATAATATCTATAGTTTCTTCCTTGATCTAATATTATATAGTTTAATATCTTAGATAAAATAAATATCTAAGATACTAATAATAGTACCTTCTATTATATAAGCTCCTCTTTAGTTAATTTAATCAGTAGTATTATTAGTAATAGTAGTACCTTCTATTTAATTTACTATATAAATAGATTAATTAATACTAATAGATTAATTATTAATAGATTTATCTAAAAGATTAGATTAATTTTTAAATATATATAAATAAAATATCCTAAGCTAATTAGAACTTTAATAATAGTAGATATAGAGAGCTAGAAGAATATAGCTTAAGAGGAAGATTATAATATAACTAAGCTAATAATTCTCTGAACCCTTATTAAATTTATTAAATTAAATAAAATAAAAATTATTTAATTATAATTTAAATAATAATTCTAATAATATCTATTCTACTTTTTCTATTAAATCTTTAAATAAGATATTAAATAATATAAATACTAGTAGTTAGAATAGCTAAATTAGTAGTTAAATAGGAGATAATCTAAATATCTAAGGAGATAATATATAGGGAAATACTAATAACTAATCTATAGATAGGAATATAATAATAGAATAGTTAGTAGCTATATTTAATTAAGTAGAGGAATTCAGATATTAATATAATATATAGAATATACTCTCTTCTCTACTATTACCCCCTTAACTATTCTAATCTCCTGCTTAATAATAATAAGGAAACTAAACTATTAATCTAATCCTTAAGTAATTCTAATAGATATTAATATAGATAGCTAGTATATTAAATTAAGTTAGCTAATATAATAGAAATAATAATAGTAAGTAGGATAGATAGAAAATCTATTATATTAGTTATTTCTTACTACTATTAGATAATAATAATAATTTAAGCCTAATAATAAATATATCTAAGTTAGAGATAATTTAGTAGAATATAGATAGTTTTATTAATAGTATTTAGATAAATATAATAATATTAGTATAAATAGATATAATCTGCTATAACCTTATCTAACTATTTAAAGATAAGATAGATAACTAGTAAATTAATCTTCTATCTAATATAAATAGATTTTAATTTTCTAGTTTATTAAATAGCTAGTTTACTATATTAAGAGAAAAGTTCTATCTAAGTATATTAGAAGTAAATAAAAAGTTAAATAATTTATTCTACTTAGATAAACTTTATACTAAGGGAGTTAATATTAATATATAGATAGTATAAGTTATATCTCTATTAAAATCTATAATAATAATCTTACTATATTAATAATTAATCTAGATATAGTTAAGACTAAATAATAATATATAGGAATTAGTATTTAAACTATTCTAGGATATTCTAGTTAATAAATAGCTATTCTATTTAATAGAAAAAGTATAAGTATATTAGAATAAATTAAATAAGATATTATATAATATAGCTATAATCTGAAAATTATATAGATAATTAAAAGTACTATATAATTAATTCCTAGATATTACTAATACTAGATCTTCTAGTAATATAAGTATAGTTTCCTTTTATATTACTTCTAATAGTATAACTAATAACTTATATTACTTCCGAGATAATAATTAATATAATAGAAAATATAATAATTATAATAATTATAGTTCTAATTACTAATATAATAGCTAAGGTAATTAATTTAATTACTATTATAATAACTATAATAAGGATTATAAGAAGAAGATCTATTTTAGTAGTTAGAATAATAGTTCCTCTAATAAGAATAATAATTATAAGGGTAAAGATAAAGATATTTACTACTAATATCTAAAGTTCTAAGGAAAAAGATAGTATTAATAATAGGTATTATATAATAGAGATAAAGTATACTAGTATAAGGATATAGATAATAATATATTTATTAAAATAAATTTAATAGAATAGATAGTAATTAAGGATATATTAGAGAAATAGGGATATATTTATATTAACTCTGTTTAACTTAATAAAAGTAATATTATATAAGCTAAATAAGTTCTTAGTAGTAATACTAGTTAATCTAATAAATTAAATACCTAACTAGCTTTCCCTTTAAATAATCCAGATATATACTATATATTAGAGTCTATAAAACCTATAGATATTCCTCCTATTAACTTATCTAGAGACTTTACTTATATAAAGTATAATAAGATCTTTAAATCTAGAAATAAGCTCTATTACTATATTTATATAAATAAATATTATAGATATAAACTATCTAATTAATAGATTAGCTTATCTAGATAAGAAAACCTACTACTTAACTAGAGTAAGCTAGATAAAGAGTAGATAGACTCTTCTTTAGTTTTAGATAATCCTTTAAAAGATTAAATAGAAATAGAGAAGGTTATAGAGGAAATAGAAGTATAAGATATACTTAATTAATATAGAATAATTAAAGTATATTTTATAAATAGATAGATTATCTATATAATAAAGAGTAGTTTATTAAATATTAGATTTAGATATATAAAGATAAAAGTTATATTTAGAAAAGAAATAAAGAAGTTAATTATAATAGTAGATTCTAGATATTTAGATATCTTAGTAGATAGAAGTTAGATAAAATATTATTTAACTAATATAAAATACTTTAAGATACCCTTCTTAAAAACTATATAGACTATAAATAGACTTATTAAAGTTAAAGATAAGGTTTATTTTTTCTTTTTTATATCTAGAAAGATATTTAATAGAATAGATATATATTCTAAATTTATAGTTAAAGTATAGATAATTAATTAACTTAAACTAAATATACTATTTAATATAAAATAGATATTTAATTATTAGGTATTAATCCTAATAGATATTAAATAACTAAAGTTTAATAATTATAAAGATATAAAAATAAACTTTAAATATATATAGAAGAAAAATTAAATAGCTAGTCTAGTAATAATATTATAAAATAAAATAATTCTACTAAAATCAGTAGATTAGATAGATATCTACTATAGTCTAATTAATAAGATTAATAACTATTATATAATTAGAGTATTTTATTTTATATCTAGTAATAAAATAGTTAAAGACTATATTATAATATTAGAAAATAATATATTTAACTATTAGATAGATAGAGCTTTAGTCTATAATAATTTAAATATTCTATAAAAGTTTAAGAGAAAAAACTATATTAGAACTATCTATAATTTTAATAATAAGATTAATTTTTTTGAAAGGTCAAGGCCTCCAGTATAGGGTAGACCAGCTGTAGGGTAAGCTGGGTCTAGGGTAGGTGCAGCCTATAGGGTAGGCTAAGGAATACTGAAGGGATCGTTTCGAAAGGTATAGTGGAAGAAGCAGTCTACTTAGTAAGAAAGAGAGACTTTATCAGCTATAGAGTAGCTAAGGAGATAGACTGTAGGGTAGATAAAAGAGTAAATTGTTTTAAAAGGTCAAGGCCTCCAGTATAGGGTAGACCAGCTGTAGGGTAAGCTAGGTCTAGGGTAGATACAGCCTATAGGGTAGGCTGAGGAATACTAAAGGGATTATTTTAAAAGGTATAGTAGAAGAAATAGCCTACTAAGTAAGAAAGAGAGGCTTTATTAGCTATAGAATAGCTAGGAGGATAGACTATAGGGTAGATAAAAGAGTAAATTAATAGCTTAAAGAATCTCTATCTAGTAGGGAGAAAGCTTTATACTTATAGATATTTTAAAGCTCTAAGAGCTCTGAAGATAATATATTATCTTCTATAATATAGGCTTATAACTACTATAAGGTTCTTATATAGTAGATATAAGGTCTACTAATATAAATACTATAGTAGATATAAAGTCTACTAATATAGCTACTATAGTAGTTATAAGATTTACTAACTAAGTACTAAGGTTCTTATATAATAGATATAAGATCTGCTAATATAAATACTATAGTAGATATAAGGATTATTAATATAGCTACTATAGTAGATATAAGAACTATTAATATAGCTGCTTTAGTATAATATAAGATTACTAATATAATTACTATAGTAGCTATTATAGTAGTTATAACTACTAATATAATTACCTTAATAGATAGCTATAGTAGATTAGGCTAGTAGCTTTAGTAGATTTCTAACTTTAGAAAGCCCTAAGTTAGTTATTTTATTCCTTCTTATTCTATACTAATCTGAGATTATTTAATTAACTAATATAAGATAACCTGATCTACTCTATAGTCTATAGGGTAAATCTTAATACCCCTTCTGAAGAAAATAACTAAGTTAGATCCTTATAGTACTCCTTCAGGCCTAATAGATCTCTAAAGATCTACTAAAGAGATATAGTTAGTAGCTTAGTTAACCTATTAGCAGGTATTATCTTAGTTTCCAGATAACTAAAGCTTACTAAACCCTTTATAATTTAAACTCTATTATAATAGAATTTCAGTAGTATATACTTAGTTCTAGTATATAGGGTAGGGTTATTACTTATAGCTATATAGCTCTAGTTATTATAGTAGATAGTTACAGGGGTCTTTAGAAGCTAGTTTAGCTCCTTATAGAGCTCTTTTAGCTACTATAGCTCTCTAAGAGCCTCTATAAGACTATCTACTTTAGCCTCTATAGTAGATAGGGCTATAGTAGTTACTTTCTTAGCTTTCTAACTAATAGAATCCCTAGCTAGCTTAAAGAGATATCTATAGATAGATTTACTAGTAGTTTTATCCCCTATAAAATTACTATTATAATAGTCTTCTAGGGGCTTAGTTAGTAAGTAGATTATAATAAGGTTTTTAGTACCCTTTAGATACTAAAATAGCTTTTTAGTAGTCTTTAGGTAGATTTTATAGGGCCTATATATAGTCTGGGCTAACTACTAAACTGAAAAAGCTATATCAGATCTGGTTTAAAGTATTAGGTATATTAAAGTCCCTATAATCTGCTAAAATAGCCTGTATTCCAGGGGATTATAGAGACCTATAGTCTCTATAGCTTCTACTATAAGCCTTATAAGATTAGGCTATAAGGGTACTAATAGAGGTTTTTCTTTAGTAATCTTAAAAGCCTATAGTATCTATTTAATATACTAAGGCTAAAAGAGATATAGGGCTTTCTTAGGCCTATCTTAGTAAATTTAAACTCCTAAGAAGAAAGCTATTAGTTCCTTATCTTCTATAGGATAAACCCTATAAATTTCCTTCTTTAGCTTATTAATATAGCTAATTTCAGAGCTTATTATAAGGTAGTTATCTATATAGATTACTATAAAAGTAGTCTTTTTAGTATTATAGAAAACTACTAGATCTAAGATTAGAGAGCTAAAGCCTAGGGATTTTAATAGGGCTTTTAGAGTCTCTTACTATTCTCTAGAGAACTGCTTTAGGTTATACAGGGCTTTTAACAGTAGGATAACCTGATCTTTAGAAAGATTATAGCTCTGAGACTTAGCTATAGTAAGTAATTCAGAGCTTTTCTTTCATAGCTCCTTTAGGTCTTTAGAGAGCTTTATATAGAGCTTTTTAGTAAGTTTACTATTTAAAAAGATATCTATAAAGTTAATTTACTTAATATTATAATTATATATAGCTACTAGAGCTAATAGTAGTCTCTAGATCAGAGAAATAGCTATAGAAATAAAAATCTTATTATAATCTAGATCTTCTATCTATAAGAACCCTCTAATAATAAGTCTAGTTTTATATTTTAATAGTTTATTATAGGGGTTAAGCTTCAGCTTTAGTATATACCTATAGCTTAGGGCTCTATAGCTCTTAAGCAGATCTTTTAGTACTATAAAGGAGAAGGTTCTAGTATATATTAGCTACTTAAGTTTACTAAAGATAGCCTATAGCTAAGGCTCTTTCTCTTTTAATAGTAGTTTTAGTATCTCTTTCTAGTTATTAGGCTCTAGTAAGAGCCTAGCTTTAGTATATATTATAGCGCTTGCTTAGTATACTATAGTAGTAGCCTGTACCTAGTTAGATAGATCTATTAGATTATCTATAAGCTCTGAGTTAGACCTAGGCTTACTGGGTTATTATACTATAGCTAGCGGGGCTTCAGGCTCTAGAGACCCTATAGCCTTAGGGGCTTCAGGCTCTTAGGGTTCTAAAGCAGGTATTATAGCCAGCGGTATTTCAGGCTCTTAAGGCCCTGTAGCTAGTAGCTCTTAAGGCCCTATAGCTAGCGGTTTAAGCACTATAGCTAGCGGATCAGAGTATTCTTATAGCAGCTATTATAGCAGCTCTTAAGTCTCTTTTATATACTCTATTTCCTTTATTTCCCCTTCTAAAGAGTATAAGAGGGGGGGGTTTTATAGCTATAAGCTCTATTTTATAGGGCCTATATCCTCTAAAATCCTCAGATAAGAGATTTTAATAACCAGCCTCTTCTTAGGGATATAAATCTAATAGATTTTAAAGCTTAAGAATATTAAAATCTACTCTAAGATTATTCTAGGGGCTAATTTATAGCTCTTAGACTACTATTCAGAATAAATAAAGATCTTATAGTAAGCTCTAATAGCTTTATAGATCTGGAAGTTAGATCTAAAGGGAGTTTCAGATTCTAATTCTTAAAGAAATAGCTACTAAGGGAATAAATTATAGTTATTAATAGCAGTATAGTTAACTAACTAAAGAACCCCTGGAAGAATATAATACTAGAGGTATAATAGGAGCTTAGACTACTATAAAATAGCTCTAAGTCTATCTATTAATACTCTTATAGAGTATTTAGCTAGTCTGTTTTACTAGTAAATATAGAGGTTTAAGGTACTAAAGATAGTATCTTTAGTAGCTAGCTAATCTATTAAATCCCTTATAATTTCCCTACTATTATAGTAAAATTTAGTAGAATAGTAATTATAATAGTTATAAAGGCTTTAATAGAAGCCTTTTATAGTAGTTACTATAGTAGACCTTTCCTTATTAGGGAGAAGAATAACTTACCTATAGTAGGTTTTTTAATCTATTAAAATAAGCTCTATAGGCCTTTTATTATATAGTATAAGCTTAAGATAGAAGGTATTCCTTTCTATAGAGTCTAGAGCTCTAGATAGATTAGGGATAGCTATATATACTAGAAGCCTATAGCTTTTAGTACTAATATAGGCTAAATAGTAGAAATCTTCCTCTTTTATAGGGTTAAAATTAGGAAGACCTTCTGTAATTTTAGTAGTCTTCTTTAGTAATTAAAACTCTAAATACCCTAGCTATATATACTAAATACCTGCTAATTATAATAGATCTTTATAGATCTTAGGTATTTATAATAGAGGCCTAATAGTACTAATAGTTCCTTATATTAGGGCTTCTTTAGTATTAAAGCCAGGATAATCCCCTTCTGAAGGCTTCTATACTAGGACCTTAGTAGGTACTTTAGCAGGCTATTTAGTAGGTTTAATAAGTTTACTAGGCTCTATAAAGTCTAGGGCCTTAGGGGCCTAGCTAGAGGCCTTAGAGGGAATTTAAACCTCTATTAAAGTATACTATTTAGTAAGCTTAGTAAGTTTCTTAGTAAGCTATTCAGTAGGCTTAGTAAGCTTACTAGGCTCTATAAAGTCTAGGGCCTTAGAGATCTAACTAGGGGCTTTAGAGAGAATTTAAATCTCTATAGGGTAGCTATAGCTTATATAGATAGAGAGCTCCTTAGATATTATAAGCTTAGGGATTTTTTACTCTTTTAGCTATAGATAGAAGCTATATTTTTTAAAGTTTAGCAGACTATAATAGGTTCTATTACCTATAAATAGCTATTATCTTAGAAGGGTACTCCCTGAACTATAGTATCTTATCCTACTAACTATATTAGTCTCTAGAATAGATAGAAAAAGAGTTTCTTTTAGCTCTAAATCCCTATAGGTTAAAAAGTTCTAAGAGATTAGAACTTAAAATATAATAGTTCTAATATCTATAGAATAGGCCTTACTAGTAGCTATTAGAATATAGCCTGTCTTAGAGTACTTTAGAGCTTTATAGTCCCTATAATAAGCTCTATTATTTATTAAGTATACTATAGAGCCTGTATTATATAGAAGGGTATTTAGCAGACTATATCTCTAACTACTAAAGCTAGTAGTAATAGGAGCTGCTGTAATTTCAGTAGGTTTAGAGGACTAATAGATCTAAAAAGCTAGCTAGGGGCTTTCTTTATTACTATCTTCTAATAGACTTTAAAGGTCTTCTAGGCTATAGCCTAGAGTAAAGCTAGTAAGTTTAACTAGCTTTTCTTTAGGGGCTTTAGGCTTAAACCCCTTCTATTAGATCTTTCCCTTAGAGGTCTTTTTAAGGCTTAGTAACTTCTTTTTAGCAGACTTTTTAGTATACCTAGCCCTATAATTTATAGCTTTAGCTACTAAAGAGCTCTTATTATACTATTCCTCCAGAAGGTCTACTATAAGGAACTATAGGTTCAGAGGCTCTAGGGAGCCTCTAGAGGCTTTAGTAACCCTAAGGTTATTCTATTAGTACTTAGCCTACTATAGGAAAACCCCTTTTAGAGCTTTTAGATACTAATTAGCTTGATCTATAGGGGCTATAGTAATCTTAGCTAGTAATAGCCTAGCTAGAAGATTATTAAATATATTATTAAAGATTTCTAATAAGCTTTTAAAGTTCTTATAATAAAGCCTATAAAATTAAGTATATAGGTAGCTGTATTAAATTTTAATACTATAAGAGAACTATTTAACTAGTAACTTATAGGCCTCTATAGAGGAGATCTGCTAAGTTATAGTAGCTTATAGACCCTCTATATAACTATCTTTTAGTAGTATAAGTAAGATAGTCTGATCTGGATCTAATAACTACTAAGCTATAGTAGGGTTTACTATAAATAGTAATAATCTAAGAGCTCTGAATTAGATCTCTAGAGTCTATTTCTACTAATTAAAGTTATAGAGCCCCTATAATTTAGAGGTTTTAGAAAACTTATAGATCCTTTTATTAAAATCCTTAATAATAGAGTCTTTAAAGACTCTAGTTAAGGGATTAAGACTCTAAGAGCTCTATAAGATAGACTATTAAACAGTACTAGTAGTACTAGAAGCTAGTTAGCTAGTACTAGTAATACTAGGGGTTTACTATAACTATAGTAGATTTATAGTAGCTATAAGCTACTAAAGGGTTTACTATATAGTAGTAATAGCTTTAGTAGTATCTAGATTCTAAAGACTCTAAGTAATAGTAGTATTATCTATTATAAGACCTGAAGGAATAGTACTAGTAATACTAAAGTTTACTAGTTAACCCTATAAGCTCTGAGTAGTAGTAGTACTCTCTACTATAGGAATAGTACTAGTAATACTAAAAGGGTTTAGTTAGCTAGCTATAGTAGTAGTACTAGCTATTAGAATAGCTACTAAAGAAGAGTAGGTTTTAGTATCTTCAGGGGCTAATCCCTCTATATAGCTATTTTTATCAGCTATTTTAGATCTTCTTTAGTAAAGAAAGCTATTAAGACCTAGACTGAGATATAGGGTAAATTAGAAGACTTTTCTAGTATAGGGTAAGAGCTTTTAAATCTAAAGATAAAGCTCTTTCTTACTAAAGGAGGTAAGATCTAAGCTTATAATCTTTTAAAAGATTAAGGCCTTTAGTATAGAATAAACTAGCTGTAGGATAAGCTAGATCTAGAGTAGGTATAGTCTATAGGGTAAGCTGAGAAATACTGAAGGGATTATTTTAAAAGATATAGTAGAAGAAGTAGTCTACTGAGTAAGAAAGAGAGACTTTATTAGCTATAGAGTAGCTAGAAGAATAAACTATAGGGTAGATAAAAGAGTAAATTAGTAGCTTAAAGAACCTCTATCTAGTAGGGAGAAAGCTCTATACTTATAGATATTTTAGAGCTCTAAGAGCTCTAAAGATAATATATTACTTTCTATAATACAGACTTATAACTATTATAAGGTTTTTATATAGTAGATATAAGATCTGCTAATATAAGTACTATAGTAGATATAAAGTCTGCTAATATAGCTACTATAATAGTTATAAGGTTTACTAACTAAGTACTAAGGTTCTTATATAGTAGATATAAGATCTGCTAATATAAGTACTATAGTAGATATAAGGACTGCTAATACAGCTGCTATAGCGGATATAAGAACTGCTAATATAGCTACTTTAGTATAATACGAGATCGCTAATACGGTCGCTACAGCAGCCGTTACAGCGGTTGTAACTGCTAATGCAATTGCCTTAACAGACAGCTACAGCGGGTTGGGCCGGTGGCTTCAGCGGGCTTCCAGCTTTGGAAAGCCCTAAGTTAGTTATTTTATTCCTCCTTACCCTATACTAATCTGAGATTATTTGATTAACTAATATAGGGTAACCTGATCTACCCTATAGTCTATAGGGTAAATCTCAATAAATTGGTGGCTTGAAGAACCTCTATCTAGCAGGGAGGAAGCCCTGTACTTATAGGTGTTTCAGGGCTCTAAGAGCTCTGAAGATAACATGTTGCCTTCTGTAATACGGGCTCGTAACCGCTGTAAGGTTCTCGTACAGCGGATACGAGGTCCGCTAATGCAAGTGCTACAGCGGATACGAAGTCCGCTAATGCAGCTGCTACAGTGGTTACGAGGTTCACTAACTAAGTGCTAAGGTTCTCGTACAGTGGACACGAGGTCCGCTAATGCAAGCGCTACAGCGGACACGAGGACCGCTAATGCAGCTGCTACAGCG
>CABFNQ020000626.1:0-23659 GCA_902077795.2 Clonostachys rhizophaga
AGTGACATTTGCATCATCATGCAGTCATATCTTTATTCCGCTTTTGGGACAACAAACGTTCTCGCTCAGTTGCATAAGCGCCTTTCGGGCAGCCAGAGATCTGCGGTCCGGGTAGTTTCTTAGTGATACAGGGGCTATGGGCAACCAATCACGGATCGCCCAAGAAAAGTTGTTGGGATAATAAATGTTGAGATATGGCAGGCGGCAGGAATGGCGTAAGGGCAACTGTGCCAGATAATCACACCGTGGAAGGTGGAAGGCGGAAGGTGACAAGTAGGTAGGTATGAAGGTCTGGAGAGCTTAGAAGAAATAATAAGGCACTTGTCGTTATTAAACTGCCTACCCGAGAGAGCAGCTAGTGCAAAGAGTTTGTTGGCTGTGAAGTTTTTGTTTTATTGTTGGTGATTAGATAGGTTTCCCGAACATATACATGGGAATTGTTGAATATTACCCTCAAATAGAAAGACCCGGCCACCAACCGCCCTTCGCATCCCGTCCCTCGGGTCCCTGGCAAATACAGATAAACGACTTCTCACCCGATCTCGAATCGCTTGCAAAGAATTCAACTCCAAAAAGGCGAATCCCCAGCATTCAGTTGCCAATCCCTTGGCTAGCCCCTTCCATTACCACTAATAATAGGACGCTCCTGATACAGTACGTACATACGGTGCAGGCCTGAGTGATTGATACATTCAATCATATCCAATAACACGACGGACGAGTCCACAGGGAAATTGATCAGAACCGAAGACCCTGCATCGTCGAGATGTCCACCTCGGTGCCAGTGGCCGCCCAGGCCAAGGCCTTTCCAGATGGCACGACAGACTACAAGCCTCTGCGTGCCTCTTCGTCCAAGTACGATCCTAACAAAGTTCACATTTCCGACATTCCTATAATCTGGTCAAACTGGCATCAACACGTCAATTGGCTTAATGCCACATTCATCATTTTTATCCCCATTCTAGGCTTCATCTCAGCCTTCTGGATTCCTCTTAAGCTTAACACCGCCATCTTATCTGTTGTCTACTACTTCAACACCGGCCTCGGTATCACAGCAGGTAAATATCTGATCCATATCTGAACCATTGCTGGTCTGTCAGTTTCTCAGATACTAACATCTTCACGTCAGGTTACCACCGTCTTTGGGCACACAGCTCGTACAAGGCCACCACTCCCCTCAAGATCTACCTTGCGGCCGTTGGCGCTGGCGCCATGGAGGGCTCGATCCGGTGGTGGTCCAGGGATCACCGTGCTCACCACAGATATACCGACACCGTCAAGGACCCCTACTCCGTCCGCAAGGGTCTTCTCTACTCCCATCTCGGCTGGATGGTTTTCAAGCAGAACCCCAAGAACACCGGCCGAACCGATATCACCGACCTCAACGAAGACCCCATTGTTGTCTGGCAGCACCGCAACTTCATCAAGTGCGTTCTGTTCATGGCTCTGATCTTCCCTACCGCCGTCTGCGGTATCTTCTGGAATGATTGGCTCGGTGGATTCGTCTACGCCGCTATTCTCCGCGTTTGCTTTGTTCAGCAGGCCACCTTTTGCGTCAACTCCCTCGCCCATTGGCTCGGCGACCAGCCTTTTGATGACCGAAACTCACCCCGCGATCACGTCATCACCGCACTCGTCACACTCGGTGAGGGATACCACAATTTCCATCACGAGTTCCCCTCAGATTACCGCAATGCCATTGAGTGGTGGCAGTGGGATCCTACCAAGTGGTCTATCACCGTCTGGAAGTGGCTTGGTCTCGCCTACGATCTCAAGCAGTTCCGTGCCAACGAGATTGAGAAGGGTCGTGTCCAGCAGCTCCAGAAGAAGCTCGACCAGAGGCGAGCTACCCTCAACTGGGGTACGCCGCTCGAGCACCTTCCCGTCATTGGCTGGGACGACTTCGTTGAGGAGGCCAAGAACGGCAAGGCTCTAGTGGCTATCGCTGGTGTAATCCACGATGTGACCTATTTCATCAAGGATCACCCCGGTGGCAAGGCTCTGATCAACTCCGCTATTGGCAAGGATGCCACTGCAATCTTCAACGGTGGTGTCTACTACCACTCCAACGCAGCTCACAACCTTCTGTCCACAATACGCTATGGCGTTCTCCGTGGTGGAGGTGAGGTTGAGATTTGGAAACGCGCCCAGTTCGAGAATAAGGATATTACTTACGTTAATGACTCGGCTGGGCAGCGCATTATCCATGCTGATGACCAACTTACCAAGGTGACATAACCTGTTTGCAGTGCTGACGCTGCCTAAACAAAATTGACAAGAGAGGAGTGATTGTGGGGTGGGGTGGGCGTTATAATATTTCGGCATTAAGGTTGGCTATAAGTACCAAGAAAGCGTTGAAAATGAATTAAAGAACAAGAGGCGCGAGGTGGCACAAAGATCTGCGCAATTCAGCAGCCCACTCCTTAAGTGGTGATTGCTTTAAGCTAGGAATGATAATGCTACGTTTAATGGCCAATTCATGTTTCTCTTCTTTTGTGATGATAAATGAGGACTATACAGTTGACATGATGTATGTGGGGCCAAATCACTAAACGAAATGGCTAAGATGATTCGAGGGAGGTGTCCAATGGAACCAAACAATATACTCCACATGTTGGATCCAAATGTGCTCTTCTCAAAGAAAGCATTCGAGGCCATTCCTAATCATCCGTCTGAGGTCTTTTGTACGAACCTCATCGCCTCAACCTCCTCACTTTGGCTGGATCCATTGGTCAATTTTATCATCTTTGCAATCTGAGTGAGCTATCAACAAACACTTCACTCCACTGACTTCGTCCAACAGCAAATTTTATTCCCGCCGGAGAGTTGTATTCTGTATCTCTAGAGCCCTCGTAGTCTCTTCAAGATTCTGCATTCCTTCATTCTTTTGCTAGCGGCATTTGGCTGCAGCTTTTCGGTTTCTTTCTTTGCTATGTTTGAAATCTTCGTCACATTCAGACCCCTGAATTCTCGTCTAATTCTCTGACCCTCGAGGTGAATCTAGATCATCATCATCATGCTTTCTCCTCTGTTGCTTCCGCGCGTTTTCTTCACAGCCCTGGCACCTTTTGACTTTCGTATCCTTTGAAACTTCGACTCTTTCCGTGACCTGAAAAATGCCAGCCCAAAATTCCTCAATTAGCAGTTTGTCCAACAGAGATTCACCCAGCCACATTGGAGGCCAAGGAACCCCATAGTGTAGTCTACGAGAGGCAGAGGAGAGAGCTGCACGAGAGGAGGAGCGAGCCAACTAGGAGAAGGAGCAGCCAATCGAGCAGAAACCGAAAGGGACCAAGCAGCGATCGAACGGGGTCAGGAAAGGGAAAAGACCCGACCTACAACGCTGGATGAGTATCTTGAGGCCTGCTACAACCTCGTTTACGCCCGCCTTACCGCCGCAACTGACCTGTCCAAAACTCAGGCAACATCCATACCTATTATAAGCTTGTTCCAGAGCGCCTCAAGCAATGGACTGGCTCCTTTGATGAGCAAAACGAGATATTACGCATTATTGATTTACACCTTTTAGATAGAGGAACGACTTTTTGATAGCCTGCCTGACGACCCTTGGCATTAAAGTATCGACTGCTCCTATCGCGGACGAGAAAATGCTGGAGAATTTTCTGTATAATTGTGTAGAACAGGTGTATTATATATGAGGTTAGTAAGTCTGAGGACCTTCAACGGTAGTTGAATATTGGATCTGGCATCAAGTTTCTTTTTGCCCGGACATTTTATACGCCCGATCCGCACGAGAGTTTTGATCTTGTGTTTGGTGCTCGCTGAGGCCTCGACTCCTGAGAGTTTGGATGCTCTTTCGTCAGAGACGGTGCTAAACGAGGTTGGGTAAATCTGCTGACTGCTCCACAGAGCGGCCCCTGAATTTCGACCCACTTGAAATGTGGCTGTTGAGAGGTGCGGGAGTGGCCGCGAGATCTCGTCAATAGCGCACAATTTTAAAATTATATAGATCAATAAATTGAATCTTTACTACGAGTGTCATCAACCGGCTTTTTGATATTCGTGGAAGACCAAATATAAATGTGGGGGAAGCACGTTGGCAAAGCCATCGCTTAATATGTATTTACTCCTTGCTTGGACAGTTAATTACTGCCTGTTTTTCGTGGGTCACGGGAGTAGGCCTGGAGCTGGATTGTATCCCTGTCGGGTTATTCTACAAATCCCCACCACACATGTGATGATCACGAATACCTTGAGCATGGTGCATCTGCATCAGCTTAGTAACAAGGGCTCCCGCCGTGTTGAAAATTGAAGGTAAAGCAGGCGAGATGATCAGCGAGAGCACATTGACACGGTTTGGGTCTAGGTGGGTAGGCGTGACATTAAGACTTCGACCTGAGCGGCGCTTCTATGCTCAAGTACCTAAGGCTAGCAGTGGACGCGGCGGTATGGGCGAGCCGCAGGCCACAACTAGCCGTGAATGCTTTCATTTTGACGTAGGTTGTGACATGGCGAGCTGGGGCGGCCAGGTCGTCGAACTCGGTACTATACGACGCGGGTAAGAGCGGCGGGGTCGGTCGTTGTCGAGACACGTCGGCGCCGTGTGGTCCTTGCGCTTGAGAAGTTGCATGAAGGAGGGAACCCGTTGGCTCAAACGCGGCCAGTTAGCTGTCCTGGGACCACATAGCTGTCCTGGGACCATATAGCTGTCCTGGGACCATGGGGCTGTCCTGGGACCATGGGGCTGTCCTGGGACCACATAGCTGTCCTGGGACCATAGGAAAGAACTGAATCGTCGGCTTCCGTGCTCATCTCTGCGATGGCGACAAGGCTAGTGACAGCCGGCAAGGTGTGCGACACATTCTGCTTGAATGTAGGAACTGGGCGGATGAATGAATAAATTTAGTGGAAACTGATCGTGCGGGTTGTGGGTGAAAAGATCTTTGGGTTGCCCATAAAAATCTAAGGAAAAGAAAGCAAGAACTGAAGTGTTTGTCGTTGCTTCTTTGTGGCCGAGGTGGTTTTAACTAGCAAAAATGGTGTGAGCATTAGTAATACGAACTTCAGAGTTCAAAAATTTGTCCAGGAGTCCAGGAAATGGTACCATCCATGTTCTTGGAGCCCAACCAACAAACTCAACAAGTCCAATTAACTGTGAGTCTCAAAGCTGACTGGGTCAGTTTGCAAATGCATAGGTCCACCAACTGAATGTAAATTACCTGCTTCCCTTTTATCTACGCAATCTCCATATTCAACCTTCCACTTGTACCGGTGACAACGCTTCTCTGCCCCCGGTGCAACCCATGCAAGCATTCCTCGGAACTTTAGTTCGTGACACCTCCATAACGCTACATCCTTCGAGCACTACGCCCCCTACTGCTACACCTCTTAGTACTATTTATAACCTATATGTAGCACACGCGTCTGGAGCACTAGGTACACCTCCCAAGCACTACACCTCCCGAGCGCTACACCTCCCGAGCACTACACCTCCCGAGCGCTACACCTCCCGAGTGGCACACCTCTCGAGTTTTTTTGAAACAATACGTTTGATACGGTACACGCGACAGGGCGGGTACACTAGTCAGCCCGTAAATGTCGGTACAGATCTTTGTTCCTGTCCTGGAGCCAACCCCTGTACCTACAGTGTGTGATTTATATGTACACCCCCTTCGTTATACAGCAACCAACATCTTAGCGCCCTGCAAATCTTTACGCGACTGCCTAGGCGCTCTGGTTAGCCGTTTACGTCATGGGTTGCTAGCAACTTTTAGCGCTGTGCAAAACTGTTTTCTGTGAATGGAGCATGTTGCTAGCAACCTACACGCTCTAGAGCAACCTGAGCTTCCCTGGTCTCTGCTTTCTGTAGGTTGCTAGCAACCTCAGCTCCCCTGATTGCTGATTGCTGATTTCTGTAGGTTGCTGGCAACCATGTGTTTTCCTGGTCTCTGCTTTCTAGAGGGTCGCTGGCGACCATGAGTTTTCCTGATCTCTGCTTTCCGGGGGGTCGCTGGCGACCCTTAGTTTTCCTGACCTCTGATCTCTGGTTCCTAGAGGGTTGCTGGCGACCCTTAATTTTCCTGACTTCTGATCTCCGGAGGGTCGCTGGCGACCATGAGCTTTCCTGATTGCTGATTTCCAGAGGGCCGCTGGCGACCATGAGTTTTCCTGATTACTGTAGGTTGCCAGCAACCTCTGACTTTCCCGCTTGCCGCGCACCGTCCTGGCCATCCCGCACCCATGTAAATTGTGGAGGCAGTGAAGAAATGCGAACTCAAGAGTTCGGAAATGTGGAGAAGTTAGTACAAGTGGCATTGTCACGATAGAGGCAAAAATAGCTCTGTAGATATGTACCTATAGTACATACGTATGTACATACGGTATGTGATTGCAAAGCTCTATGTACACTATGTACACCCAGAAGGTTCTGTGGGGCCTACCTGAATCCGCCTTCAGCGTCTCCCAGCATGCCCAGATTCTCCCTCAGTCCCAAAAGATGGATGAACATGCAATGTACCAGCTCTTCCAATGGGATAGCACATACATGGGACAGCCCTTCCAATGGGACAGCACAGGGTGCATCAGCCCTCCTGGTGGGATAGTACATAGTGTACCAGCCCTTTTACTGTAACAGTATTCAATATCCTAGCTCTTCAATGTACTAACCCAGTACATTGAATGTTCATCCAGGCGGTTGAGAATCTGTATGCGCAGGTATGGCCCCACAGAACCTTCTAGGTCATTGCTTGCGTAGCTTTGTAAGTACATACCGTATGTACATACATGCGCATGTACCTACATAGCTATTTTTGCTCCAATTTTGACAATGACACTTGTACTGGCTCCTCCACATTTCCGAACTCGAGAGTTCACATTTCTTCACTGTCTCCACAATTTACATGGGTATGGTAGGATGTAAAGCCAGCATGGTGCTCTGCGGTGTTCCGACGGCAAATACGGAAAGCAGGAAGGCCAGAGTTGCAAGCACACTGCAAAAAACTGAATTGGGGCGGGCTTAGTTGCTGGCAACCTGTAACCCTAGCTAACGGTTTTATTTGGCTGTGCAACCTATGCGCCCTGGTATTCTGGTTAATGTTTTTGGTCGCCAGTCAACAGTTTCTGAGTCCGTCTTCTTGAATGGCTGCTCGGGAGATTATATAATCAATTAGCTGGCCTGGCCACCTGACCTGTTCCTTATCGGTTGTGATGTACCTACCTTATCGCATACCAAGGTATCGAGACTTCGCGCTATCACTGTAGACAGCATTATTCTCAGCTCAGTACTTAGTGTACTTCGAAAAACTTATGTATTGGCCATTAATGGATATTTCTCCACACTGCAAAATAGTGGGCAATGTACACTAAGGTAGTTTTAAGCACTCCCTCTTCTTAATTATAGACATAAAGACAATAGAGCGGAAGCTACTGTAGTTATGCTCCAAGCTGTAAATATTAAGTCATATCTCTAATGCTATGTTCTAAATTTTGTTGGATTAGTTTCCAGTCTAGCTCCTCCGGCAGTCTGTGGTGCTCTAATAATACTTGTGCAACTGGGTTAAGTATTTGGCAAATCTCCATCGCAGGTGCATTATTTGTGAACCCTTGAAGTTGCTCGAGCAGCGCCTTATGAGTTACTTGCAATTTGTTATTGCTACAAAATCAGCATAGGGCCTGAATATTTGCTTTGTTGAGTTTGCTTACATAAATGAGATCAAGCTCTTGGAGGCTGCTAAGATTATTCCCAGACCAGCTCCGCCCTTTCCTTTATGCCCTTCAATCATCAATACCCACCGTCTAGCAGACTGCAGATCGCTTTTAAAGTTCGCATGGTGCATTTTCAGACTCTCAGTTGTGGCGTCGGGGAACACTTGACAAATGTATTCCTTGTGAGCAAGATTCTTTGCGCTTTCGCCGCGTTTCCGGCCACAACGAAATTGAACTTCTTCTAGAAACTTGGTGTAACATTGTAATGATCTAATTTCGGCCACAACTCGACGTAGAGCATGCAGGCTATCACTTTTGCCTAATGCCCGCAAGATGTCGTGATAACCTCGTTGCTGCTCATGGGGTAGATGTGTAGTGCTATTTGGGAAGGCAACAGTCTCCCTTAGAGTGGCACCGAAAAGGCCATTAATAGTTAGATGGTCCCAGTGCAATTTAAGGAAACTAACGATCGTGTCTTGATAGAGGTGCTGAAGCTGTTTGACTGGCTTACAGGGGTCTGATGTATGTGCAGTAATTCTTTGAGCGCGGTTGCTGTTAGCCCTCTTATCGATAAGTTCATGCGCCACCGAGTCATCCCTCGTACGGATGCGTTTCTTAGCAGGGGAAAAGACAGCCAAGTTACTGCATTCGTTACAGACGTCATTTCTAGCGCTGAAGTTATCTGCGTCAGTCAGTGCATCACTGTGCAAATGATTAGTACTACAGATTTCGGCTTGTCTCGCTTGCCCAGCCACAGATGCGAGGGATTGCACATCTCTGTTGGTGCTGCAATCTTGGTAGAACATCTCAACATCCGTTGGCGTATCACCCCAAGGTACCATTTCAGAGTAATCAGGAACCACATCCGCTTGATTAGCATCGCAAACGTATTCAAACCCAAGGTGCCTCTGAGATAAATGATTTATAAAGCTGAGAAGAGCATCTTTTCCAAATGATAATTTGATGTTTTGGAAGAGATCATCAGCCTTTGCCTCTAGCTCCGCAAGCTCCATGGCGAGATAAAGAGTCTAGGAGATGGGTTTTACTCTGAGCCTGCTGGTGGGAATGGAGCTGTCTAAAAGCAAATGGGGATGTGTCGGACCCGCAGTATGTCCTCTCCAAACACGTACTATTTTT
Organism: Clonostachys rhizophaga; assembly: GCA_902077795.2. Taxonomy (NCBI): domain Eukaryota; kingdom Fungi; phylum Ascomycota; class Sordariomycetes; order Hypocreales; family Bionectriaceae; genus Clonostachys; species Clonostachys rhizophaga. The sequence goes on from CABFNQ020000626.1 coordinate 8,803, forward strand.
TGGACAGCTGCTAAGAGGGTAAGGTCCCACATTTATTCGGTAATGGGGTACGTAGTGGCATGTATGTGTGTATATATTTTCAAAACATGACATCATAAATATGTGCCTCTCCATCAAATCACCTCAAGGTGCGCACACGGGAGCTATGTATGTTGCTGGCAGCTGCTGGCTAGAACGAATCAAGGAGTCGCAAGTGGGGGAATAAGCCAGAAACAGAGAATTTTGTGCCACTGGTGGTGAGGATCACCCGACAAATTTAGAAGCCAAAAGAGGAGCAGACAAGTTAGGTGGAGCCTATATGAAGTTCATCTGAGCGTGCAAGCTTCACTCCCCTTCAGAAGGCCCTGGCCCTAGCCAGCATGAGAGATAGTTTGTTGCGCCTGTTGAGTTTGTTGGTTGAACTCCAAGAACAAGGGTGGCACCATTTCCTGGACTCCTGGGCAATTTCTGAACTCTTCAGTTCGCATTACTAATGCTTGTATCATTTTTGCTGAAGTTAAATACAGGCCAAAACACCGCCTTCATTCACTTTTTAAATCGTTACTTGCACAGTTTACACAATGGCTGAGCTCCCAATCTCACCCCGGTAACGTGACAGAACGAACGAGAATGTCGTAAAGGCTATTAAAGGTCTTATGCAAAGAGGTGGTAAAATAAGCAGTCCCTTTAATGCTGATGTCTATATTGTGGTGCGACGAAACAACCGACATTGGGACTACAACCCTTCTAGTAGCTCAATATTTCCCCCTCCTCTCGTAGAAATTGTGAGCGATCTCAATCTGGGCCTACTTAGCACTTGGTGAGCTAACTTTGTTGTACATAGGAACAAGCCTACCCACTGGCTGTGAGGAGATCTCCAGCAAGCTTCCAGCATCCCCAGAATGCCATACCCTCATCATCTACTTCCAACTCAACTACTGACCAGACAAGCTCAGGGGATGAGATTAGCTGAGACTACATAGCAATAATTCCTCAGCTCACCATATGTTGTTGAACATGTGACAATGCTTGAATCTCTAGTGATGCAGCAGCAGAAAAGAATTAGTGAGCAATCTGTAATACGCAACACGCGGACTCAAACCTGACCTACACTCATTGCACGACTCCAGGCTACGTAAGCATCAAGATGACGTATCTAGGAGATTGCTCATTAGTAGTTGTTGCCTGCAGCCAACAAAGAGCTGGGGTTCGCTTGCATTTGCGAACTCTTGCGTTCGTATTTAGCGCAACCGCCAAGTGCAAATTTCAGTGCTAGGTGATACCTACCGTACCTTAGTGTACCTACGTCCAGTTTGGAGCATAATAGCTTCCGCTTCGTTGTCTTTATGTTTATTATTATGAAGAGAGAGTATTTAAAAATACCTTGATGTACATTCTCCACTATTTTCCAGTATGAGAAATGTCCATCAATGGCCAGCAAATAAATTTCTCCAAGTATATTAGGTACTGAGTGGAGAACCGTGGCTGCCTCCAGTGTTAGCGCCAAAGCTCGATACCTTTGCTAAATGATGAGGTACATTCCAATGGTTGGACTCCACTGAATGGAGCATCAAATAATGGACATGCAGAAGTTGTCAAGATGCTGCTGGATAAGGGTGCTGACTTCATAACTCAAGACAACAATGGTTGGACTCCACTGAATGAAGCATCATGTAATGGACATGCAGAAATTGTCAAACTGCTTCTTGAGAAAGGTGCTGATTTCACGACTCAAAATAACAATGGTTGGACACCACTGCATGTGGCATCATATAATGGACATACAGAGGTTGTCAAGATGCTGCGGATAAGGGTGCTGACTTCGTGACTCGCAACAGCAATGGCTGGACACCATTCCATGTGGCATCAAATAGGGGACATGTTGATGTTGTTGAACTTCTGCTTAGGGCTCCGCACTTTAACAAACCTGAGGGGGATACCCTTGGCCGCACAGCCTTGTTTCTACCTTCTCGAAGTGGACAAGTGGACGTGGTGCAATATCTGCTATCACTAAAACGTTTTGATCCTGATACCAAGAACTATAACGGCTCCACGGCATTATCGACTGCCGTAGCTAATGGGCACTGTAAAGTCGTGGAACTTCTCATCGCTGCTGGTGTTAATGCTCAGGATCAACTTCATGTTGGGCGCAGCCTACTGTGGTGGGCGTCTCACGCCGGTAAACCGCAGATGATCAAGATGTTGTCACACCCTATGGAGCTGGGTGAAACTTTCTCCCAGGCTGATAAAGCAGTCACGGCTTTTGATACCGCAGCTGCCTGGTGTGATGTTTGTACGTTAAACGTCTCGAGCAGCTCCGGCTTTTATTCCTGCCTAGAGTGTTATGGTTTCGTTTTATGTAGTGACTGCCAAGAGCGAGGTTTCCAATGCCGTGATCAAGCGCATGCTTTGATGGTCAGCCTTAGCAAGAAATCTTGAAGGTTATTTTCTTGATTTGTCATCCGACCTTCCCCATTCACTATTTAGTGAGGCGTTAGGACCGGAAGGGGAATGAGATTTGCTGGGTTGGTCTCTTAGAGCCTTACAAGGTTGATGCTCTTTTAGACGCCATTCTTGTGGGAGTACGAATCATACATATGTTTTGGAGGAATTATGATTGGCTGTGTGCCTCGCAACATGGATCACTACTTCGCAGGGCCATTTCTGCTCTTTTTGGGAGTTGCGCCGGATCAGAAAACAGTATAAAGAATGGGTCAAGGATACAAAACATTACGGTGACCAAAAGCGGTGCAACTGGATCCTGAGACTTGAACAGAAGAGGCTGGGGCACGAGAACACGACTCCTTAAATATATACCTTTGCAATTTAATTGCCTACATCATGGTATTGTATTATATTTTATTGAGCTTAGACTTATCAAGTTCCTTGGTGTCCTACTCTTCTATCGTTCGTGGTGCCATTTCCTAGTGAGGTGGACAATCTTTTCGGCTATCGCATAGATTCTACTCTGTGCAATGTGCCAATTCGTGCCGGTCAACTGCGTAGAAACTAGGACTACCGGGCTGCCCGAAAGGAGTGTCCGCTTTTTTATTCTACAGTGAATTTAAAGAGGGCCATTTTTGGGACAAAAATGTGGCTAGCCGGAGTGCGGAAAGAAATAAAACACAGTGCTTCAAAGTAACTCTGTCTCGTCGGGCTCCATTCCTGACTTGTACCTCAAATATAAATTTGCATTGGCAAAAGGAGCCAAAACCACTGCTCATTAATTCCTACTAATAATCGGCAGGCCATCCCACACATTTGCTTCTCTCTGGATTAAGTACTGTAACATGCAGAGATAGGAGCCTAAATCGAGGTAACGTAAAATTTCTTGTAGCTATGGTCACCGTTTTCCTAAATCCGAGAAGCATTTGAGAACAGTGTTATTTGCAGCCTCAAGGCCGCGCGGCTGGCAGATACGTTCTACTTCCTGACTTTAGTTCACGCAGGTTTGTTCTTATATACGGGTTGATACGGATTTGCTTGGTGCATCACTTCCATTAATGGAGATATTGGGCGTAATTCTTCGTCTTCAAGGTAATCTTCTCTACCCTGTTCTTAGCCACAAATTCTCCGGTCTCAGGGCTGCTGATCGATTTTGTTGATCCATTCTGGTCAAAGTTGCTGTCGGCCACATTACTTTCTTCTAGAGAAACCATTAACTCGTTCGTCGTGGGCTCCTGTCAACAGGGGTCAGGAACTTGGGACTTTAGTTTCAACACCCCTCTGCACTCAAAATGCGGATGTAACTTTTGGTTGCAAGGATAATGGGACTAAGGTATCTTTGTTTCCTTGGCATTAGAGGACGAGTGTTTTCTTGCCTCTCCGAGTCCATGCTTCCACGAAACCCTTGGCACCGGCAAGAGAACTGGGGCGGGCACGCAATCATGTCCTTTGGTAACTGAACCAAAAACCATTTAAGAGGTCCTCCTCGGCTTGTTTCCTTGGTTCAGTCTTGCTTGGCGATTGAGGAAGTTGAGGCAGCACAACTTCTGTACGCCTATGTTGTTTACGACTTTGACGCCGACACTTGGGGTGCAGGAAAGGGCTACATTGCCAAGAAATGCAAGGGCTCTGCCGACTCCAGTGGCAAATGCACCTTAGACGAGTTTCTCAACTACCTCAAGGATTTTGCAACGGCATTTCTTGACACCGGTTTGAGGGAGCGCTTACTCGACCTCAAAGACATCAAAGTGGAGATGAAAGATCGTGGGGGCGAGTACATTAAGAACATACAATCGAAAGTAGTCGACTGGGAATGAACTATCTCCGCCAACCCACAACTCGCTGACTGAAGGAGTACAATGTACAAGGATATGATCGCCGTTCTACGAAACCATAATAAGTTTGAAGGCACACTCCGGCCTCATCAGATCCTCCTCAAAGCGGCTCAAACGCTCGAGGCTTGTGTGAAGGGCTAATAAAGTCACTATGAACAGGCACGGTTAAGGCTCTGTGTATAATATAAGATCTATAGAATAGCTAAAAAAAAAAAAAAAAAAAAAAAAAGATTCGCTATGAGATTTCCTTGATTATGTGATCTAAGAATTTCAACCTTCATCTCTCTTTTTGTCTCTGTCTGTTCCCTGAAGCCACCGCCTTTTGAGGCAAATGTTGGCCAGCAAGGACATAGGCAGCCACGCTGTCGTGCTGGGTTTCAATTGACAAGATATGTCCACCAACCCTTAAGGCTACGGAGAGCCTTATTGGTTTGCGCATTCCATGCGAAACTTCAGGATTTGTAGGCACTCCAGCACCAAGTCATCGATTCATTGTGGGTTAGTATTCGCTAGCGCAAGGTCCCAACACGGCTAATAAACAGATAGTTTTCAGCTAGATAATGCCACATTAATGGCTGCCACTGCCCAGGCCGTCGGTATTCCTACGCTCTGACACCATCGACGGGTCTTTCTAGCCCTCTCTGCAGACAGCGAAGTCCGAGGTAGGAAAAAGGCGAAACCCTTTCAGCAGCAGCCCGGGTACTTCTCCAGCTAAACGCACTACTACGGGCCCTTCCTTTGTTATGGGGGCAAATGATTGGGGGTTAGGCAAAGAGAAGACAATAGGTGACAAATCTTCCACAATCGCCATGCAGCCCGAACAGGAATCAACGAGTGAGTGTTCTTCAGAACAAATGAGAGAAAGCGGCGCAACTGAATAATGAAATGGCAGGTCTCACAGCGGACCGCCAAACAGGGGCAATAGTTGTAGCAGGTAAGCATTCCACTCAGTGCAGCGTAATAGTTGCGGCGTAGAACTGAGCAACACTAGGAGCAGCTTTGGCAGCGGTGACCCCGACGAAAAGGAGACGCGTATAGAAGCAGGAGAGCAGTAGATATAGCCGCAAGGTTCATGCTACATGGGGGCACCAGTAAAGTGATTGGGCTCATTATGGCTCTTCGATGTCGGGCTCTTCAAAGCGCTTGTGCTGTTTGGTTGTAGTTGTAGCGGATGAACTCAGCGTTGAATGAATGAATGAATGGAATTTATTACTCCCGGGAGGACCAAGCCTTATAGGGCCATGACGCTAAACTATTTACAGTTCTGACACGGCCCATCACTTTTCTGGGTTTGTGGCTTTCTTTTGGAGGTTGAGGCGCATAAAAGCGGCTGCGTAGAACATTTGTGGCGTAACAGTGGCGCAGGGATCCTGGTGAATGAGGAGGCGCGAGGGTCTGTGGTGCAGGCCCTGAGCACGGATCGTTCTGTGGCCCGAGCTTACGAAGGAGAGCGCGGAAGGAAGAACCTTTCTCCCCTTCGTTCGGAAAGGCATGAAGGCGGGGGATTTCTTCCTGTTCGTATCCGGGGAAGCACTCTCATCAGCGGAGGAGTCGACCCCCTATGCTATCTACGAGCAGGATGTCGTCTCCTCGATATCGACTGGGGACCTTTGGCCATTTTAAAGTATATCCAATCCTGTGCTTAAGCATAGAAGGCCAATCCGCATGTGCAGTCACTCAAAGCCTGAGCTTCTCATTCTTTCTCATCCTCCCTCCAAATTTGTATATCAGCGCCGGGATAGGAACCATGGCTAAAGAGATGAAACCCAAGACGGAGTTGCCCCAGCCAACACCCAGCCTCTCATACATTGCCGGCCCAGCCAGAGGGAGGAATGCGGCAAGTATACTCCTCATCACAGAAAAGGCAGCAAGGGCACTAGCGGCATAGCGAGAGTACCCATCAACAATGTAGAGCTGAGTAGGTAGCCAGATGCCCTCGAAGCCTATCCCAAAGAGAGCCAGTCCTAGAATTGGCACAGCCCAGTGGACAGCTTGGTCGCTACTCCAGCCGTACCAGAAGAACGAGATTGGAAGAAGAGCGGCAAAGTAAATGCAGAAAGGAAGCCGCATCTCGGCCTCGTAAACGCCCCCGTTTGCAGTAGTCATATGATGGACCGTCTTATCCGAAAGGAGGGAGAAGGCTAAAAGGCCTATGAGGTATCCGAAAAGAAGTGCCAGGTAGACGATGCCCGAGATGCCTGCTGACCAATTGTAACTGCCGCGGAAAACAATAGGGATTGTATTGAACAGCAGGTAGAGGCATCCGTAGCCAAAAGCCACATATAGGGACACTCCAAAGATGATTGTCGAGCTGAACAGCAACTTGAGCGGTCGAACAAGCCCAGACAGGATGATGTCGGTGCTGCTGGCAGCCTTTTCTGCCGCATCTGCGTAACAGCTACACAGGTCCGGCCGATCGAGGGCCTTGGCCAATCTCCTCGTCTTCTGCTGAATAAGTACCTCGTGGTGAGTTTCGGGATACACAAACACCATGGCGACCAGAAGCACGGAAGCAGGAATGAGTGTAATCCAATTAGCCCATCGCCAACCGATCGACTCAGCCACGAAACCGCCGATTAGCGGCGCCAACGAGGGTCCTAGGATCGGACCTAGGATCCATATAGTCATAGCGTTTCCACGCTCAGCAACGGCGAATAAATCGGCGATGACGGCTCCTCCGACGGTCTGTGAGGCAGATCCTCCAACTCCACACATGAAGCGGAAGAATATGAGGAGGTCAATCGAGGGGGACAGCGCGCAGGCAACAAGGAAGAGGCAAAAGACGAGATTAGAGGCCATCATGACAATTCTACGGCCGTAGATCTCCGACAGGGGTGATAGAAAGAGAGGCCCGACGGCGTACCCAAGGAGAAAGATGCTCACGGGCATGGCGCTCTTTGTAATATCAGGGACGCCAAAGTCGTCGGCAATGTACCCGATGGCGGGTGCTATGATGGACGACGCAAACGGCGTCATGAAGGCCAGAGTAGAGAGGAGGGCGGTGATGAGCCACTTGCGAGTAGGAGTAAAGTTTGGGGGATACTTGGGGTCGTCCTCGCCCTCCCAGCCTACGACGCCGTTTTCGAGGTCCATGAGGGACTGGTCCAGGCCAAGATTGTCGACGTTGCGCCTGACGGGACCGTTGTCGTTACTTGAGCGTACGTGCATCTCAACGCCTTCAATCAGGCTGGCGACTCTAACAAGCTAGATACAGTCAGTAAGAGGCTCTCTTCACGGGGAGTGAGAACCGACATCTTGGGCCATCTTGATCGATACAGACTAAAGCGAAGATTTCCTTGATCTTCTAGAATATGTCGTTCGGAGGTTTGAGAGAGATCAAAGGCTGCGTCGGCCGAAATCTGCGGGATGCGCAGGCAGCAGACTCCATCTTGCAGACTTCCAGTCGGCGCCCTACGCTGCAAGTTCGCTTGGCTTTGACTAATAAGGCCCAGAAATTGACATCCAAGGGCGCAAGTTGGGCGTGCCCCGCAACACGGTCAGTTCGGTGGATACCCTTGCGGAGACGGTGCAATACCTTACGGAGACGGTGCAGTCATAGAAAACTAACCTAAAACGGAAGTTAAGCCCCATAAGAAAAATTCTTGACGAGGGGTGCCTTTCGGTACAAAAGGTCTTCTTGCAGCCGAATCGCTGAGAAGAAGTCTCGCACGCGGTAAGCTATGCCCTTTACGGACATGTATCCCGACATTCCTTCTCTGTCTCCAGAAGCGGTAGGCAATTTTCATGATCTCCGGTTAAAGCCTTTTATGGGTGGTATTCTCGGCAGAACAGACTTAGTCACTCTCGTCTTGTTTTCCTACTGTTGCGTGGATTTCTATTGCGGGCCCGTTAGCTTGTAATCAACAAGTAACCTACGTGAAGCTATCATCAGTATAACTTCGAAGGTCCCTCGTGTTACTTTTAATCATATTTCGCTTTTCTGAGCCGTTTGAACCATAAGAAGAAAATGAATTATAGACTTAGCCATAAATGAACGAAGACTGACACTCAGAACAGGAGCAATAGATTCCGCATATACCCACATTGTAAAAAGTGTAGTTTGGATTCAATAGTTCAACTATAGGGTAAGACCCATGTTCACATGGATAGCTTTAGTCTGCGAATATGTCGCAAGGCCTGCTTCCCCAAGCTCCCTCCCTATTCCACTCTGTTTCACACCACCAAACGGAACTCGAAAGTCAGCATCATTCGAGCTGTTAACCCAGACCATACCGGATTCAAGCATCCCAGCCACGCGATGAGCGCGTTCAAGATCCCTTGTAAAGACAGCAGATCCCAGTCCATAAACAGTACTATTTGCAAGGCGGACAGCTTCGGTCTCTGTGGTGAATGGAGTAATAGAAACGAATGGACCAAATACCTCCTCCTGGAATATTCTCATATCTTCTGTCACATCGCTGAAGACGGTAGGCTCAATAAAGAAGCCCTTGCCTTCGCCGATGTCCTTATATGCCCTTCCTCCAGTGATCAGTTTGGCTCCATCACTCTTTCCCGCTGAGACATACCCAATGACCCTCTCATATTGTGCCTGTGTAATTTGAGGTCCTTGGAAAGTATCGTCATCGAAGGGGTTACCAACTTTATGCTTGGAAATCATCTGCTGGAAGCGTGAAATATACTCATCATAGATATCTTTCTGCACCAAGATCCGCGATGTTGCTGTACAGATCTGGCCCTGATTGCTCATGATGCCAATATGGCCCCATTTGACAGCCTGATCTAGATCAGCATCCTTAAACACCAAGAGCGGTGACTTTCCGCCAGTCTCCAGCGTAATATTTTTCAAGCTTGCGCTAGCTGCTTTCATCACTGCCCTGCCTGTTTCTGTTGACCCAGTGAAGGCGACCTTATCCACATCAGGATGAGAAACCAATGCAGCGCCAGCCTCTCGCCCATATCCGTTGATGATATTAATCACACCTGGGGGAAAGCCAGCTTTCGGGATAAGTGTCGCTAGGTATAGAATAGAAAGAGGGGTCTGCTCTGCAGCCTTCAAAACAACAGTATTACCACAAGCAAGTGCAGGACCGAGCTTCCAAGCAGCCATAGCCAATGGATAATTCCAAGGAATGATTTGACCACAGACGCCAATAGGTTGCTTGATAGTATAAGCGAATTTCTCTGGGGTAGTAGAAATAGTCTGGCCGTAGATCTTGTCGGCCCAACCAGCGTAGTACTTGAGGGTCCCAATAACTTCACTGAGATCTTCTTCAAGAGAGACGTTATATGGTTTTCCGTTATCCCATGTTTCCAGAGTTGCTAGAGTTACTTTATTTTCTTCAATCAACTCGGCAAACTTGAACATGAGAGCTCCGCGGTCGGTGGCAGAGATTCTGGACCATTCATCACATTTGAATGCTTCGCGAGCGGCCTTGACAGCAGTGTCAACATCTTCTTTGGAGGCTGCCTCCACGGAGGCAATCTCCTTCTCATCGCTGCGGCAACTGTGAGTTTCAAGGGGCATGCACTATTGAGTACAAGAAGGGGTACATACATGGGACTAATGCTGGTAATCTTTTGGCCGGAGCTTGAGGCGACGAATTCGTTATTGATGAATAAACCAGTTGGCAACGTGATTTTTAGCCCATTTGGGGCTTGGAGCTCGGCTTGGAGCGACATGATGAATGTGCAAAAATATCGAGATCAGATTGGTGATGAATGTGAAGAGCCTGGATATCTCAAGGTTAGCAAATAGTTCTTCAGAGCATTTTATATATCTCTGGCAAGAATGCGTCGTAGTTACTTGGATACGCATGCCGCATTACCAATACGATAACTGATCGTTAAGTATCCATTGACTGCAACCCAAATCCGGTGGGCATGCTTACCCGTTCGAGTAATACATACCGATCATCCTTTCTTGACGTACTAGGCTCAACTTGACATCCTAGAAGCTGCCTTGGTTAGTTGATGTAGGGTTTGTGGACTCGTGGAGGAGGGCGCGGACTTTTCCTTTTTACAACGAGGCCGGGGCCTTTGATTGTTGTTACCGTTCCAATGGTAGAGATTTCAGTGACAGGTCGACGAGGAAATCGACAGCCTCTATCCAGGTGTTTATTGTACTATAGGTGAACATATGCTTTTTGCGTTGTAGCTTGCCTCTATGGCGAGAAGTATCGATCCAGTTATATATCTGCATCTTGATCAGGCCGATTCGGCGCTGCAGCATTTCTATTTCCTTCTCACCCGAATGTGAATGACAATTACTGAGCCCCGGCCATTCTTCAATATTTGGAGGGACTCTAGGCAAAAGCCGGTGCCGACATTGGGCGTCGATGTGTAATTAGGAGAATTTTTCACCAGAGCTGACGTACTTCCCATCCTAGAGTCTGTAAAGGGTCTGAGATTCGGTATTTTGGAAAAACATGGACGCTGAGCGGTTGCTGTTGAAGCGAGTCGGATCTGGCCACTGGGACCTAGGACGAAAGATTGGGCGGTCCCGAGGTGTCATGCCGGGAGCGTTTTTAGAATTGGATTGGCCTTAGAGTCCCCTGAAAGAATGATAACAGTCTCTGGATTGACGCCCCGGGTTGCTATTTTCGGGGTATTCTCTAGTGACGGAGGCATGTAGCGCGTATATGGGAAGGGACCGAGAGGGAAAACTCGTTCTCAGCAAGAAAAAAAAATGGTTCGTAAATGATTTGGCAGTCGGAAGTAATGCTCAATCGCAGCCGTAAAAAGTCGTCATATGATGCCTCGGCTTCTAAAGCGCCATGATGTGGAGATTCGATGAAGGTGTACGAATCCCAGTCTCTGAAGCCATGGGCATCCGTATCAGCGAGAAGTATGTCCAAATCTAGGTCGACAGGCACCTCGCCAAGATTTTCGGGTAGAAAGAGAGGAGGCGGGAGTAGCTGTCTCCTCGTTCTCGGAGGCCACTTCCTGCTGATTGAACGGAGCCATGATGCCCCAGAATGTGTTGAGATTACAAAACTGGAATTATTCGCAAATTACTCTCTTTGGAAGTTCTCTCCGAATCAGAAATCTGGAAAACGAGTTGTTTGGAGGGCTCCACCTGGAAGGGCACGCTTCAAGGCAGCTGTTTTTTATACAGTTCATCCTTAGAACCTGACTAGTAACACCCCATTTTCCCAAGATGGAAAAAGGGGCGCAGCTAAATGCAGTGAGGACCTACGATGAATTATCCATTCTCCCCACCTCCTTTCTTCTCGGTTTAGCCGATGACTCCATGTCAACTGCGCCCTACCTGACGAACTCTTCAACATAGCCTAACCCGTAATGGCAGGCCTTGATTTGGGAGTACCAGTATTCTTTTAGTTTTTTTTTTACCTAACACATCCGGCTAAGTTCTGACTTGCAGTGGATAGAATAGTAGTGGGCTCTAGTGGCTTTCTTCACTGATGTCAATGACACCTCACATAGGTATGATTTACATGTTCCAGAAACGGCCAGGGGAAACTTTGTACCCTATTCGCTATATTCACCACCCATGATTGGGGGAAAATGGCATGTCTTTGAGAGGCCAACCTACCTAGTTTCATAAGGGGCTGAACCATGAGCTATGGAGGCGATATTCGGTTTTTTTTTTTTTTTTGGCACTCTTTGCCACAAGTTGGTATTTGTCTACTTATCAAGCTCAACATCAAGTAGTGATTATGCCCAACTTCGGAAATCCCTGGGATTTAGTAGAAATGATGATAACAATGATACACATCATTCATTTGAAGCCACTTTTGTCTGACATTTTGGGCAATCACAGCTCATCCTTCGTGCTCTTGGACTCCTTTCCCATATCATCCATAGTCCGTTTCACCATCGAAGTTATCATCTCATAAACAACTTGTGCAGCCGCAAAGGCCGTCTCTTCTCCGTTACCCTGATAGGCAGGTGCAACCTCAACGACATCGGCGCCGACGAGGTTCAATCCTTCGATACCTCTCAGGATCTTGATGAATTCTCGGGTTGTCCAGCCGCCTGGCTCAGGCGTGCCGGTACCAGGTGCAAAGGCAGGGTCGAGCACGTCAATATCCACAGATAGGTAGACGGGATTCTTGGTCCCGAGTATTTTCATTATGCCGTCAATAATGCCCTGGGTTCCGAGGGTGTCAACGTCGTCAGAGGAGAAGCATTTCCAATTTTGAGCAGTATCATCCTCGAAATCGACCAGACCGGTAAGACGAGTGCGCAGGCCGGCATGAACGGATGGTTCGGAAGATGAATTTGAGACAAGTCCTTCCTGATTTGCTAGCCAGAACATGGAGCCGTGGTTGAAAGGTGTTGCTCCCCAGTACGAGGGATACGCGTTCGGGTTCCATGTATCAAGATGAGCTGGTTCAATGTATTAGCAAGAACAGACGGGGACATGACGCTTGGAATCGACCCACCATCGAAATGTAGCACCTGGATCGTCTTCCCGTAGATCTCATTTAGCGCTCGTAGAGCGGGAAGTGTAAGGCTATGATCCCCACCTAAGGTAATGATCTTTGGCTTTGCGGCTAGGGGAGAAACAGTTTTCCTCTTGCCAAGTTCTTTCAAAGCCTGAGTCATCTGCTCTTGAGCGATGTTGTTATCAATAGGAGTGATTGGAATGTCACCGCAGTCAATGATTTTGGCCCAATTTTGGTATGGGTTCATATTGGCGCGAGGGTTGAATCCTCGCAGAGAATGCTGGCGACCTGACGCATGTCGGATGGCCCGTGGACCAAAGCGTGCCCCGGGCCGATATGTTACGGCCGTGTCGAATGGTGCACCAAGGATTGCTATGTCGAATGTCTCAGTAGGTTCAGTAAGACATTTAACGTAGTTTAGATGAGCAAAGGTCCCAATGCCCCCGAACGCCCACTGCTGCAGTTAGGATCCAGGAATCGTGCCTCACAAGTCGAGGATTAATGAACAAACCTCAAAGCCCCATTTGGCTTCCAATTGATCAAGTTCCTCCTTTGTCCATTCCCCACCATCATGGTGATGATTGCACGCGGTAGCCGAGCCTACCAGTCTAAGAACCGGTAATATGTGAGCGAATTTCATCTTCAAAACGTAAGGTGATTAAAAAAACCCAAATGTTTAGAGCCAGAGTGATTGAGAAGGCATCTGTAGGTTCTTTAAGATGTCTCAGAGATCACATTTGTTCGATTGAACGAGTAATGTATCACGCAAAACCAATAATTTTGCCAATTCGGGATAATCATCCCGAGCACGAATGTGATTTCCCTGTGCTTCGCTTATCCTAGCTTGACGCCCGTGTTAAGCCGTCTACAGGCTAAAACTTTTTTCTTTTTTTAACCAAACCTTCTATGCATCAATTTAGTCGTAAACTATTTTCTGCGCATGGTGTAATTCATTTCATTCAAATGTAACCGTTGCCTTGCTTGGGGTTATAATATTGTTTTACTCTGGGGGAGGAGATGATCTTCCCGACTGCCGTACCTACGCGGGTTGCGCGTAGAAATGTCTACACAATCATGATGCTTGGAGTTGACGGTTCACGAAGAAATTCTTCCCAATGTATCTCTTCCTTACCGGAAATAGCTCGCTCTTCCCACAGAGAACATATCAGCGGCTTCACCTTTTGCCATATTGAGAGTGTGGATTGTTTGATAATGAAGTCGAGCCATGCCAATACCCTTTTTCGAAGCAGAATGTCCTGAACTTCAAAAAACGCCATTGCGACGGGCCACAGAATTGGGGAATATGGGCGAGATTTGTAGTTGGCCAAAGCTTCAATGTGATCAACAGCTTGCTCAACGAGGAGCTGCACATCGGCGAGGGGCAAGCCGCGCAACCTTCGTTTGCAGTAGATGATGGAGCCAAAGTAAAAGATTTGGGCGTAGTGATGAACCAGATCTTCTTGTCCTCGTGTTGCTGCCGGAATATGACAATCGGGCGGTATGGAAAGATACAGTTCCATCTCAAAACGCTCCAAGTCCAGCAGTGGCTCCTCACCATACTGATGGAGTCTCACAGCCATCGCAATCATGTCGCTCATCACCTCTAGAGATTTTTTGGGAAGCCCAAAAATGTAATGAAGATGGTAGGGCTCTAGCATCGCCCCCATCTCAAAGTGAAAATTGCCGTCTTGAGCGACCTCTTCTGATAATATTTGTGATCGCAGCATCGTTGCGGTACTAGCCAGCATCTGATACATGGTGATTGTAGATTCGTCATGAGCCCACGAGGTCACATTCACTTTGCGGAGCCATTGAGAAGCTCCACGCAAATGGGTAAGCCAGAAGTTTCTCTCCACTGTAACTGGCTCGTATGTCATACATAGCAAAAGGGATGCTAGCACACTCTCCCGTTGGGCCGGGTCATCAACGGCTAAGTGATGCTGAAGATGGCGAATGCCTTGGTTCTGGTGGGACAGTGCCAAGGTCAGAAGTTCGGATTTTTGGTTAACATTCTCCAAGTGAACGGAGAGATGGAAAGCAGCAGCTGAAGAGACAAGGTAGAATAGCACGACCGATCCTGTGGATGAAGAAGCTGGAGACATTGCTCCCGCATAGACGATGGGCACAAAAATCCTTTTAAGAGGGCTCATTGATCCTGGGACGGACGAAAGAGCGTCGCTCAAGTGTGTGATCCAGTATTCAATACATCTGAGCTGCAAACGCATGGGG
>CABFNQ020000627.1:0-20714 GCA_902077795.2 Clonostachys rhizophaga
CACTACCTGCGGCGTACTTGGGGCAACGCTTCACGGCTGCTGCTGTCGATTCGGCAACTTGGGCGCATGAAAAGAGAGAGATCAGACTTTGACCCAGCGCAGTTGATGAGGAATCGGGAGATGTATATCGATTTCAGCGAGTCTCTGGATGACATCCCCGCAATCCTCCAGCCTTCGAAACCATTGAGCCAGGACGCCTCGCTGAGTACAGCAGAGCGGTCGAGCTTCATCTCACTGCGCTATCGCCTGCTGAGCACATACTATTTTTCAAAGCTTATGATTATCCACGAGTGCAGAGTCCTAGGGTTCGCATTAGTTGTAGGGCTTCGTGATGACGATGATGTTCTTGCCAGCGAGGAGGTTAATGTTGCTCGTGACTACATATATACTCTCCAGAGTGTCGAGTTCCACGTTTTACAGGAGCTCGGAGAGCCTGGGGTAAGTCTTTCTACCATGGCAGCCAGCGACTCTGAGGACTTGAACTAATTTCTTTTTACTAAAGATCGAGCTTATGCGAAGTGTGGGAAGCGTCCTGCTTGCAGTGTCACAGGGATCGGACGGTAGGAACAAACAGCGTGCTGTTTCGCAGCTCAATGTTCTTCTTGACATTCTCGCTAGGTTAGACTCGCAGGCGTCGGAGAAGCTGACGGCTCAACTTTCCGTAGATGCAGCAATTGAGTTTAACACATCGCCGCATGACGTGGCATCAGAATAGGATGGTACAATAAGATACTGCATGTCCAAAAGCTCCAAGTACCCTACCATGTGATTGCAATGGCTTGCCATGCAAACCAACAATACCAAGGAGAGCAAAGGGCAAATCATAACTACTAGCATCTTTGCCCAGTTACCAAGTGCCATCAGCAAAGTACTTTCCTAAGCTTTGGTCGGCTCATATGTTGATGCCACCACCTTCCCCCCATTACCCATGCAGACTTTACACCACTGCCCTGTGCGCTGGACGGGCGGCGGAGTGCATGTTCGGGACTGCGAGGCGTGCCAGCGTGTTGCAGGATGCAGGATGGGCGGGTCGCTGAGTGGGGAAGAGCTCTAGCGCAAGCTTCGGAGGGCGTTCGAAATTCCTCCGTGCCAAAATGCCGGGCGAATTGTGGTTTCAGCAGACATTGTCCGGACTTGTGTCGGGGAATCTAACCCCCTATACTTGAGATTGTTCCGGCTGGCCATCAATTCATCGAGCTGGGCGCATTCCCTAGCCACGTTATATAGATCAGGCGTCACTATTGCAGTATCAACGTCTCGGCTCGAGTCAATATCTTAAACTCCATACCACGAGGCCTGTAGCCGGTTCAATCGCAGAAATGGACGCTCAACCCGGGGCCAGTACACAGCTCGCTCAGTTTTGTAACCCTGTACGATGGGAGGACCTGCCCGATCCCGAAGTTATCCGTGTCGGCGATCGCTACTACATGAGCACCTCGACCTTTCACTTCTCACTAGGAGCGTCGGTCCTCGAGTCCAACAATCTAGTTGACTGGGCATACGTTGGCCATTCAGTTCCCGAACTCCCAGGCGGCCCCTCGTTTTCTCTTGACACGGGCAACAACAAATGGCACACCGGGTATGGAAAGGGTGTGTGGGCTTCATCGTTAAAGTACCGTGAAAGTGACGGGCTCTTTTACTTTTACACTACTATTCAAGGCACAAACCAAACTTATCTTTATACGGCGAAAAACCCTGGTGATACGTGGACGCCTCATCCGCCACTGAATAAGATCTATTACGATGTCGGATTGCTCATCGACGATGATGACACTCTCTACTTAGCTTATGGCGCCAAGTCAATTGAGGTCGCTCAGCTATCAGCCGACGGCTTAACAGAGGTTGTCAGTCAGGTAAGACGAGTGCCATGACCACCGCAGCAAGCCGTCACTAACGATTGTCTCATTGAGCCCGTGTATACATCAGACGAGTACCTCGCGCCTGGGGAGTTTTTCGAGGGCGCACGCATGTACAAAATCGACGGCGTGTATTACATCTGGATTACCAAGACAGGTAACTGCCAGTATGTACTCAGGTCTTCGGACGGTCCGTTCGGGCCTTACGAGGCTCGAGACGTCATCGTAAACATGCGATCTCCGATTCCAGGATCAGGCGCTCCACACCAAGGAGCGCTGATTGATACTCCGCAGGGCGACTGGTACTACATGGCCTTTGTTGATGCCTGGCCCGCGGGTAGAATCCCTGTTCTAGCTCCTGTCAAGTTCGATGAGGCGAAATGGCCAAGGGTCGTGGCTGATTTTTCTGATGCTCGTGGTCAATGGCTCGGCCAGTACCCCAAGCCGGCCAAAATAAGCAGCAAAGAATACTGTGGAACATGCTTCAAACGACACACCTTTGCCGAAGCTAAGCTGGACAGCTGCTGGGAGTGGAACCACAACCCAGACAACTCAAAGTGGAGGCTTCAGGATGGTATTTTGACGCTTGACACGGCTTCCGTCACGCAAAGTCTGCACTACGCGACCAACACACTCACCCATCGATCTATCGGGCCCGGCAGCAGCATAACCGTTTGTCTCGACACCTCGAAGCTTATTAATGGTGATAGAGCCGGTGTCTCACTGTTCCGCGACGAGAGCACCTACATCGGCATTCACAAAGACGATAACGCGGCCCGGATAGTGATATTCGATGGTGCCAGGGTAGGCCCGATGAGGATTCCCGTGGGCTGGATCAACGGCTGTCCTACGGCTCTTGACTGGAAGTGGATCGCAAATGGATCCATCACGAGTGAAACATCGTTGGACCATGATAAGATATGGCTGAGAGCCAAGGCGGACTTTAGGCCCGTGTTCTGTGACGAGTCTAAAAAGCAGACAAGACAAGCCATGTTCGAGTATAGCTACGATGGCTTAACCTTCACACAACTCGGCCCAGCTCATACCTTGACCAAGTCAATCGTTGGCTTCGTCGGTCTCCGTTTTGGACTTTTCAACTTTGCCACTAACAAACTTGGCGGACAGCTTCTCGTTGAGGACTGCAATATCGAGCTATGGAACCCGCAGAGCGAGTAGGATATCAGGTTCCAATCACGGGGGAGAAAGAGAATAGAACAAAGGGCTACATGCTTTGAACATGTCTAAAGAAGGGGGACTGCCAATTCAAATAGATTCAACCCATTAGGAATATTGTGTGGGATAGATGACAGGTGCTTACTACATGTAACAATCACCGTGAGTGACCCTTGTCCACAATGTAGACTTCAGGGATTATATATACCTTAGGTATCAGCTTGCTCAGCATGCTATAACCCACATGAAGAATGAATAGATCTGAGTTGAAATACGTGTATAAAACCTTTGTGTCTTCAAACACCCGGCATCTATCTAGGCTAGTCGATATCTACAAGACGGAGATGCATGGTAAAGTCAAAGGGGCCCATGTACAGCCGGTCATGCGGGAATGGCGGCGGTCCGCATGAACCAGACCCAAGACCATGGTGGGCATGGTCCACGTAGAGTAATGTATCGTCACACTCCTGCAAAAGATGAGGGTGTGTCTTCTCTTCCAGCTCTTGTGTCGTGTGGTGTCTGGCTACGAAGCTAAACGGTCCTTGAGCCATCCGAATCTCAAGCGCAGGGCTGACAACAGAACCACCCGCGGCCTGTAACTTGAGCCAATCCACGTCGCAGCGCCCACCGTTTTCTTGGGGGACTTCGTATGGAACATGCAAGTCTTCAACCTTTGATTCGTATAGTCCAAGACGCTGTGCCTCCTTCTTATCGCGGTAGCATTCGCCCGGGCCTCGGCCAAACCAGTTGACGGTATTATACGACCTGGGTAGTGCCATGTCGAGTCCAATGCGAGGAATTGTTGTAGGCCACGGGGAAGAACCCTTACGCTTCTCAATATCACCTGTAACCCGAACCGATACACTTTGAAGTGAGTGGGAGATGGTGTATTCGAGCCTAGCTCTGACCGCCCAGGTCAATGATGGTGGACCGACCCTCACTTCGCTTACTACCGAGATGGCATCGTCGTTCGAGGTCCAACTGTGCTTTGTGACCCAGGACCGTGCTATTTGCAGCAGGCATCGCTTCCATTCAGCACCGTCTCCTCCAAAGCCCACGTCGTTCTGTGTCATGCCACGGTAAATGCTGAGCTCCGGGCCGCGCGTAATTGTGACTCCGGCCTCGCCGGCCCAGCGGAATCCGCCGCGAGCGAGGTCAAAAACGATGCTGGCATTGTGGCCTGGGCGTGAGATAACGAGCCGCCCACGAGCTTCTTTGACCTCTGCCTTGATGCTGCTTTCGTCGTCTGAGGTGATGTTTGGAGTCACCGCCGGACTGACTGTAAGGCAAGCGGGAGCCTTAATTTGAGCCCAGGCGACCTCATGGCCTCGAGGGGCCCATGAAACTTCTGAATGGAGAAAAAATGACAGATTCAGCCACTTATTCTCTTCGGACTGCTCTCGGAGGGGAGCCAGAATCTCCTCGGGGATCTCCACCTCGCCACTCGAAGATGGCCCAATGGGTGGCAAAGCCATGGTTACCGAAGATGTCGGCTTCTGGTCTTGCACTGTGACGCTGACCGAAGCTTCCAGATGGGCTAAGTCTGAGAAGAATAGATGGTTTCGAATCGAGACGGTTCCGGCCGCGAGGTCCAGGTTATCCACCGTCACCGGTTCAATAACCTTCTTGTATTCGATTAATCCAGGGCTAGGCCGCTCATGGTCAGACCATAGCATGCCATCCATGACAAAGTCACTGTCATTCAGCGCCTGCCTAAAGTCGCTGCCATAAGCATAGAATGGCTGTCCACTGCTAGACCTTTGCAGCAGACCGTGGCTGGCCCATTGCCAGATGAACCCGCCCTGTAGAGACTTTTCGCTTCGATAAGCGTCAATGTAGTCTTTTAAACCGCCTGGCCCGTTACCCATGGCATGGGCATATTCGCAGAGAATCAGTGGGCGGTCATTCCTATTGGCGATGTGTTCTTTCAGCTCGTCAATAGTATAATACATACGACTATACATATCAGTATCCTTCGCTTCGAGGTCAGCTTCGTAATGGACCAGTCTCGTAGGGTCCCGCTTCTTGACCCATTGAGCCATAGCTGCAATATTCTCACCGTAGAATGCCTCATTACCCATAGACCAAATGATCGAGGAGGTTGAGTTCTTGAATCTCTCTACAAGCTGCTCAGCGCGATCTAGATAGGCAGCCCTCCACTCAGGGTTGCCGGAAAGCCACTTTCCAGCTTCCACATATGTTGCCTCACGCGCCTCAACTCTTGAAAGCCCAAGGTTCTTAGCGTCCAATATAGCACGCTCGGGCTTATAAAAGCCATGACACTCTAGGTCAGCCTCATTAATGATATAGAAGCCAAGCTCATCAGCTAGATCATAAAAATGTGGATTCTGTGGCTGATGTGAAGTGCGGATTGCATTGATATTGCAACGCTTCATCAGTAAGAGATCGCGGCGAGTGGCTTCGCATGGAACCGCACGGCCCATAGTTGGGTGATGTTCGTGGCGATTAACGCCATAAAAGATGATGGGCTGGCCGTTGAAAAGGATATTGCCATTTCGCACCTCAACGCGGCGAATTCCGACGCGCTGCGGAACCACTTGAGAATGAGAACCAGAGCTGAGCAGCACCTTGTAGAGCGCAGGCTGCTCTGCCGACCACAGTTTCAAGTCGGCTTGAGCAATATCAATCGTGACCTGGTCGTTTCCCTCGCCCTGACCTATCACTCGTCCATCAGGAGAAATGAGCTTTAGGCCAAAGCGGAAATCCGCGGAGTCCGCATCGGTGGTTTGGACAGTAGCGGTAACCTTGGCTGACGTGAACTCATCATCGAGGTGAGTAGTAATTGTGAAGTCCTCAATGGCGGCGAGGCGTGGAAAAGCCACCAGGTATACATCTCGAAAAATCCCGCTAAGCCACCACTGGTCCTGGTCTTCAACATATGTTCCGTCACAGAACTTATAGACGCGGACAGCAATAGTATTAATACGGCGGCCTTCGAGGTTCAACTTATCGGTAATATTGAACTCAGCAGCATTGCGACTTCCCTGGCTATATCCCACACGTTTTCCGTTAATCCAGACGTGATAGGAGCTATCGACACCTTCAAAACGCAGGCGAATAGCTTGCTGGCCGGCGTCCCAGCTCTGAGGGAGGAGGAACTCCCGAAAGTAAGAACCCGTTTCGTTCTCAAAAGGTACATTAGGCGGATCAACAGGAAAAGGATAATTAACATTGGTGTAGTGCGGGCGGCCATATCCCTGAAGCTGCCACATACCTGGAACAACAATGTCGCTCCATGATTCTGGCTTTGCCTCGTCCCATTCAGGAGCTTCTAGAGGTGATAAGTCGTGACGGAATTTCCACCTGCCGTTGAGGCTACAGTGCAGTGAGCTCTTCTTAGCATCAAAGGTAAGAGCTGTGGCCTCATCTTCAAAGTTGTAAAAGTGGGCACGCGCTGGCAATCGGTTGCGCTGGAGTACCTGCAGGTTATTCCAATCCGGAGCCATAGTCACGCTGCTGTCGGCCATCATGTGCTATGATTGTGTCGCAGAAGCTTGGAACGAGTTGAGTCTGGCGAGACGACCCCCGAACGCGCAGGTATACATGTACCCCACGAAATACATCGTGCTGATCTGGTCTGTGAGTCATGCCACTACGCTGTAGTTGACCCCTAGGCACATCTGGTGCGATTTGGGACCGAGAATTAGGCCTTGTGATTGCCTCGGATGAGATAGTTATCCTTTCCCGCACCCATAAATAAACCGCTGTGGGCCATAGACATTGTCTAGATAATTTCACCGCGGTGAAATTAGCAACATCCCAGAGTCACGTCAGGCATTTCGCCGCCTGTTCACTAGACCGAAGGTGGACATTGCATGGAGCATCCCAATATGTCAAGGTAACCCTAGGTAAAGACTTAGACGCAGCCCGTCTCGGTATAATGGATGCCGTACAATATAAGAAACCACAGTATAAATACTTGGCAGATAGAGAATCCGTTTAATTTTGTGTCGGCATCTTATTGCTTTGGTATCGACTGGCTTGTATCCATAATGACGGGTTCGATTCTCAAGGACCCTATTGATGTTGCGGCGACATTACGCTCGCTCACGGTCAACGAGAAGACCTCGCTGTTGGCGGGGCAAGACAACCATACAACAGTGCCCATAGAACGGCTAGGCATCCCCTCAATCACAGTGCATAAAATCGACGAGCTATGTCAGTTTTGGTCAAGAACTAACGATACCTGTAGCTGTCAGACGGACCTCATGGCGTAAGAGGAGCACGGTTTTTCAATGCGGTATGTTCTCTAATCCATCCCAAAGATGATGCTAACATGGAACGCCATTCTAGCCGAGAGGCATGATGCTGCCTGCTGCCTCTGGTATGGGAGCAACCTTTGACAAGGGTTTGATGTTGACCGTTGGAAGGGCACTCGGACGTGAGGCAAAGGAAAGGAACGCCCATGTGCTTCTCGCTCCAACAGTCTGCCTCCAACGGTCTCCGCTCATCGGTCGAGGCTTTGAAGCATTCGGGGAAGACCCAATTCTCAGCGGATTGCTCGCGTCGAATTATATTAACGGCCTTCAAGAAAATGGCGTTGCAGCCTCCATCAAACACTTCGCAGCCCACGATCAGTCTAAGTGGGCGCTGGAGGATGCCATTCGAGTCAGCGAGAGAACCTTGCGGGAACTGCATCTACTTCCGTTTCAGATTGCCATCAAAGACTCGAACCCGTGGTCTGTCATGGCAGCCTACCATAAAATCAATGGAATTCATGCAAGTGAAGATCCTTGGTTGCTAGAAGAAGTCCTTCGAAAAGAATGGGGTTGGGATGGCCTTGTTGTGAGCGATTGGTATGGTACTTATAGTACCTCTGAAGCAATCAATGCGGGGATGGATCTTGAGATGCCCGGTCCTTCTAGATGGAGAGCTCGCCTTGCAACTTGGGCCATCAATTGCAGGAAGGTCCGTGAGGCTACGGTGGACCTTCGCGTTAGGAATATCTTAAACCTCATCAACAAGGTTCGCCCAGCTCTGAACTATCAGAAAGGCAGCGTCGAAGAAGGAGACACCGTCGACAAGCGTCAGCTATGCCGCAAGGTTGCCGCAGACTCCATCGTGCTTCTGAAGAACAAGAAGTCAGTCCTCCCTCTTGATGTAACCGCTAACCACACCTACGGCCTCATTGGACCAGCTGCACGCTACCCGACAGCCTGTGGAGGCGGTTCTGCTGAGCTTCGCCCTTACTACGTCAAAACACCCTACGATTCTATTGTAGAGGTGGTAGGCAAAGCCAACGTGAAAGAGGCAGTTGGTGCATACGGTAGGAAACCTACACCCTTATACTCGCCTTGATTACCCCTTTCATTCATCCCTCTAACAGTTTTCGAGGTCACATATTTGCCCCATTGTTGCAGCAGGATATTACAGTGCCCGGTACTCAAGAACCCGGGTACCTTCTTGAATGGTACTCGAAAGAGCCCACAGCAGGAACCGACTCTCCGCTGTACACAGAAGTTGGAACACAGGGTCTCATGATGTTCGCACACAGTCTCCCCAGGTGTGTTGAGGGAGGCTCATATTGGCTTCGCATCACAACGACATATAAGGCAACCAAAACTGCAACAATGCAATTTGGACTGGCCGTGCTCGGGCGAGGTCGAATGTTTATCGATGGCAAGGAGGTCATCGACTTGTTCACATCTCATCCTCCCAAGACTGCGCAAAGTCCCATGTTCAATCAGTGCAGTATGGAGGTAGTCACTGATTTCGACGTAACCGCTGGGTCTGAATACCAGATGACGGTCACTCTTGTCAACGGAGGTATCGAGGCAAAGGCCGGTGCGGCCGCTGCCGGAGGCGCAAGAGTCAGCTGCTGCGAGAAGATTGATGCTGCCAAGGGCCTTCAAGATGCAGTCGAGTTGGCCAAGAGCGTTGATGTGCCCATCGTATTTGCTGGCCTCAATCCGGACTGGGAGAGTGAGGCGATTGACCGCTCTGATTTAGATCTACCCGAGTCAATTAACAATCTCATTGAGGCTGTGATTCAAGCTAACCCTCGAACAGTAAGTCAAGAGAAGGGCCCTCATCCTATCACGACCTTGGAACCTGACTAATAAGGCATTATAGATCATTGTCAACCAATCCGGTTGCCCTGTTGCCATGCCATGGGCAGACCAAGCGGACACGTTGCTGCAAGCTTGGTATGGTGGACAGGAAACAGGCAACGGTGTTATGGATGTGCTCTTCGGCAAGGTCAACCCCAGCGGCCGTCTGTCAATCACATTCCCCAAACGTGTCGAAGATACGCCCGCCTTCCTGAACTTTGGTAAGGGTATCCGCGAGGTCATGTATGGCGAGGGCGTCTTCCTTGGCCATCGCTACTACGAGAAGACCAAGACACCACCATTGTTTTACTTCGGCCATGGACTGTCATACTCTACATTCGAATACAGCCACCTGCAAGTTCCCGAGACTTTCCGCTTCACAGAGCATTCAAAGTCATTTGACATCTCCGTCACGGTGCATAATACTGGAAGCGTTGCTGGAGCGGAAGTTGTCCAAGTTTATGTGCAGGATCTGGAGTGTGCCAACGATCGCCCCATTCGTGAGCTTAAAGCATTCGATAAAGTCTGGATCGAAGCGGGTAGCTCCGTCACTGCGAAGCTCTCCCTTGATAAGTACGCACTTTCATACTGGAACGAGGAGCATTTGAAGTGGATTGCCGAAAAGGGTGTATTCAGAGTAATCATTGCACGAAGCTCCGACCCTAACGACGAGGTGGCGTCGAGTGTGTTGAACTTGGAAGAGGACTTTCTGTGGACTGGCGTATAGTACTTACATTAAATGCCCGATTCACGTTCATAGGCATCGGACTTAGTAAGAAACCTTAGCTACAAGTTTAGGCAGATTCAAAGGCTAAGAGTGGCAGTAGTAATTAAGTCTTAAACGGTGGCCGCCAGGGCAAGTAGGTGAGAGATGAGGTAACTGCTAAACGAAGACATACTCAACATTACCGGATCCTTGAAGAGTGTTGCCATTTAACGATTAAGTGAACATGCGGCCATTTTTATACCTCCAACTACCCTTACCACGGCAAGGACGCCAATTCACTCCAGAATGTTAAATTCATCTTCTAGTGCTTACTCCTATGGGTATCGAACAGAAATAGATTATATGTTGTTGTTCATTCAAGGCAAGTGCCATTCACTAGAGCTATCTACGGCCTCATGCATCAATCGCCGTGGGTTTGAGACTTCTCCCCTGTCCAGCGTGTCCTCAGCAGGTGGGCGGCACCCTTGGGCTTCCGGTCCCGCGTGAATACGCCCTTCTTGTTCCCGTCGACCCTCACTATCCTAGGGGGGCACTGGAAGTCTGCAAAATTCCAAACATGCTCTCCTACAACACTATCGACACGGTCAAACACACGGTGGTACATCTCCAAGAAGCGGCATTGGTACTCCTCGCTCCACGGTAAATCGCCGACGGCGTGCAGTCCAGCCACAGTGTCTGTGCCATATTCAGTCATGATGAGTGGCTGGCCATATTTAGCTGCCCATCCACGAAGCTCCTTCTCTAGCATGATCTCTGCAGCCTCAAGGTCTCCAGTTTGGGTATACCAGCCGTAATATCGGTTGATACCTACCACATCAAACAGATCTGCAATGCGATCCGCATCAGGGCTGGAATGGATCATGTTCGAGTAGCACATGGGTCGATGAGGATCAAGTTGTCGGGCCAAGGCTACCAAAGGCTCGAAGTACTGGCGCGCTCCCTCCTCACTAGCAGCTGGTTCGTTGGTAAGCGACCACATGACAACCGATGGATGATGTTTATCTCGCGCAATAAGCTCTCGGATATTCTGAGCATGTGCTTCTCGAGTTCTCTCGTTGATCGTGTCGGGGGAGAAGGTAGGAGGCTGTTTACCACCAAAGATACCGCCATTGATACCCAAGTGAAGACCAACCGCAGCTGTCTCATCGATGACGACCACACCATGTCGGTCGGCATAGTCAAGTACCTCCTCCGCATAGGGGTAGTGAGAGGTACGGAAGGAATTTGCGCCCATCCATTTCATCAGGCGATAATCATGGATCATGAATGCCGCATCATGCCCCCTTCCTCGCACGGGAGAATCCTCGTGTTTACCGAAGCCTGTGAAGTAGAAAGGCTTTTCGTTGATGTAAAACTTGTTGCCTTTAACCTTGATTGAGCGGATTCCAACACTAAGTTCGTAGACATCGATAATGTCGGCCGCAGCCTCTTCGGGAATGATTTCTGCACGCAGTCGATAGAGATAGGCCGCACCAGGTGCCCATGGTGTCACGGATTTGATGGTCAATTGACCTTTTTTCCCAGTCACTTGTGCTACTACTACTTCATCCTCGTTCACTAACGAGACCCTGAAACTGTTCTCAGGTAGTGGCTGGCTTGACTCAATCTCGAAGTTGACAATGCCCGTTTCGCTTTCGACTAGGTCTGCAGTCACAGCCACGTCACTGATAGCCAGCTCGGGTGTTGAATATAGCCAGACGGAACGAGCCAGGCCAGCGTAGTTAAAGAAATCATGCTGGTAGTTCTGCTTGCGTTTGCCGTTTTCCAAAACCTCGATTCTGCCAGGCGGTATAGTGTCCCAGGTAAGCTCGTTATTGACCAAGATTGTGAGCCGGACCTTCTCACCGGCGGAAACAAGATGAGTTATATTGGCCTCGAAGGGAGTGTATCCTCCAACGTGCTCAGTGACAAAGGTGTCGTTGATGTAAACCCGCCCCTGGTGTGTAGCGGCATCGAGACGGATAAAGATTCGAGTGCCAGCCCATCCACGAGGGACTGTCACGAAACGCTGGTACGTCACCCATCCGACATGGTCCTTGATGCCGTCATCTGAGAAGATATCATTGTAGCTGGCCGGGACAGGCACTTGTAGTCTTGATGGGATGACGTTTTCCCAGGGCGCCTCAGATTCAACATCTGCCGAGGCTACCAGTTGAAAGTTCCAAACGCCATCGAGCGATAGGAGCTCGCGAGTAGCGTTTGCTTGGGGTCGCAACATCTTCGGCGTCTGCTTTGCACACGGATGAATGGTTTCCCAGAACTCAGTTGTTTCTTTGCTCGATGCTGCGGGCACAAGACTTATATTGTGGGCTGCCAGTCATAGGGTACTGCTGGAACCTTGCATCATTTCCGCTACCGGCCTTCTCCCCGGCACATCCTCATTGTTTACAGCCAATTTTAAAGCCGGGGCCAATCCTGAGAGGTACAGTTATGCGCTAACTATGCTCTCAGGTGGGTTCTGACGAGATATACTGCTCGTACAGCTGAATTTAGCCACCTGTTGGACCGATGATTCGGAGAGTGGCTGAACGAGTGTGGAGAAGTGGTTTGGCTGGGATTGTCATCTCATTGATCGATTGGTTGGTCCCTGGTTTGCGTAGTTGCTGCTGCGTAGACTGAATCAAGGTTGCGCTCAATCTCGGCCCCTTTGGTCCTTGTCTTCTGACTGGAAAATCATACGAGCAAGCATTGCCGGGCGGCAGAATTTGTCACGTCGACGGTGATGGCTGGAATGCTGGCGAGTCATGCTCCTGGAGCGTTTTGGCCAATCAGTGACCGGGACGTTGGTGATTGAGGATGCTTTTGGAGTTCCCCGGATTGACGTGATGGGGAGCGGGGGAATTTATGACGGCCAAAAACCGCCGCCGGGGGAATTCTCGTTGCTAAACCCCAGGCCAATTCCACCGAGGTGGGCAACCTCTGGTCAAAGGACCAATCTCGATGTTAGGGGAGTTGCTGTGGAGGAGGGCAGGCCCGTCGTTCCCCCTTTTGGCTCCCCTTACACCAGACAGCCAGTAGAATTGCGAATTCGATGCTTTCCTGGGGTAAAATCGGGTGTTTGGCTCCGCCTTGGTGGCAGAAAATTTTGAAAATCGGCACGTGGGCGTTATCTCCAGGTTGTCAGCCCCGGATCCCGGATCCAGCCCCGGATGGAGGCAGCTTTTCCCCAGCCCAGATGAGCCAACTCCATTGCTCAACACCTCGTTTCGACCTGGCTGTCATATTACGGCTGCAAGTTCATATCGCAATTCGGGGTAGCACTCGCCGAATTGGACTCTATAAGTAGAGGCTGTGTGTTCTAGGCACTCCCCTCTACCCATCACTCACTATCTGCAACAACCAGCCCTTTCATCTCAGTCATCCATCATCCGCGTACGTTGCTGTCTACTGACCATGGCTGCCATCAACGACACCGCGGCCAAGAATGGGAAGCGAGATGTCTCTTCTTATCATGTAGAGCAAGATGCAGACGCTGACGGCGACCTGAAGCACACCGATGCTGCCATAGATGCTGCCACCAAGGGTCAGGCCCTGACTGGCTACGAGCACCTATCTCTGTGGGAAACTGCCAAGATGTTCAAGATCTGCGCTGCTTGCTGCTTTGCAGCAGCCTTCAGCGGAGGAAACGATGGTTACCAGATTGGGTAAGAGCCTCTTCTCAGGCGCGCTGTGTTGAAACAGTTTCTAACAAGCCGCCCAGCATCAACGCCAGTATCATTGTCAACAAGGGTTTCATTGAGCAGTTCGCCACAGCCGTCGATGCCAAGGGCAAGAAGTATCACACTTCGCCTATCCTGAGTGGCTGGAGCTCTATCATGTCCGTCGGTCAGGTCATTGGTACCGTCTCCATCTCGTTTGTCTTGAACCGGTTTGGCCGTAAGGCTGCCATGTACTGGATCTGGATTGTTCTCGTTGCCAGTGTGCTCGCGGAAAGCCTCTCCAGGACCTGGCAGGTCTGGCTTATTGGCAAGTTGCTCGCTGGTATTGGTGTTGGAAGCTTGCAAGCTACCCTTCCTACTTATATTGCCGAGATCTCCCCTGACCGTATCCGCGGTGCGCTTTGTATGCTCTACCAGTTCTGGTGGACTGTTGGTTCCTTCTTTGCCCAGATCGCCTTGAGGGAGATTGATGTCAAGACGCCTATGAATTGGCTTACCCCAGTCTATACGCAATGGGGCCAAATTGGTGTCATGGCCATCATTTTTCTTGTGATTCCGGAGACTCCTCAATGGTGCGTCGCAAGGGGCCGTGAAGAGCAAGCGAAGAAGTGCATCCGGACGCTACATTGGGACATCCCCAACTACGATGTGGACCGTCACTATCGGCGCCTTGTTCTATTACTCGACCATGAGAAGCAAGTGGCTGAGGAGCAACGCAGACAACACTGGTGGGCTATTTTTACTGGAACCGATGGTCGTCGCACTTTCATTTCCCTGTGGCCCTCCCTAGCTCAGCAGTTCATTGGTCTCAAGCTTTTTGGTACCTTTGCTACTTACTTCTTTCAGCAGGCCGGTGTAGGAGATCCCTTTACTATCAAGTGCATTACTACATCCATCAAGATTGCTACTGTACTGGTTGCGATCTCGGCTACTGACACTATCGGCCGTCGACTGATGGCCTGCGGTGCAACTACATTATCTTGGGTCTGCTGCATTGTCGTTGGTATCCTCGGCGTGGTTCCGGATAATAGTGCCCGGACTTATGTCTTCGTTGCTTCCGCATGCTTATGGAGTAAGTACTTGGTCTAGCCTTTACTGTTTGCATCTTCTAACGACGTACCGATAGATGTCGGCATGGTTGCAGTCGGTGCGGCCAGTTCTGCCTCTCTGGGTGAAATCTCGTCACAGCGTCTTCGACCTTATACTGCGGGTTTCGCTATGGGGTCTAGCTGTGTTGTTGGCATTATCATGGATGTCCTAGTTCCTTACATGGTCAATTCAAACCAGTGGAACTGGAGCCTAAAGACCGGTTGGTTCTATGCAGGCCTTGGTCTTATTGGTACTGTGGTCATGTGGCTCATGTTTCCTGAGACTAAGGGGTACGTTGACTATTCTTCTGTGTTTGATGGAGCAATATGCTGACAAAATGACACAGACGCAGCGCTGCCGAGCTGGACGAGCTCTTCGAGAGCAAAACCAAGGCCTGGAAGTTCAAGTCCACCAAGACGGCTACTCAGCGTCTTACCCAGGAACAGGCTTAAGCTCAGTCCGCCGAATGGCAGGGTCTGTTCGCTCAGTAGCTTGGTAGCCCTTGGACTAAATCATTGATTTTATCCCACTTGCTGCTTTAGGAGGAATGACTATGGCGGAAGGGAATGGTTACAATGGCCAGTAATACTTGTGTCAAAACTTGTCTTTAGTTTAATTTTCAAGCCGTATCAATCTACTTGCAGTGTCCCTTTGACCTTTCATCTTGTGAGTGCTACGTCTACCCCACCACAGTCAAAATTCATTGCAAACAAACCGTGAATATACCCATGTAGATCCGCGGACAGCCCTATGGTTTGCATTGTGAATAACAAGTGTTAGCCGACGACGGGTCTCCTCCTGATGCCGCAGGTTCTAGTGGAAAGCATTAGTAAAGAGAGCCTGCGACAGCTGCAGGTAAGTCTGGCAGTAGAGAGGAACTCGATGAAGTTATTGGACGTTCGGCGGCGAGGGAACTGGCCGCCAAGAGGACGATCACACGCGAGCGTTGGTAGCGAACAAGGATGATTAGCATCAATAATCCCGATAGCGTGGAATGTATGTCGATTCAGGTTTGATCATCCTTGGCTCAAATGTTGAGCATTGTCCGACATTCTCAGTACACCACTGGGTAAGGATGATGGCTCAACACCATGCTGGAGGATAATAAAGCTCAGTTGCAGTCAATTAAAAGATATCTACTGGACTACCGTCGTTCGAGGGGGAGACTACGGCTTCAGCTATCATGTCCACGGTCCCAGATGGATGGGCGAGGCCTATCTAACGAGACCAGCAGCCTATGCCGACGGATTGGAATGCACCGGCATAAAAAGAAGATGCAGTGCAGTCACTCAGGTGATGGGTTTACCCAGCTAGAAGCATGCGCAGTTCAAAATTAGCTGTGGTCTCATCAGCGTCAGCGAGGTTCGGTTGCCAACAAATGGGCTCGGTGGGAGCCGCGAGCCTGGCCGAGAACTCCGAGACTCCAGGAGATAGCATAGCATCACCTCTGTTCTCAACCTCATCGTATTGAGATGATGCTGGGCACGTGAACGGAGTAAATCAGGCCTCACAAATTACACCGAATTCTCGGAGAACCCATTTTCTGCCCCACTCACTGCTTAGTCTAGTGGCGAATTAGTGATTTGAGCCCGAATTCAGTTGTCCTGCGAAGCCTGCTTTGGGGGCTATGTACTTATGTAGACCTGATTATACGCGAGAGCGCTATGCCCGAGACAGAGCGGACTTTTGTTACGAACTGTACACGATTAGCGCAATTCGGCACACCTTGAGGTAGGTTTGATAGATCGAAGCGATTGGGTTTGTGAGGGAATAACTTCACTACAGGCTTCGAAGAGGCCACCAAAGCAAGGATGCGGCGTGGGAATTAGGAGGCGCCAGCGACGACAAGGAGTGCAAGACTGCGATTCCCAGATAATATGCAAGGCTTTACATTACAGCTCGAGGAGTATACACATTGGAGATCTAGACACTCGTTTCGGCGGCTACTGTGGTACCTGGATGTCAAACAGGTGATAAATCAAGACTCTAATGTGGAATACACCAAATTTATTAGTACAGTCGCTTGGACCTCGCATTTGTGCGCTGGCTAAGCGAGCTAACCGAGCTGCGAATCCGAAGCCGATCCGAGCTCCCGACATGTCACGAACTCGCAGCTCGGGCTATGTAAGGACGATCCGGTTTTGTATTGATGTATAGTAGGGCTGAGGGGTAGCTGAGCCGGCCTAAGATCATTCCGAACGTCCTGAAGCTTCTGAAGAGCCCCTTGGGCTCGGGCCGTGCAAATCTCCATTATGGCGGAGTAGCAAATACTCTCCACTCACTACGTGAATATTGATCCATGGTTGGTTCGCTCTCTATTTGGGATTATGACAAGAGGAGAGCTAATGAGAGCGAGGACGAGCTCACAGCTACTATCACTAAGTGCATCACAAGTAGGACTCTGAGTGTTAAAGTAGATATATTACGTATGATATCCCGTAGATCAGTTACCTAGCCTGTTCTTCTGCTTCGAAATGTGAAAAGTCCGTGCAAGAGTTGTAGGAATCGCGTCCAAACCTCCATGGATTCTTTCATCCGAGCTACTCCCCCGGAAGTTGGTCGCCAGTTTCCCCACGGGGATGGTTTCCCCCTGGAGGGTGTTCCCCGCGCTTCTGCGTTAAATTACCTACCGGATGCGAACCAAATATCACGAGTTCTTATGCAGTAGCGGCCTTGGTTCTCGGCCACATTGTATTTTCCGGTCCTTGTTTTGTAGTGCAGTTGAGGCAAACTACTACTATTCTGGTCTCGTGAACCTGTACGATTTCCCCCGCGGCGGAAATATGTAATCTCCAACATGGGTGAGGGCCTTCGGCATCGCTCGATCATCGTCAACCTCAGCAAATAGAGTCACTCTTTCACCTATAAGTAGACAGTTACCAGCCGCCGTTGAGACCAGAATTGCAGCCTTCAAACCAACCCACTTCCCCCCATTCCAAGGCAAGGAGCCCCTTGCACTTAAAGATGCACACTTTATCGACACTTTTCGCCTTCGCGGTTCTTGTTCCAGGAACCCTCTGTGCTGCATCCAGCCAGCCCATCCCTGTTGCTCCGTCGCCTGAGCCAATTGAGGTCATTGAACTCCCACTGCCGCCTGTGTCTCCTAGCAACGACATAGGTGCTTGCAGCAAAGAGGTCAACCCTAACGGAACTGGATGCATCTCGAAAACAACTAAGCCAGAGGAATTCCAAGCTGGTGACTTTACGCCAGATGGTCAAAATGTTATTGTTAATGTCATCTTCACTGGTGCACCAGCAGCTCCGGACCCAGCTAGTATCTACTCTGGCGAGCAGGTCATTCTGATCAAAGCCGACGGCACTACCTTTTCCAATGGCGATACGTGGAAGTGCCTTAGCTGCGGTGTCCCAGCAGAAAACGCTCAGTCACTCGATCCACAGCGAGACTACCCACATGTCTTCCGCAGCGGCGACAAGGCTCTCTGGGGTCACAACGTTCTCGATTGCGGCGGCGAGCAGCTGGCTAGTGATGAATGCACTCCCGAGAACACGCACATCTATCCTATTCACTGGACAGTCACTGCTGACGGCTCCGGGCCAGGAGGAGCTCCCCGTGAGTTACGACTTCACCCGGACGACCAGCATATCGGATTCAGTTCTTTTACAAATGTTGGTGGCCAATATGCTTATCTTGGACGCCTAAGTTTCAGTGAGAACCCAACGACTGGCGAACCACGTGTACCCCGTTACGATATAGTCAACGTTAATGCTCTGGTGGACCCGAAGAGTAAAGGGCGTCTTTATAGCGATGGTACAGAACTGAAGATCGATAATGACGCTATTACTGTTGGCGAGCTCCGCGGATTCAGTGGAACTGGCGATGAAGTCACTTACATTGGCGCCACGGTCGAAGCGAATAATATCGATGTTTTTGCTACCCATCTTGAAACTGGCAAAACACGTCGCCTATCTAGCCATCCTGAATATGTTGACCCAATGACTTTCTCTTATGATAATAAGTGGATGGTCCTTATGGATACGCGTGGTTCAGACCGACAGATGTGGATGGCTGGTATGCGTGGTATTCCACCGCTGATTGACGTTTTGACTATTGCTGCTGCGTCTACTACCCGCAACAACGGCGCGCGACGATTCTTCCAGCCTATTCTGCTTGATGGATACGGTGACCGGGATCCATACTATGGCCAGCAAATTAACGCAAAGGGTGATGGCAGCAACGGCAGCGTTAATGACCCAAACTGGAACGGTCGAGCCGATCCTGCGTTTAGCAAAGATGGCACCAAAATCGTTTTTTGGCAGACTCTCGTAGTCGCTCCAGCTTGCGGCGGTGTCAACCCGTTGCCATGCCCCCAGTCAACTGCTCAGGGTGGGCGTGAATACAGGGTTATGCTTGCAAAGCTGACCAGCCGCGAGCCAACGACGCCGCCGCCTGTCTTCAAGGTGCCTGACATGATTCCCTGGGCGGTTCAGTTCCAACCAGGAACCGAGATCCCACCCAAGTCATACTTGTCGCCTGGCGAATACACGCTCGCTGGCAAGAAGTCCGGCAGCGCTAATGTGTCCCTGCTGCCTGATGAGGCGGGCCAAATTGATACCGTCGCCGTCAACTACATGGACTATTCCGATGATGGAACGCACATTATCAATGGCTACGAGAATGTGACAAGATCTATCCCGGGGGGAAACCCTTGGAATAACCACTTGGACTGGTATTCCGACCTTGTCCAAACTGGGGCTACACAAGCCACCAAGAAGACCTCGCATGATGGGTTCCATCTTACAATCAACATAGGCCAATCCGGATTCAATGCGACGGGTGAGCTTACAACTACTATCGACGGCAAAGTTTATAGACAGCCCGCCAACTTTACGTAGTACGTAGAACGTGGGACGAGTGAGACGAGTGAGACGAGTGGGACGAGTGGGACGAGTGGGACGAGTGGGATGGACAAGGATTCGGGCAATACCGTTGGAGTGATGTAGTTGGGGTAATCGGTTCGTTGGGGGGTAGGCCGACTGGCATATGGTCAACGGACGCTGCTAGATAGTAGGAAGAAGGACCAATACACCGCCAAGATTTAAACGAGTCCCGACTCAAGCCACCTGTGATGCAACTGCACCAATGCCTGTACCATCGATCGCTATCAAGTGTAGGCGTGGGGTAGTGAACCTAGTCATCCGCCATCGCTGCCAGCAGGGATCGTTTCACTGAACTGCATTAGATGCCACTCGAATTGCTGCTATGAGATTACAACCCTTTCGTGGCCAATTCAACCGAGAAAGCGAGATTAATGGGCGACCACTGCTGCACCATGGTGGCGCCATGAGTTGATATTTCCGACTATATTGCCTTTACAAGCCACTGACATGCTACGGTGAGCAAGTGGTCCTCCAGTGCTAGACACGGAGGAATTATCCCAGCGGTAATTCCCCCGGTGTACAATGTCCCCATCGTTGAAATATCCCACCCATAGTTCGGTATTGCCACGCTTGCTTGACAGTCAACGCAACTCGAAAACGCTTGAGGAATACCAATCACCTTTCCCCCGTCGTCTGCCAACACCATGTCTGTAGCCGAAGTTCAGTTCGAGCATTACCGGGCGCCCAACACCCTGGGCGTCCAGGAAACAGCGCCCCGCCTCAGCTGGAAGATCAAAGAACAGCACTCTGTCTTCAGTCAACGTGGTTACGAAGTCAAGTTAACTGTATATGACTCCCGATTGCAAGTTTTGCACTCTTCATTGGCCACTCGTCACTCGACAATCTCGCAATTAGTCCCGTGGCCTTTCGACGACTCGCTACAGTCACGTCAGCGAGTTTCTGTCAGCATTCGGGCCTGGGATGATCAAGGGGAAAGCACTCCCTGGAGCGACCCTGTAGAGCTCGAGATTGGCCTTTTGGAACGCTCTGACTGGGTGGGTGAACGGATTGCGGCGCCGTGGGCTGGTCTCACCAAGGGACCTGACTGCGAGCAGCTTTTTCGCAAGCAATTTCACATTGACCCTTGCGCCGGCAATCCCTTGGTCAAAGCACGCTTATACATCACATCACAAGGCGTTTATGAAGCAGAAATCAACGGAGTCCGTGTAGGAGATCATTTCATGGCTCCAGGCTGGACTTCATATGCTGGCAGAATTCAGTACCAAACATATGATGTGCT
>CABFNQ020000628.1:0-22142 GCA_902077795.2 Clonostachys rhizophaga
GGGGCTGACTTTTTAGTCAGCGTCCCACTATCAGTGTTCTCGGTAGCTTCTTATCTGTGCAGCCCATGCCACTTGATTAAATCCAACTCGGAACGGTCCGCTGCGGGTAGTTATTACTATTGTAGTATAGATCTGGCAGGGTCCTTGCAGCTGTTTTCATCGCTCCAACAAATAGACTATGGGCCGTCATTCATTGCATGTTGATCCCAACCAATAGAGTAGAGTGTTGAGCTGATTCATCAACTTGGTCACGTTACATGGATGCCTAAACAATAATGCAACTTCAGCCGCACAAGGCTGACAACCCAATCGTAACATCTTCCAAGCTGTTGTCTTTGTCTATACTTTCCACTTGACAACTTCTACCATCATCTTACTGCCATTCTCCGCTAGCTAGACTCTGGGGCCGTAAGGATGCGACGGCTTTGGGAGCATGCACGGCAAAAGGGTAGAAGTAGCAAACAATCTGACAGTTCAGTGTCTGCCTCCCCGCCCCTCCCAATAATAACAAACACACCTCAGGGGCTTGAGGTCGTGTACGATGGGAATGATGCTATCGTTGAGTAAGTACCATCTCCTGATACTTTATTTGCCATATCCTTCTAACGTTGTATTTCTAGCATCATCGCCGTTCACGGCCTAAACGGGCACCGACAGAAAACATGGACCGCAGCTAACAATGTCCATTGGCTCCGCGACCTCCTTCCACACGATCTACCTCGCGCTCGTATCATGTGTTGGGGTTACGATGCCAACACGCACGACAGCTCTCGCGTGAGCTGCCAATACCTGTACGATCATGCACGTACCTTGGTTTCGGATCTGTGCCGAAAGCGGCAATTGACCAGCGTACGTGCTAATTTGGCTCGGGGAACTTAAAGCGCCATGACTATTGGACAATGACTAAAACAAGACTAGTCAACGAGACGGCCGATCATATTTGTGGCACACAGTCTAGGTGGCATCGTTGTAAAAAGTGTCAGTCTCTTGTCTGTATAAAGAGTGCTGGTTATGTACTGATAGGAACAGGCATTGATCCATTCAGACGCATCGCGACAAGGGGCGTTGCTCGAACACCGCTCCATCAAGCTCTGTACATATGGCATCATCTTCATGGGTACCCCACACCAAGGTGGTAACGGGGTGCAATTGGGCCGATTACTCGTAAACATTGCTTCAGTTTTTGTCGCAGCCGATAACCATATCCTGCAGCATCTAGAACGAGACTCAGAGTGGCTGCAGCAGCAGCTCGGGCAATACGGCCCGATTACTAACGACTTTGTTACAAAGTATGCTTATGAGGCATACGAGACTGCAACGGCATTTGGCCGCAAAATCATGGTATGCTCTACTCTTTCCTGTATAATATAGTATACTAAGTGGTAACAGGTAGTCCCGCGTGCATCGGCAGTCGTACCAGGCCATGCCAATGCCGAGTCGATCGTCATTCATCACGACCATATCAACATGGTAAAATTTATAAGCAAGGAAGACAATGGCTATGAGAAGATTTCAGGGTATTTGCAGATTATGGTGGTGAATACGGGTGACCAGATACGGCAGCGATGGGAGGAGGAGGCAAGGATAACAGAGGGTGGGTACCTGCCATATGTCCTTGATTCTGACACTAATTAAAGTCTGTATATGTAGCTCGGACTGATCCTGCGTTCAGTCGATGGTTCCTACCTCTAAGCTTATCCGGCGTCACTGAAGTCGCGCATTTCGTGGCAAGAGAGGAAGAGCTTGCACAAACACATGAGATTTTGCGTGCTAATAACAGACGACGTACTGCTGTCCTGTATGGCTTAGGTGGGATGGGTAAGACACAATTGGCGGCAGCATACATTAAACGCCACCATGCAGATTACTCCGCCGTCATCTGGCTGAACGCCAAAGATGCAACATCACTAAAGCAAAGTTTCGCTCATGTGGCCGGGAGGATCAGTCAACAGCATCCCTCCACACTCTACATTGAGAATGCCATCAAGGACAAGGATCTCGATCAGATAACCGAGGCGGTCAAGCGATGGCTAGGAGAGACTCACAACAGCCGTTGGCTCGCTATTTATGACAATTACGACAACCCGAAATTCCCCAATTCCACAAGTGGGCCAGAGTCGAGCAAAGAGATTGTAAAGGACGAATCTGGTGCGATAAACTCTGAGTCTCAGATATCGCTGGAGAAAGGGTTTGATATTCGACCCTTCTTTCCCAGCAGTTATCAGGGTGCCATTCTGATAACAACACGATCATCTATCGTCCAGCTTGGAAAGATCGTTCGACTAGGGAAATTGACAAGTGTTCATGACAGCCTTCAGATTTTGGCTTCCACGTCACATCGACAAGGCCTCAATGACGGTAAAATGCGGTTGATGAAACGTAACAGATAAGGTCAATACACTAATGTAGTTTGAATAGATGATGCCGCTCTGCAACTCGCGCAGCGACTCGATGGGCTTCCCCTTGCTCTCTCCACCGCCGGCTCTTATCTTAGTCAAGTGTCGACAAGCTGGGCTGAGTACCTGGAGCTTTACAACAAGTCATGGCTACGACTTCAAGAGACTAGCCCACAGCTGCTTACCTACGACTACGCAATGTACACTACCTGGGACATTTCATACAGGCACATCGAGCGAGATAACAAAACCGCCGCTAAGCTGCTTCAGTTGTGGGCATATTTCGACAATGAAGACTTATGGTTCGAGCTACTACAAAGTGGTGCATCGGATGCATCAAATTGGCTGCTACAAGCTGTACAAGACCGACTCTCCTTTGACCAGACGATAAGAGTGCTTTGCAGCCATGGGCTTGTTGAGGCTGACCCACCGACTGGAAAATGGGGCACACAGTCCAACGGATATAGCGTGCATGGATGCGTGCACTCCTGGATGGTGCACGTGCTGAACAAGGGGACCAATGAAGATATGTCTGAACTAGCGATGAGATGCATAGCGTCGCATGCACCTAGCAAAGATGTGGCAGAGTATTGGTTGGTCCAGAGACGTCTTCTTCGACACGCAGATCGATGCCACACGATGCTAGTAAAAACTCAAAACCTGCAAAATCATGAGTGGATACCCGCCGTGCTGGGCAATCTTTACGCTGACCAAGGTCGATTGAAGGAAGCAGAAGATATGTACAATCGCGCACTTCAAGGGGAAGAGAAGGCATGGGGACCAGAACACACATCAACGCTTATTATAGTTAATAATCTTGGTCTTCTCTACGCTAGCCAAGGTCGATTGAAGGAAGCAGAAGATATGTACAATCGCGCACTTCAAGGCTTCGAGAAGGCATGGGGACTGGAACACACATTAACGCTTGATACAGTCAATAATATTGGTCTTCTCTACGCTAGCCAAGGTCGATGGAAGGAAGCAGAAGATATGTACAATCGCGCACTTCAAGGGAAAGAGAAGGTATGGGGACCAGAACATACATCAACGCTTATTATAGTTAATAATCTTGGTCTTCTCTACGCTAGCCAAGGTCGATTGAAGGAAGCAGAAGACATGTACAATCGCGCACTTCAAGGCTTCGAGAAGGCATGGGGACCGGAACACATATCAACACTCGACACAGTCCTTAATCTCAGCAATCTCTACAAAAGCCAAGGTCGATGGAAGGAGGCAGAAGACATGTACAATCGCGCACTTCAAGGCTACGAGAAGGCATGGGGACCAGAACACACATCAACGCTCACCATAGTCAATAATCTCGCATCTCTCTACGCCGACCAAGGTCGATTGAAGGAAGCCGAAGACATGTTTAACCGCGCACTTCAAGGCAGAGAGAAGGTATGGGGACCAGAACACACATCAACGCTCGACACAGTCAATAATCTCGCAGCTCTCTACGCTGACCAAGGTCGATTGAAGAAAGCAGAGGATATGTACAATCATGCACTTCAAGGCTACGAGAAGGCATGGGGACCGGAACACACATCAACGCTTATTATAGTTAATAATCTTGGTCTTCTCTACGCTAGCCAAGGTCGATTGAAGGAAGCAGAAGACATGTACAATCGCGCACTTCAAAGCGAAGAGAAGGCATGGGGACCGGAACATACATCAACGCTCGATACAGTTAATAATCTCGGGGTTCTCTACACTAGCCAAGGTCGATTGAAGGAAGCAGAAGATATGTACAATCGCGCACTTCAAAGCAAAGAGAAGGTATGGGGACCGGAACATACATCAACGCTCGACACAGTTAATAATCTCGGGGTTCTCTACACTAGCCAAGGTCGATTGAAGGAAGCAGAAGACATGTACAACCGCGCACTTCAAGGCTATACAAAAGCACTGGGAGTCCCCATGGTGGACACTTACCCCCCTATGCTAAAGACTCTGGAGAATCTTGGAGACTTGTTACGGGATGTTGGTCGGCTTGAAGAGGCACAGAAATACTATCTTCGTGCAGGAGGTGGTGTTAGACTTGTGTACGGGTCTGAGAGTGAAAAATATCGGAGACTTTCCTCTAAGTTGCAAGTTCATAATTAGGGTAGATGTATTTACTGTTGGAAATAGAGAGATGGCAATCTAGCCAGTTTGTCAATATATTGTTGTACTTCAGTGTTTGTTTAATCAAGAGTTAAGATTAGATAATCGCAAATGCGAAGTGTCCTAAAATCTTCTGCATGGTACTAGCAGCCAGCCCACACTGTAGCTAGTGGATACCGCTATACTTAAAATAGCTATATAGCCTTTATACTTGCGATTACATCCATATACATTGTACTTGGATGAAACAGCCAATTGTGGCTGTTGTGGGTGGGTATAAGGGCTGAGGTGGTGCCAGTTTTGGACCTAGCAAGGTCTACTTTTGTACCGCAAAGTATCTAGCTTAGTTTACAGAAAACGATTGAAAGACGAAAGAGGAACATGGTTTTGCACGAAACTGTAACCTTGGTGCCATTCCTAATGATGATGTAAAGTGAAAAATGGCTGCGACATTGCGATCGGTGCCTGGACTGGACTACGACAGGGGTGGTATGCCTAATTCTAGGCTAAGTCCAGAAATGGGAACAAAGAACTGGTTGAGTTCCAAGTCGCGAAGCATGTAGACTTTGTATATAGTGCATCTTTTGAGATTTTGACACTGTGTGGGGAACTAACCTACAACCAACATATGTTTAAAAAGAGGAAGCTGGTTATGCTCCCAACCGTAACCTTACGGCGGCCAATGGGCAAATGTCTCAGTCGAGCATCCTTGTCGACCAAGTGTGGCAACAAGAGCAGCCCTGCGAATCCCCCCAGTACTTCCCATTTCAGTAGTTCAAGCGGCTAATGGTCTTCATAGTTCAACTACTAGACCCCTTCCCCCCCATCAAACTCTAAATCCTTCCCTGTGTCTGCATTCTGCAACTCCCATTGTCATTGCATCTCATGGTAACTTACCATGGCACCTCGTCACTAATTTATACCAACGCCATCGATTACCAGATAGGGAAGGATCTAGGCTTTACTAGGTCTTCCTACATCCTCCTATGACTAGGGCCTTGAGTCAAGATTATTGCATCGACATGGCCCGACAGCAAATAGAGGCCCAGGGTCTCCTGAGCATTACAATCCCAGGTGCCACTGCCCGCTTTCAATCCCGACATAATGACCATCCCTATGAAAAGAGCCTAGCAATATCAATTCCTAGCTCAGACCTCCAACAAGACGCTCCTCCTCCACTGCCACCTCCTCGGATGCCCCTGGGTAACCCCAACGACCATACTATGCCAATAAACCGACGAAACTATACTCAGTTTGCACCCTCCTTGAGTAGTGGCTATGGGAGTGCTGCCTCGTCGGTAGCTGAGGAGAGAGACAGCTTGAAGAGGAGGGTTACCAGAGTTAAGACTGGGGACCACGAAGAAGGTTATTTAAGTTCTTCAAGCTGGTCGCCGATAGAAAGGTAAGTATAGCCCGTACAATCAACACGAGATGTCTATTGCCTTGCCGGAATAAAACAAATCTAATATGCCTCTAGATCCAAAGATGTATTCCCACCCCTCGGATTCGGACTACACCACGATAACTTTTGCTTCCAATCGCACGCTAGCGATTATGATAGTTTGAAGAAGCTTCTTGACCGGAGACCCGCCGTCGACAGACCTCCGCCGATATCATCCCTTCGCAGTGTCTCCTCAAGGCCGCCGCCAGCCGCCGTCCTCTCCTTCAAACATATTTTACCAAGCTGTCGATCATCACA
The DNA here is from genome assembly GCA_902077795.2 of Clonostachys rhizophaga. Lineage (NCBI taxonomy): Eukaryota > Fungi > Ascomycota > Sordariomycetes > Hypocreales > Bionectriaceae > Clonostachys > Clonostachys rhizophaga. The sequence goes on from CABFNQ020000628.1 coordinate 6,202, forward strand.
AGAGAGCCTGGAAATAGATAGGTCTCCACAAACTCGATCATCTAGAAACAATAGCGATGATACATCAGTCCACAGTATATATGAATACTATGGCGCCGAGATGGAAATCGCAGACACCTCCTCTTCTAAAAGGCTTCAGCTTAGTGATGCTTGCCTGGCTGGACGAAAGCGTCGTGCACCTTCGGATGACCTCCTTCACCGAGACGAGGCCAACCCTCAAAGCTCTCCCATTCCCCGTCTTGCTACAGTATCACAGGGCGTACCTGTACCCTCACTTTCCCGCTCAAGCTCATACGTATTCAACATATCAGTAGGCCCATCAAGCGCTGCTACATACGACTATCGCTCACCTAGCGGTATCTCACCCATCTCCACCGCCTCCCCATACACTTCACCAGGGTCCCTTAACCCTAGCCCGAGGAGCTCAATCTCTAGCCGGGCTACAGGGCACCACCGCAACATCTCAGGCGCAAGCCCGAGGAAAAGTCCCGAGATACAGAAGCCTGGGCTTGAGATGCAAGGATTCTTCATGTGCGAATGCTGCCCCAAGAAACCTAAGAAATTCGAGACAGCCAAGGATCTCAAGTACGTATTCTTTCGCCAGCCTATCTTCACTTTTTACAAGTTAATTTAACATAAACTACTAGAGCACATGAAGCTGAGAAGCAATACAACTGTCAATATTGCGGTAATCGCTTCAAGAATAAGAACGAAGCAGAGCGACACCAAAACTCTCTGCATGTCCGACGTCATTCATGGTCGTGCTCGGCTTTGAAGGATTACAAGCGAGCTTTCCATGAGTCAACTAATCGGCGCCATAAAGCTGACACTTGTGGATACTGCGGCGAGGAATTTGCTCGTAATGGCCACGGCCCAGGTGGTAACGGCCCCCGATGTACCACTGAACGGGACTGGGAGGAGCGATCAAGGCATTTGCAGTATTACCACAAATTTAGCGAATGCAACGCGTCAAAGAAGTTCTTCCGAGCGGATCACTTCAGGCAGCACCTGAAGCACAGTCATGCTGGCGCAAGCGGGAAGTGGACTAATATGCTTGAGACCGCCTGCATGATTGATGAGGAGCCTGTACAGCACAGGCAAAACTGAGGAGGAGCACCTACGGCAACTTGACCAGGTCTTCGGCCTCTTTCGCGAGCTTAAGCCGACTATCTCTCCGGAGAAGAGCTGGATTGGCTTTCCGTCGGCGCAGGTGCTTGGATTCCATGGCGATTCCTTTGGCATAACCTCAACCGCGGAAAGGCTCGCAGCTTTGACTGCTTTGGAATTCTCGAAGCAACTGTCAGCCGTACATTGGCGCAACCGGGTTCATACGACACCTACCTATTATGGCAATGATCGAACCAAGAGCGAAAGACCAAACTGCCGGCAGAAGGTCGCAAGAGCGGGAAGCTGGGATTGAGTCACCCGGGCAAACGCAAGACCTTCGTCAATTCGACTGCGTACAAACCAACCTCTTCGGAACTCGCCGCAGTTGAAGCATTGCAGAAGGGGATCTCAACAGGCCGAATGATCCATCATATGGATCTCGATCGCCAGTTGTTCTTTCAGGTAGATGCCTTGCAGCCGCTCCGCCACTGGATCCTGGATAATCCGCTCCGAGAGCGCACACTCAAAGCGCTGCCGAAGCCCACATGAACGAATCATCCTTCCCTGCACACACGAACCTGGCCCCTTGCTATCTTCTGTGCCTAGCCTACCGCATCACCCTGTCACGTCATCAATTCCAGAGGAGCTGGATGACCAGGGATATTTCAGCTGGTTGCTCGGCTGTAGCATGCATGACTCGAAGGTGAAGCGTCACAATTTAGTCACGGATTTGTTGATCACGGCGTGTAGCGTGACTTGGGCTGCCCCAACTTGTCACAAGAATTGAGCCAGCCCTGGCAGCCAATGAGGCAATTTCGTTCGGATGCTGGGCTGCGCCAGAACATTATGAATGAATCGGCCCATGATCACTAGGGAGACTAGAGGATGGGAGAGCGGGGGGAAGATCGTGGCATCTACTGCGGGTTGCGCTTTTGGCTCGCACCACACAATGCGGCTATTTGTGTCGAAAGCGAGGAATGGAGACTAGTTTTCTGAGTGCCTACTATCCAGACTTTGAGAACTGGAAGATGGTGCTGTATCATCTCTCACTCCCATAGTTGGAAGCTCTAATTATCCCGGTGACCATAAAAGAATCTTAGGTGAGGGGGGTACATGGCATGGAGGCAAAGTACTAACTCGCGACGCTAGATTTTTGACCCTGGCTTCGACTACAGGAGGACGTGATAGCATGAGGCGCTTAGTTGCATGATACATGGTTAGAAGGTGTGCTGGTACTACATCAAGACCCTTTTAGGAACTGGGTACAGAAAACACTTGTGTGGCGAGCCTTGGGCTCTCGTATTGCAAGCTACGCGAGGTGCGGAAAATGATGTGAACTGATCAACGCACCTCCGGAGATGGATCTAGCGGAAAGTGCAATGTATGTTAGATGCATCATGAAAGAAGTATGATAATACATTAACCAAAGTAAATGCTTTTCGCCAGTATTTGCTATATCAGTTGTATCTTGGTCGCAGCGTCATGGAGTGCATAGCTACAATATTCCTGGGGTTTGGAATGCTTTCATCCACCAACATCTCATCGAACATGACTCGATCTGTGGTCCTATAGCTGTAGGCTGCGCCATCATCGAGTGCGTTTAGAAGTCTGTGCGGCTCAGTCCACGACGATCCAAAGTCTACGAGCTTCCCATCCTTGATATTATCTAATCGAACATCCAAGTTGTATATCCCCTCTCGGTTCAACGTATAGATACGGTCAAGGATCTTCCTCAGATTGAGCTCAGTGATGCCATGATCTGATGATGCTAGACTTTTCACAATTGCCCGTGGCCTATCACCGCCGGCTGTCTGTCGCTGGTACGCTAGATCAACCTTCTTTAGTCCCAGGTCACACTCCTTCTGTTCCAGATATCTTTGATCTCTGTCATTGAGAAAAAGGAACCCATAGCAACGAGTTACCGCGTCAGATATCTTGGGTCTTTCCTTTGTTGCTTCTCGAATTCGACCGTACGCGCGGCATTCATTGTAGAATGGATCGGTATAATAGGCGGCCGTATGCAGTGACCCGTTTCCGATGAGAGGTTCCCAGAAGTATTCGCTTTTCATGGGGTCGTAGAATTTGAACTGAAAAATGCTGCCATGTTAGCAGCATATCTCAAATTAAACTGCATATAGAGCTAGTCCTTTCACAAGGTCTTACCACTTTAATTGCGTACTCGGCTCGTTCAATCTTGACACGGAAGACATAGCCCTCGTGTGCTGTATCCCCATCTCCAAGCCGTTCAAGCCATTCGATTTTGGAGTCGTGGTGCTCGAATAGGGGAAGCTTTGGGCCATCGCAGGGTGGTAGTTCTTCCGGGATAGGGGGAATATGACGCTTCCTTGCCATGGTCTCAGGGCAAAATCAATTGTGTCTGGTCAAACAATGATGAAGCAGAGGCCTCTTCTCTCTCGATGATTGCTTTATAACTCCAACTTATCCCTTCTGTAGATGATCCTCCGTATGTCGGCCGCCGCAAATTGGGCCGACGGGAGGGTGTGCTGAGTCGAGTCACGAGCCAATAAGTGCGCCACTGTAGTGCATCAGAGTCACCAACATGCATATGCAACCCAAGCTGCAGGAGGCAACCAGCTCCTTTATCTGGTTGTAGCATATCCTATGTGTATGACAGCTTGTGCAGGTGGCAAGCCCAGGCACAAAAAGTAGACCCATGGTGTTGGGGTTCCCGACCCCATGCTGTCTCCACCAACCAGCCCGGGCTACCCGCCCAATGAATTGGCGGGGCCTGTGCATTAGTCTTTTTGCTGCTGTAAGGCCTCGATTCCCCGATCCAGAAGGGGGCATGTACATCCAGCCCTGCTAGCACACACCATCCACGAGAGATCACACTCCCACGCCTGCATTCAAATTAGAGGGCATGCAAGGATCTAGTTGGGAACTAGCGGAGTGTTGAGGCTGGCCACGGCCATGCAGTAGTGTGACGCTGACCGCGTCAGCGGCTAGTTGTGCTGCCGTTACTCTGGCGCGAATTGGCGAGGAGCCCTTGTTTGAAGGCTAGGTAAGGTTGGTCATGACGCTGCGGCTTGACAGCCATGCAATTAATGGAGCATATCATTAACTTACTAATAATAGGACATGGATACCATAAGCAACCTGTAAGGGGTCATTGTCCCTGAAGTATGCATAAGTGATAATGAACACGCAGGCAATCGAACGAATGGCGGCCGCGTTGTAGGCCTGCTCGCTCAACGCTATCCAACCACACTGACGCATCTCTGGTCCTCCTAATATGGCCAGGCCTCCACTCCACCCCACCATGTCTAAGCACATTTTTAGTGTCGTGTACATAGGCAGCGAAGTACAACATCCTTCTCCACGTGAGAGGCTTCACGGCTATTTTCCGGGCCTAAAGCATCATTATATAATGTTTATGGGTGCCGTCGCGTGCGGGAAAATTATCGTTTATCAACCTTTCATTTGCTTCATCTACGAGAAACACTGATTTTTGCTTCAACGCACCAGTTCCTCTGCTTATACCATGGAGAGCCAATCCGTATGTTATACTCAGAGATGCATACTGGGAGGGTTTGTTGTCTTCACCCGGCAAGCGATTGAGTTAGTAGAAAGCGAGCAGCTACACCGCCTCCCACTCAAGCAGAACTCAACAAACGTTTACAGCGGAAGGACGGCGATGAACAGCGCCACAAAGATACACGAGCGAGAGAAGACGCTCAATCCCATAACGATCCAGTTCGAGAGCTTTGCGAAAAGCTCGAAGAATGCGCAGCCTACTTGGCCTCATTGAAGACAAGTCTCCTTACAAAGAAGGCGAAGCTCGCGGACAACGGACAGAACATAGACTATATGTTTTCAATCTGGTGTGGGTTCTGCCGCCGCATGGTCCCCTTTGTTAGCGATACAAGCGATCCTCTGGTTGTCTGCTTGGAACATATTGGCGACTATTTCATGAACCGCCCCGATCGCACCAAGAAGGACATCTCTAATTGGCAGCATATGGAAAATACTCCTAAAGGCCGCTGTGATCAGTCCAAGAGGAATATCCCTGAATGGCAGCACATGGAAAATACCCCCACAGGCCGCTTTGATCAGGTCAGGAGGGAACTCTCTGAATGGCTGCACATAGAAATGGTTCCCCCGGACACGAGCTCGAGCAGGGAAGGCAATGACAAAGCTGAGTGCAGCATCCGACGCACGCCCTTCTAAGCAGCCACAGATTAGCATTGTTTGAGACATCTTATTTTTTCCCTTTTCCATTTGCAACTAATTACGACACTCCTGAGCTATCTTCATTCTTACTTAATGTTCTTGTTCATACAAAAGCTCGATGTAGGCTCGAGCCGCGAGACCTAGCAATTCCGAACGAGAACGTGTTGGTGCTACCCAAGAGATTATAGCGAGGCCGCTAGCCAACTTAACGCTACCGTGAATTCCAATTGTCTATCTACTATAGTAACCGATAGTATCTTATCTCCTTGCCAGACGATAGACTAAGGCTGTGGACGCGTGGTGTAGTATAAAATCGGTTACGCCTGCGGCGGTTTGTTTGACGAGTGTCGTGATTGGCTGCATACGCCGAGCGGGAGTTCACACATTTCTTATTTGCCCGGACATCAGATGTTGAAGACATGGTTCTATATTGATCAGTAGATTCTCTCTCGCTAGGAATTTCGACCTTACTTGTTACTCAGATACGGGGTGATCCAAGATACGGACGGGATTACCAGCCCTGACGAGCGGGTGATGTTGTTGTGAGGATTGAGTGAGTCCATGTTGGTCTTGATGGTCAGACGGGAAGACCAAGATGTTTGTAATTGACGCAGGTGGATGGGGATGAGGGAGCAGCTTGCTGAGTTGGTAGGTACCAGCAAGGCCATAATAAACTCCAAGGCGACTGTGAGAGTTGTGAAGAAGCTTACCTGAAACCAAGTGTGCACCACCCAGACGCTCCACGGATACGTAGAATGGAGCCAACGCTTGCTAAGCGCCAGGCCAAACTGAGTTGCATTCTTGACCCACCGGATGAGGGCTGGGAGGATAATATATGCGAGCTCAACAGTCGACAAAAGAACAAGCGGGAGCGGATCACTTCAGGTAGCACCTGAAGCACAGTCATGCTGGCGTAAGCGGGAAGTGGACTAACATGCTTGAAACTGCCTGCATGATGAATGAGGGGGCTGCATCAACTACTCATACTAAATCCTCTCTTGTCTTTGCTGCAGGCTAAAAGAATTTCCATGTTCGTGTAGTATAAAGACTTATATTAAACCTTGATACCCAATCCAATGCACACTTAGTAAGCCCAACGAGACTTTCACCACTCCCTGGACAGTTTTACATGATAATTAGCAACTACGATATCTGGGTTTGAAGACATACTTTCCGGCGGCAATCTGCGTCACGATGATATCATCTCGCAAATGACAAAGGGACTTTACTACGTACCCAATTCGAATCATCCAGACACACGTTAGATGAATCTCATGAAAGCTACGCTCCAAGGAAGCGATGATCCAATGGGAGGGCCGCTGTGCGACCTGGCCATTGGATATTTCAGGAGGCTTCCGTGGTTGGAGAAACCAGTAGACTCAGCATTGTAAACCTGTCATAGCTTCTAGATCACAACCACCAAGTCGTTTACTGCCATTTTACAAGAAACACTTATCTACTTCGGTAATAGACTCGCCTTCTGCATCGGTCTCCTCTCCTTCCCTGCTCTCTTCTTCTGTCTTACTCTCCCCTCCTGACTTTCCTAGAGATTCCACTGAGGCCGACAGTATGGAAAGCCGTTCACGGATCTCCCTAATCTCTGCGGCATTGGCTTTCGGCAACGATTGAATGTGCATCTGACAGGATCTCAAAGATGCAATCACTGCTTGAACAGACAGCTCAAGCCCGCAATGTTCCCCGGCTTTTACACAGGTTTGACACGGGATACCACCAGTACACTACCTCGGTTAGTCAGGTATGAGTAGTGAAAGAATTGGCTACTAACCTTGATCTTTCTTATTCTGCATCGAGAACAAGCTACCCTGGTACTAGGTCTCTTGCGCTTTCTCACCACCGTTGGACTTTTCTTGGATATATTCTCTGATTGAGTTGGTGCATTCTCTGGTTTTGGCATCTGTTTACTGAAATTAGGAATGAACCACAACAACCCCGGTATGGGCTAAGCTGTAAGCCATACCTCCGCTTGCTGTTGAAAGTCAAGAGCGTGATTAAATATCGCTGCTGGCTTAGTGAATTTCTCGGGCTCCAAAATCCATGTATCGTTGGAAGGTGGTGTATAGGAAGAAGAACAAGGTAACTCATTGACTTCACTCCCTGATTCCAGCCCCATATTTGCCTCCGTTTTGTGGGCATAGAGCGACTGGTGATCATAGGGGCTGTCTCTCAGGGCTAAGAAAGGGTCCAAAAACTCTGCCGGCCTCGTAACCTCGGTTAACCTGGATGGATTGCAAGGAGTATCAAAACATACGACCCATATGATACGTTTGGTATCTCGGGACACCAGTTTAGCCTCAAACTCTCTCTGTTCATGGAGATATCTGAACGATCCAATTGGGCGCTTGCGAATTCCCAATAGATGGAAATATCTGGTGTAAGCTTTTATCCTATATTTCGGGTCAGACAGGAAATATCTATATTGAAGGAACTTCTTTACCCAACATCCGGAAAATCATAATGCTCCGGCATAACTTTCGTTATTTCCTCTACTGTGTAGAAGTCGGATAACAGCTGCAATATCTTTCGGTGTTGAATCCACTCCAAGGGTATATTATCCTATATCTTTGTTAGCTTTGGTATTTGATAGGAATATCATAAAACAGATCATGGGATAATAAAAAAAAAGGAAGGGGTGATAAGCCAATGAATAACTCAGGGACTCTACCTCGTCTTGTTTTAGTGCCACAGTGCCAAAATCTGACGCCGGAGCTGGAGAGGGAATATATAAAACCCTCGGGCCACGGGATGCCTTGGACGCGGGGCCGACCTGTAACGGAGGAGAGGAGAAGAATAGAGTATTTTCGTCTAGGCCATGTTAGATTGGCTTTTAAATGGAACGCAATGTCACACACCAGTATCAGCCCCCCAACCCAATGGACTGACATTCCATGCATACTCTGCCGATGCTGAAAAGGAGCTTTGGGAGAAAGGGGCAACAGTAGGTTTGCCGCATGTGTAAAGTCCTGGGTCTGGTGCCAAAACACACCAGCTCGCTGCCGATGTCGACCAAGCAGGATCATGGAGTTCTGGTCCCAATTCATTCAGCGGGTAGTACGGGATGGTTGGTGGAGACAGTATGGTGTTGGGAAACGCCATGTCAGTCTACTCATGTGTGCGTAGCAAAACGCGTGCTCATATGTTCGGGCAGTCGACGGCTCCTAGGAGCGGGTGGGCATCATTGACAGATATAGAGGCCATGGCTTCACAAGGCTTGCCACCTGCACAAGTTGTCCAATTTCTCATACGCATAGGATATGCGTCCTTTGTGGAGTCTCGTGTAGCCGAAGCCAGGGCTAGAAAGTCGCGAGTTAGTACTCTGCATCCATGCCATGTACCCTCTCACCTGTAATTCCTTCATGGCCTATCAACCAACTAGGATGTAGGGGTATACCAAGGCTTTACTTCCAGGCTACGGATGGGTTGCTGGGATAATTAGAGCTTCCCAACTGTGGGAGTGAGAGATGATACAGCACCATCTTCCAATCCAAAGATCTGGGCAGTAGGCACTCAGAGAACTAGTCCTTATTCCTCGCTTTCGATACAAATAGCCGCATTGTGTGGTGCGCAGTTGATGCTACGATCTCCCTTCCCGCTCACATTCATTCACAGCGTTCTGGCGCAGTACAGCGTCCGAGCGAAATTGCCTCATTGGCTGTCAGGGCTGGCTCAACTCTTGAGACAAGCTGGGACAGCCCAAGTCACGTTACATGCTGTGATTAACAAATACTTGACTAAATTCTGACTCTTCGCCTTCGAATGATGCATGCTACAGCCGAGCAATCAGCTGAATTATCCCGAGTCATCCAGCTATCCTCGCAAGGTGATGGAGTAGAGCCCGTGCGTTTGTCTTTTGCTGCTGCAAGGCCTCGATTCCCCGATCCAGAAGGGGGTATGTACATCTAGCCCTGCTAGCACACACCATCCACGAGAGATCACACTCCCACGCCTGCATTCAAATTAGACGACATGCAAGGATCTAGTAGGGAACTATCGGATTGTTGAGGCTGGCCACGGCCATGCAGCAGTGTGACGCTGACCGCGTCAGCGGCTAGTTCTGCTGGCGCGAATTGGCGAGGAGCCCTTGCTAGGTAAGTAAGTGGGTGACATAAGAAGATCGGCCACCGCTACGATTACGGGACCGGGTCAGTTCCGCGGCATCATCTCTCCACTCGCGCTTTAAGGCACCACTTCCTCTGCTTATAGCATGGAGAGCCAGATACCCATGAGCAAATACTGATAATCATTTGTTACCACCATTCAGGAAGCTGTTAAGCCATACCACCTAGCAGCACGATAGAAACTCTTCCGAACGACAGCAATCGGAACCCAACAAACGTGTACAGCGGAAGGACGGCGATGAACAGTGCAACGGAGATACGCGACCGAGGGAGAACGCAGGAGCCTAAAACTGAAGACATCGCCAACTTGAATTCGTTGAATAAACAGACCCCCGAAGCCCGCCACCGACGCCTGACTTCTTTCAAAGAAGCCTTCAGTCGCTTGGACCAGGACAAACAGCTCAAACTTCTTACTTTGGTGCCTGGGGAATTGTTGCGAGAAGCATTATTGCACCAAAAAGAAGAACTTGCCCGGACGGATGTTTCCTCGGCGAGCATGGAAAATACCCACCCCGAACGCAAGGCGACGACGGCCAACCGCGCCTCGAGCAGCGATGGCAACGTGGAGAAAAGAAAGCAGAGTGTAGTTTTCAACGGACGCCCTTCCAAGCAGAAGGCGAGTTGATTTCTTTTGGACGTTGGACTGCATTAGAACTTGGGGAATAAGCATAAGATATGTACGATCATTTCATAGGGATAGATTCGTGGGGACGGAGGCGGGGGTAATAGGGCTAAAGCTAATGCTATTGGCTTGCATTGCGACATGCGGTTGTATAGAATGCAAAGAGAGGGATATTGGCCTTTTGACACCCTCAATCCCTTGGATCAAAAGACATACCCGCGGGCTCTCGTACCTACAGTTAGAATGCATGGCTATGTTGACAGCGTACTGCGCGGAAGAGAGCCGGATAACTTATGACTCGAATGATCAGTGGGATGGTTAGCTATCGATGTTATGAATAGGTATAATCTAGGGGGCCTCCCGGCGTGGCAGCATAGCTGATGACTACATCAACACCCATAGAGACGGACGTGCAGATGAAAAGGGTGCTAGGCGATCACAGGTAGAGATGAAAAGCTGGCCTGTGAGCTGCGGCTTTTATATTTAGCATATCGCTGGCGCTTATCACGTCCGGCGGCTATGGCTTCGTATAAAAAAACCACCCGACTGTCAACACGTTGGAAAAATCGCTCAATTCTTTACAACGATATATATTTTGATTTAGAAGAAATTTAGGGAGATTACAAGTAAGTACACACCTTAAAGCTTTAACCTACTACTGTCTCATTATATCAAGATACAGCAAAGTGTTCTCGGCACTGGGCCTTTCGTCAAGACAGACGTATGGCTTCCCGATATAAGTCTTTGCGCAGGAGCGTCAAGGGAAACTCGAACCTGGTCCGACGTGGGGGGGTGCGCTCTCATATACAGAAGATGAAGGCTCTTGACATTACGCTCACTAAAACGCAGCTGGAGTGGCTCTTGGAAGAGATGAAGTCGAGCCCCTTTAAATCTCCAATACTGAGGTAACCCCAAGGGTATGGTAGCTGGATATCCTCTTCTTGGTTTACAGTGAATTGGATCAAATGAAGCTATCTCGGCCCAAACGATTTCAATTATTGTATGGGTTGATCCTCGGTTGGATGAATCTATCTTTCTATATTCGTATATAGTAATCGACTTATAAATATCTGAAGATGTTGGGGACATTGTTCCACTAGTAGCAACGTCCTTGTGTGGAATTTCAGCATCTTGAGTAACACGCAGATGGATATGGTCTGCGCATGGGTGATCGATATAGTATAAGATCCGTAAAGCCTGTGGCTCTTTGTTGAGTGTAGTGATAGACTATATACGGTGTGGCTCGTATGCGGGGCGATCCAATACATGGACGGGCGTATAGTTAGGAAGGTAGGCCTAGACGAGCGGGTGATGTTGTCAGGATCGAATAATAAGGTTTTGTTGGTCTTGGTGGTCAGACGGAGAGACCAAGATGTTTGTAATTGATGCAGATGGATGGGGATGAGGGAGCAGCTTGCTGAGTTGGTAGGTACTAGCAAGGCTATCATAAACTCCAAGGCGACTGTGAGCGCTGTGAAGAAGCTTACCTGAAACCAAGTGTGCACCACCTAGACGCTCCACGGATACGTAGAATAGAGCCAGCGCTTGCTAAGCGCCAGGCCAAACTCAGCTGCGTTCTTGGCCCCTCAGATGGGGAGGGCTGGGAGGATAATGGATGCCAGCCCAACAGTCGACAAAAAGAACGAGCGGCCCCGCTTAGCCTCATGGAACGGTTCATGATTATATCGTTCGAGAACTGGGAGGGTTCGGTGCATATCGTGTGTAGCTAGCTCGGGATGATCTGACAAGACGTGTGTGCTCAAACGCGCTTGAAGGTGGCCGATGCCAATGAGCGGCTAGTCGAAGGACATTCGGTCGGTTGGAAATTTGTAGGAGGACTGCAAGTCGCCATCGTATGCCGTCGACTAGATTGGAGGCAGGAAGATACTGTTGTCATATCTCTTTTGTGAAGGATATGGCGAAGGAGATACTAGTGCCTCGACAGCCCGAAGTGTGTCTGAGCAACTGTTGGAAATTCACTCCAACAATACGTGGCCACCCTCTCAAGAGGTGGGTTGGAAGCGACGGATTAGTCAGCTAGGGGCGCTTACGTTAGTGCATCCATGAGCACCCCGAACAAGACAACTTGGTGACGCACACGGAATTTGGGGATCATGGCATAGCGTAGCGGTTTGAGAGGTCGGCTGATCTTTTCTGGCCATAATTCCACGCTGCCGAGGAGGTGGCTGCCTTTCTGGGCTGGCCAGAGATTGGTGGATGATCTCCAACATCCAAGGAAGATCGGAATTGATGACGTGACATGACCGCCTGGGGGAGTACCTGAGGCGATATTCGGTGTTCGTGTATCGCAGCATACTACTAGATACCATCTAGTGACTTCGGGACAGGGGGTAGTGGAATACGGCGATTTCTGGCTGTCAATACACCCACCCCCTGATGCCCACTTAGCTGGAATGTACCGATGTGATTGGCTATGATAGCGCCGCTATGTACATGTACATATGCATGCTACCCCTGGCACCTGCATGTAACTGAGATGAGATCGCTGAGCTTGCTAATGGGTCTATGCGTGCCGTCGCAGACCAATCACGTCCCTGTCAGCAGCTTAATTGCACGTACAGTATTACCCGAGCTGGAACAGCATGCATTGACCTAGACCGCTTTCGTCCCCCTGCACTGACGCATGGCTAGACATTTAGCGTAACATATTGCGATTGGGAGTGATGGAGGCAACAGGGAAAGGAGATGCTGCCAAAGTTCAAGCGATATCAGCTGACACTTAGCGTCAAGCAGAGTAGACCTGGCATCCTAGAATTATTTACGGACTAGGTACTGTACATGGACTCCACCTAAGCATTCGCTGCCTTGCATGGAAAGGCATTAGCCGCTAAACCCCCCGAGGCAGCCTGCAGGAGCTGACATGATGATCAGGGGAGGCATCAAACAGAACAAGGCTCAATACTGGTGGGAGGTAGATGAAAGAAACCTTTGTCTTCGTTTGTATTGTAGAGTCTGTTTTGTGTTGTTTCTAGTTTGTTTCTTTTGACATTATTGTGTTCATGGCGTTGAGCACAAACACCTCCAGCTATCGGGCTTGCTAGTGTCGGGCATCTGCCAAAAGCTGTGTATGCAGTAGGCTCCAGGAAAACCCAAGTTGCCGAGTCACTTTTTTTGTCGTGTGAAGTCCCGTTAGACCAGTCCAACGGGAGAGCCACAGCGGCGTCAAAGCGGACTGCGTTAAAGGCTTTGATACCGAGGCAGATAGTAATTTATTTCGATTACCTGGAGAAGAACAACGAGTCGAGTGGAGCGGTGTTTCGTTGAATGGTGCGCGAACCATCAGCAAGGCACATGTGTAGCTAATAAATACCGTATTATTCCCTCCTCTCCCTTCCTCGCTATTCCTTCTTTCTGTGACCTGGAAAAACACAATAGGGCTCAATCCATTGGCAGCTATAGGAGTAATTCTTTCTCAATTCATTTTGCGGGCACTTCTGTCTGTGTCGCAAGCGTGCGGCCACCGCAGCTCACGACAACCACCAGACCGCCACCTGCTCTCCAACCTACGATGCGCAACCGCAATGAACAGGGTCAAAAACTTGCGAAAGTCAGGAGCTGCCGCACGCAGAATCACCTGTCCAGAATGCAAGGCTGAGCTCGATAGCAATCTGGAGGACTTCAAGGCACACGTCCGCGACAATGTCTCCGAGCATGGCAATCTGACCGGCGATGCCGCCATCGCGGATGCTTTTGAACGGATCAGCTTGAGATCGTGAGTCGGTTGCTGCCTGCCCCTTCGCTTTGCTACATGCTACGTGTATCCCTTTGATTCACGAACATTCTTTCCCCATGCTGTGTTTTATTCACGGACATATCTGCCTGCCCATTCCATTCCATCCATCCTACATACATTTGCAGAGAGAGCAAGCTTACCAGGTTGCTAATACGATAAAATATCCAGTACCGAATATGCCGGCCAGCCCTCGAACAAACTATCAAAGAAGAGGTCGTCCGGCCCGGCTGCACTAGAGAGTATCGACCACGGAGACACGAGCATGGGCAACGAACGAGGGAACAAGAAAGTCTGCTCGCCGACTTCTTCTCAACACCAACATGCATCTCCCAATAGAAAGCATCCTGTCAATAGGAGTCGTACACACCAAAATAATTCCGGTCGTTATGGTTTAAGAGCTGGACTTGCCGGCCGCCCCTCCAACACAGAGCAGGGTTCTATAGGTGTAGGTCGACAACCGAAAGGCATCTTCCACGCTTCCAAAGCTTCCCAGCAGCAGCCACCTCCAATTGACACTCAATATAACTTTACGAAAAACCTCATCGATAACCCACACACGTCGGTCACCCCCCAGCCAGAAACGAATCCGATTTCTCATGAGCAATTGGTAGCCGAAGTGAAGGGTATCTATGCCGGCTTGGTTATGATTGAAACAAAGTGTATTGAGGTCGATAATTCCCAGTCAACAGACCCAGAGCAAAAGTTGACAAAAGATCAATGGCAAGCCCTTATCGCGCTCCATCGTACGCTCCTCCACGAGCACCATGACTTTTTTCTGGCCAGCCAACATCCTGGAGCCAACGCTGCACTTCGACGCCTCGCATCAAAGTATGCTATGCCTGCACGTATGTGGAGACACGGCATTCACTCATTTCTGGAGCTGCTTCGTCGCAGACTCCCTGATTCGTATGAGTACATGCTTACCTTCCTCTATCTGGCATACGCAATGATGGCGTTGCTCTACGAGACTGTCCCTAATTTCAAGGATACATGGGTTGAATGTCTAGGAGATATTGCCAGGTACCGTATGGCGATTGAGGATAATGATCTGAAGGATCGCGAGACTTGGACAGGAGTCGCTCGCCAGTGGTACAGCCTCGCTTCGGAGATGGCACCATCAACTGGCCGACTCTACCACCATCTTGCGATCTTGGCCCGGCCGAATGCTGTTGAACAGCTGTACTTCTATACGAAGTCTCTCTGTGTTCTCATTCCATTTCAAAGTGCCAGGGAAAGCATAATGACTCTCTTCGATCCGGTTCTTACCGCTGCTGCAGCGCCTCGTCTTCCTGCAATTGATGCTGCCTTTGTTCGTGTGCATGGTATCTTTTGCTCTAAGAAGAGCAAAGAACTCTTGGATCCGTCTATTGACGAGTATTGTACGCTTTTGGATCCTTACATTGGCAAAGTGACGAAGAAGTTTCTCGAAGTCGGGCAAGTATACCAGATAGAATAAGCACAAGGGCATAATTACTGACTTTGTATTAGCTATCATACCGGGATCTCTCTATGTTGTTCTCTCTTGGGCTACGGATTGGAGTCAAATCTTATTATGAAAGTGATTTCACCACCCAAAGAAGAAGAGGATACTGCAGGCTCTGACCGTACTAACAATAGTATTGGCGCTGACGAGGCTATTCCTGACGAGATGTTCCCCAAGGCACGCGATTTCGCAATGAAGGTCTATAAAATAGTCGCTTCACGTTTCGGAGATCCGAACACATTGCCCTTTCTTCATACTTTCCTAGCCTTTATGTGGCATATGAGCAAATTCCCTGCTGCCATGGCTCATATCGAGCGAGAGTTCCCATGGCAACTTACTGCAACAATGCTCAACCATACCTTCCAGTCCTGTGGATTCGAGGCACGAATGGAGAGCGAGGAGTTTCCGGGTGCTCTCAAGAATGACACTCCTCGTCCTCTGCCGGAGGATTTTGCGATGAGGAGCTTGGTCTATACGGAGGACTACCTACCATCGCAGTGGTTTAAAGATAGCAAGGTGGAGGAAGACGAGAAACAATTCGAGCTGGCTTCAATGGTCGACCAGCGAAAAGAGAGACTCCTTTGGCTGGGACGTAAGATCGCATCTACTGGAAGGTGGCTCACATGGAATGAACCTACACGACGATTC
>CABFNQ020000631.1:0-12847 GCA_902077795.2 Clonostachys rhizophaga
ACCCTAACCCTAACCCTAACCCTAACCCT
This sequence comes from Clonostachys rhizophaga, assembly GCA_902077795.2. Classification (NCBI taxonomy): domain Eukaryota; kingdom Fungi; phylum Ascomycota; class Sordariomycetes; order Hypocreales; family Bionectriaceae; genus Clonostachys; species Clonostachys rhizophaga. Next base: position 30 of record CABFNQ020000631.1, read on the forward strand.
AACCCTAACCCTAACCCTAACCCTAACCCTAACCCTAACCCTAACCCTAACCCTAAGTATCTATAATAATTAAACTACTTATTAGTATATTTTAATATATATTCCTTTTTAATATATAATTAAACTAACTAATTATTATAATTAGATATAGATTCTATTTATTCTAACTAAACTAATTATTCTACTATCTATACTTACTAAATATAATCTTAATAAATTTATTCTAATAATTATCTTATACTATTATAAAGATAAATAATAATTATTTATTATTAGTTATTTTATCTATATAATATATAATATATAGTAGCTATCTAAATATATCTATATACTACTTTTATATATTCTTCTTTATTCTACTATTAAATAACTAATTAGACTTTCCTTCTAAAGTAATTTAGACTATCTTAAATAATATAGCTTTATTTATCTTAATAGCTATTATAGTTATTTATATCTAGTTAAATATATACTTTATTACTTTCTATACTAATTATAATACTATCTTATTATTCTAAATATTCTATCTTATATTATAGAGCTTAGTAATAAAGAGCTTCTATAAATATATTATCTAGCTAATAAACTTAAGCTATCTATTAGATTTAAACTAATTATTCCTAACTTAAATTATTATCTATATCTTATATTCCTCTTTAGCTATCTCTTTTTTAAAAAGTTCTTATACTCTTTCTATAGCTAACTTAAACTATAAATAATTAATAAAACTAGTAGTTTCTCTAGCTATACTAACTCTAAACTAGTTACTTATAGTTTTTTAAGAAAAGAACTATTAATAATATATACTATTTATCTATAGCTAGTTATAAATCTTTATTACTTTCTTTCTAATATTACTATCCTTCTTCTAATTACTATTCTAATTATATTTCTTCTATAGATAAATATATATCTCTTACTTTATATAAATAATATATTAATATATTTAGTATTATAATCTATTAGTTCTAGATAGAGAGATATATAGTACTAGCTCTATAATATATTATAATAGTATATAGTTATATAGTTCTATTTAATTCTATATAAGCTTATTAATAGCTTATATAATTATCTTAATTTCCCTTCTCTAGATTATTATAAATAATAGATATTAATTTTAAAGATAAAATTCTATCTCTTTATTAATATAAGTATATTAGTACTACTTATAGATAATAAATAGATATTAAATAAGATAGATAAATAGCTCTATTATATTTAGTATAATACTATAGATTATATAGTATTAAGATTAAATATATTAATAGAGTAGGTTTTAAAGATAGTAGATAGTATAAGTAAGAATCTTAATAAAATCTAATTTAATTAAACTTCTAATTAAGATCTTATTAAGATACTAGATAAATAATATTTCTAATAGGAATATTAGAAATATTAGTTAAATACTAGATAAATAGATATTTTTTATAGAGTTATTTAAATTTCTAACTAATAGATTAATAGATTCTTAATAATAAATTCTACTTTCTATCTTTTATTAGTATAGAAATTTACTTACTAAATTTTAATAGATCCTACTAGGAACTATTATAGAATTACTAATAGAGAGCTAGAAGTACTTTTTAAATTATTATTATCTAAGATATTTAATAGAACTTAAGATAAACTCTAAAACTTTATAATTTAACTTTAAATATATTTTAATTATTTTCTTATTACTCTTAATAGTAATAAATAATAAGTTATATATACTTACTTATAATTTAAAGGAGCTATATTTAATTAGTTTAAATCTATTATAAGGGAATATTTTAATAGTTAAGGGAATTAATAAACTCCTAATATTATAATAAGTTTTAACTACTTTATAAAAACTCTCTAATAAACCTTTAGAATTTAAGATAAGAGATATAAAGTAGAGTATAAAATTAATAAGCTCTTATAAATAGAACCTATTTCTATATTTAGTAATAGATATCTCTAGCTTTTAATAAAAACTAAATAGAACTAGAAGTATATTATATCTTATTATTTTAATAGATTAAAAAAAGAAGTTTAAAAGGAACTTTATAAGGAAGATAAACTAGTAAGTATTTATAAATATATAACTATAGTTATAAGAATTAATAATTAATAGTATTATTAGTATACTTATAGTAAAAAAACTATCTATTATACTAATACTAGTTAACTATAATAATAGTAATAACTTATAGTCTTTAGAATATATATAGATCCTATAGAACTAGGAGCTATAGAAAAATATAAATATTATAATTATAATAAGATTAGATATATTTTACTATAATATTCTAAGCTAAAAAAGTAGAAGAATTAGAAATTTACTAAAGAAAATAAGAAATAATTAGAAGTAATTAGAAAAACTAAAATTAAAATACTTAGAATAATTAAAAAAACTACTTAGAAAGAAAACTATATAGTTACTATAATATCTATATTTTCTAGAAAGCTTATATTAAAATTCTATAAAATACTAAAAACTAGTAATAAGAAAAAAGAATAAATAATATTAGAAGAAAACTAATAATATATTATATATATTCTCTAGGAACTTAAAAGAAAGTTTAAAAATAGAAAAAATATTATAGATATTAGATCTTTTACTAAATATAAATATATATTCTATTATATAAATAAACTTATTAAATATATCTCTAAAGAATAAGATTAATATATATTTATAAGAAATAAAATTAAAGCTAAATATAATAAACTCTATATTTATTATTAATAAAAAATATAAATATAAAACCTTAAGAAGATATATAGAATAGTATTATATAGAAGGGATACTATAAATACTATTTAATACTCTAGTAATAGATATAAAAACCTAATATATATAAATACTAGCTAGGGATATAACTATAAATTAAAATTCTAAATAATATATTATAATATCTAATATACTATATATTAATAAGAAAAAGTATTAAATAACTTTTTTCTATTTCTAAATAGAAGAATATCTAGAAAATATAGTATAATTTAAATATAATAATTTATCTATTAATACTATAGAATAAAGCTCTATACTATCTTTAAGAAAGACTTAAGGAAATACTCTAAAGAATATATAAAAAGAGAATTTCTAATAGAAATATATTAAGAATAGAAATATAAGATTTATAAGAATAATAAGATTAGACTATAGTATAATTATTAATAGGTAGAAGATTAGATAATATATAAATATAATAGTTATATTAAATAATACTATAATTAGAATTATAGAAATTATTAAAAGATTAAATAAGAAGTACTAATATTAATATAGAATAGTAATAATAATATAAATACTACTAAATTATATTTTAAATAGTAATAACTATAAAAGAAAGAACTCTAAGAATATTACTTAAGAGAATAATTATTCCCTATAAATAGTAAAAATAATAGTAAAATAAAGAAATAAAGAATAATTTTAACTAATAAAAAGAAATAAAATAAAGCTTACTCTAATAATAGAATATTTATAATAATTAAGGAATTATATAACTAGAGAATTAAGTTTATAAAATATATCTTTAATTATATAGAAGAGCTAGAAAACCTTAAGAATATCTTTAAATAGATATTAAGAAATAATAAAGATTAAAAATAACTTTAAGAATAAGTTAATTAGATAAAAAATAATCTAAACTATTTATAATAGAGTTATAGTATAGTATAATATTAATAATAGATTAGAGAATCCTAAAAACTATAGAAATAGAAAGCTCTATATATATTCTTATAGAAATAGAAATTAAAAGGAACTAGCTTATAGTATTTATTAATTATAGAGTATAAGAAAATTATATTTTATTAATAGTAATTAATTAATTCTACTTATTATAGAAAAAGAAAGATAAAATATATATAATTACTAATATTAAAAGCTTAAAATTTAAATATAATAATAGAATTATTAATTCTAAGATTAATTATTTTATAATTAAAATCTAAGAAAAAAAGTTTAATATTATTTATAACTTAGTATTATTAGGAACCTATAAAGTTATATTAGAGTTACTATAGCTTTAAAATATAAATCTACTAATTAATTAGTATATTAGCTAGATAAAGTAAAGGGATATTTTTATATATTAATATTAGAATTAATAAAAATTAAAATTTTATTAGATATTAGAAAAATATATTTATTTCTTAATATTTAAAAATACTATTATAAAAAACTATAATAACTTATAATAATAAGTAGATATAATAATATTAATTTTAATAATACTATAATCTAATATAATAAGGAATTTATTATAATAAGAATTAAGATAAATAATATAGATCTTAAACTAGATATAGAAATAAGAATAACTCTTAGATATAGATTTAGTATTTATTAAATAGAAATAATTAATAAAAAAATAATAATAAGAATATAAAGTTAAATATAGTTAGTAGTAAAAGGAAATAGAAAAACTATTATTAAAACTATTTAATATAGAAATCTAAGAATAAAATTAAATAAATAATTAATAAAAAACCTAATAAAATAAAGAAGAAGATATTTAATATAAATACTAATAGAAGAAATACTTAAGATAGAAAGAATATCTTAAAAATATTCTATAGAAATATAATTATTTTAAGAAAATACTATTTATAGAAAAACTTAAAATAGAACTATTAGAATATAGCTAATAGAATTATAAAATCTCTATTATTAAAGAAAAAAAATCTAATTTCTATAAATTATATAATCTTATAGAATCTTAGTTATAAATACTCTATAAATATATTAATAATATATTAATAAAGAGCTATATATAACTATTAACTTTATTTATAGAATACTCTATAATATTTATATTTAAAAAGAATAGTAAACTCTATTTAGTTATTAATTATTAATAGTTAAATAAGATTATATATAAGAATAGAATACTTTTATTACTAATTACTAAACTTAGAGATTAATTATAAAGTAAATAGTAATTTACTATTTTAGATCTAAAAAGAGCTTATAATTTAATATAAATTAAGAAAAAAAATAAATAGAAAATAGTATTTAAAATAAAGTTTAATTTCTATAAGTATTTTATTATACTCTTTAGACTAATAAATATATTTATAATATTCTAATAAATAATTAATTAAATACTCTAAGAATATCTTAATATCTTTATAGTTATTTATTTTAATAATATTTTAATTTTCTCTAATAATCTGAAGATATATAAGGAATATATATATTAAGTTTTAGAAAAACTAGAAAAAATAAAACTTCTTATAAAACTAGAAAAAAGTTTCTTCTATATATAAGAAATTAACTTCTTAGAATATATTATTTAATTAAATAAAATATAGATAGAATAAAATAAAATTATTATAATTAAGAAATAAAAAGTATTAAAAACTATTAAAAAAGTATAAACTTTTCTTAGATTTATTAATTATTATTAATAATTTATTAGGAATTATAGAAAAATTATTATATTCTTATATAATATTATTAAAAAGAAAATAGAATTCTAATAGAATAATAAATAATAATAAGTATTTAATAAAATAAAAAACTAAATACTTTTAGAATTTATATTATAGATATTTAATTCTATATAAAAAATAGAACTTAAAATAAATATTTTAAACTTTATAATTAGTATATAAATTAGCTAAAGAGATAATAATAGAGTATTATACTCTATAGTATTCTTTTTAAAGAAACTATATAATATAGAACTTAATTATTCTATCTATAATAAGGAATTTATAGCTATTATATATATATTTAAAGAATTTAAATACTATTACTTAGGAATAATATATAAGATTAAGATATATATAAATTATAAGAATATTTAGTACTTTATAATAATCTAGTAACTAAATAGAAAATAAATATATTATACTAAATATCTATTTTAATTTAATTATAAAATAATATATTAAAAAGAATTAGAAAATAGAAGAGTTAATATTTTTAACTGAAAATCTAAATATAAGAAAGTAGTACTAAGAATAAATAGATAATTATTCTTAACTAATAATAAAGAATACTTAGTATAGAAAACCCTAGGAGTTATACTTAAGAAAATAATATATATTAAAGTCTAGATAGAAACTATTTCTAGCTTAGAAAAGTTATAGTAAAATACTAGGATAATACTTATTAAGGAAATCTATAAATACTTATTCTTAGAATATTAAGAAGTTAAGAAAATATTTAATAGGATTAGATAATATTATAATTATCTAGATCTAAGAAAGAATATATAGATTATAGTTTTAGAATATAATATTTATATAAGAATTAAATCTATATAATATAAATCTTATAAAGAACTTAAACTAGTTTTAATATTAGAATAATTATAATAATTAATATTCTTTAATTATATTATTAAACTATTACTATCTAAAGAACTAATAACTAGAGTAGAATATAATAATATATTAATAATTATTAATAGACTTATAAAGTATAAATATTTTATTCTATATAAAAAAGTAAGCTTTATAGAAGACTTTATATATTAGTTTCTATAATATATAATTAGTTACTATAGACTATCTAATAAAATAATATTAAATAGAGAAATAATATTTACCTTTAAGTTTTAATAATTATTAATAGTATAAATAAGTACTAAATATAAGCTTTTAATAGTTTACTATCTTTAAAATAATAGTTAAATAGAATAACTAAATTAAACTCTAAAATAATATCTATAAGTATATATTAATTATAAATAAAATAATTAGATATAACTACTATTTATAGTATAAATTATATATAATAGCTTAGTATAAGAATTAATCTAATTTATATCTATATATATAAACTATAGCTATAAACTATAATTCTAAAACTAACTAGAACTTATAGAACCTAATATACTAGCTATTATACTTATAAAAGAAATATTATATTTATTATATATAGAAATAAAAATAGAATTTAAATTTATTTAATAAAGAATAAAAAAATACTATAATAAAACTAGATTAGAAGAACTAATTTTAAAGAAGGGAGATAAAATCTATCTACTTTATAAAAATATTATAATAATAAAACTAAGTAATAAATTAGATTATAAAAAACTTAGATTATTTAAAATTCTTAAGAAAAAATTAGATATTAATTATAAACTCTTACTACTAGATATAATATATATCTATCTAGTTTTTTTTATCTTATTATTTAAAAAAGTATTAAAAAATATACTAGATTAGAATTATCTAATTAAGATTTATAAAGAAGAATTTAAACTAGAAAAAATTCTAAAAAAAGAAATTAGAAATAAATAAATCTTTTACTTAATAAAATAGAAAAAGTATATTAATAAAGATAATATTTAGAAATCTATTAAATATTTAAAGAATTATTAATAGCTTATTTAATAGTATTACTAGAACTAGAAATACTTATTCTAATAAACTAAGAAGGAGATAACTCTATACCCTTCTAAAGAAATACTAGATTAATCTTAATTTCTAAGAATATAAGCTTAAATAAAGATATAGTTAGAAATAAGATCTACTTTTAGATTATTTCCTCTATTTTCTTTTACTTAATATACTCTAATTCCTCTATACTATTAATACTATAAGATATTATCTATATTATCTTATTTAATTATAATTTCTTTTATTAATAAAGATACTAGATTTTTATATCTATATAATAATATTCTTTCTTTACTATCTCTAGCTTAAACTCTAGTTTATTATACTAATTAATAATATATTTTAACTATTCTAATATAAGATCTTAAGTATTATAATATAATTAATTATTTTTAATATAGTAGAAATAATAAGATAAAGAACTTTTTAATCTAAAGTATTTATAATTATAAGATTTATAATAGTTATACTCTAACTATATTATTAAAGAATTTAATAAAATAATATTAATAAGAGTATTATACTAAAGAGTTTTTTTATAAAAAGCTTTTTAAATATAATTAAATATTATTATAAATTATAAAAAGAATAAAGAATTAAATTAGAAAAGACTTACTAATAAACTATAGAATATAGTTTTAAGAATATAATTAATAGAAAGAGAACTTTATATTATAAATTATATTATTATATATTAAAATTATATAGATTACTCTATTTTTTCTAATTAATTACTAGTAAATTATTAGGATTTTATAATAATTCTAATAATTTAGAATAATAGATTATTACTAAGTATTAATAATCCCCTAGTATATATATATATTTATTTTACTAGATAGAATACTCTCTTAGATAGTTATTAATATAATTATCTATATCTCTATTATTACTAGCTCTATAATACTTATATATTAATAGTAACTTATATTATATAGCCTGAGATAATCTGATTATACTACTCAGAATAATACTCTAATTAGTTTAACCCTGATCTACCCTAGACCCTGTTCAGTATAAGTTATCTAACTATTATATTACTTTATTAATATAAATTATATTTAATTAATTAATTAATTACTTATAGTAAAATAATTATAAAAGCCTATAAAGATACTTTCTAATATATTACTTATAGAGAAATAATAAAATTAGATATAAAAGATTATAAGTTATATTCTTAGAAACTATAATTAAAAACTAGTTTTTATACTATTTAGAAATTAAAATAGCTTTTTAATATTAATAGATATTTTTTTTACTATATATTATACTTAAGAATTAAAAAAAAAAGAGAATAAGATTTTAAATAAGAATATCTATCTAAATAAAGTCTATATCTAATTAGATATTTTTACTATTAGTATTATTCCTAATTAGGAAATCTTCCTATTATTTTATACTATTTCTAAATAGATAATTCTTTAAACTTAAATAATTAAATAAGGAAAAATCTTAAAAATATATAGAAAAAAGATTTAAAATATAGATTTTTTAATAGATTTATTAAGATTTTAAAATATAAATTTAGTAAGATTTTTTTCTTCTAAGCTTAAGCTAAGTTTTTCTATCTGAGGCTATATAGAGTATTAGAATATTAGAGTATATAGGGGTATATAGGCTATACAGGCTATTATAAATATATAGACTATCTTATTACTTATATAGATATAAGCAGCTATCTTAATAAAGCCTTATCTAGTTAGGCTTTAAGTAAAACCTTATTAATATATTATTATTTTCTATAATAATCTACTAAATAATAAATATATACTTAGATCTATAAGGGTTTAAGATTAATAAAACTATAGAGCTATAATATCCTTATATAAATATATAGTATATATATTATAGGGATATATTACTATTAAATATTAGACTAAGTATTACTATATACCCTAGGACTATACTTTATACTATAATAATAGTTCTCTATTATTTCCAGCCTATAGTAGAAAGAAAATATAAATAACTCCCTAAATTAAATCCTTAATCTATAATCTTAATTTATAATCTTTCCTCTTCTATCTATCTATCTTCAGTCTTTATGGATACTTCTGCTTGAAGAAGGCTGAAGTGAATGACATGTGAGAGATAACCGCTCTAGAGTTCCCGATAGGCTGAGGAGACCCTCTGACAAGCCGGCGATTGCCTAGTCAGGGAGGAACCCGAAAGAAGAATTCACCAACCCTTAACATTCCCCATGTAGGCCCTAGCCGCATTATTCGACAACGTTTTGGCGTCTGTGTAAACTGTCAAGGTTTTTGCGTCTGCGAGGGTGAAACTATCCTACACCGAAACGCGTCAATCCCCCCCCTTCTCCCCCCTTGTCATCCATCCTATCAATGACGATGCACATCCATCAACAAGCACTCGCCATGATTCGCGCCCTCATAAAGCAGCAGCCCCGTCGGGCCATGCTCTACCTCGCCGTCTTCGCCTCCCTCTTCTTTACCCTCGCCCACCTCTTCCTCCGCGATGACGATCTCCTCCCCGCCCGCGTCTTCGAGGACTTCCCCCACCACGGCCTCTGCGCCGCCCACGGCTTCGACACCTTCCCGGCCGCCGCCTCGGGCCCCCCCAGCCGCAAGGTCTACGACCTCACCATGATCAACACCGAGCTCGACTGGCTCGAGATCCGCCTCGACGCCCTCTACGACGCCGTTGACGTCTTCATCATTGTCGAGTCCCCCATCAACTTCCACGGCCACGCCAAGCCCATGCACCTGCGCGACAGCTGGGACCGCTTCGCCAAGTACCACGACAAGATGCTCTACCACGAGCTCGAGTTCTCCGGCAGCTTCCGCCCCGAGCGCACCTGGGACATTGAGTCGCTGCAGCGCGACGCCAGCTACGAGCAGGTCTTTCCCAAGCTGACCGGCGACCGCGCCCCCCGCCTCGGCGACGTCCTCGTCGTCGCCGACGTCGACGAGATTCCCCGCCCCGACACCATCCACACCCTGCGCGCCTGCAACTTCCCCCGCAGGCTCACCCTCTTCTCCCGCTTCTACTACTACTCCTTTCAGTTCCAGAGCGTCGGCCCCGAGTGGCACCACCCCCAGGCTACCTACTTCGACGCAGAAAAGACGCTCAAACCAAACGACCTCCGCGGCAGCGGCGGCGGCAACTACTACTCCCGTAAGAAGGAGTCGGGCAGCTACGCCAACTCGAGCTGGCACTGCAGCAGCTGCTTCGACTCGGTCGACCAGTTCCTCAACAAGATGGCCTCCTTCTCCCACAGTTGGATGAACGGGCCCCAGTACCGGAACCCGGACCACATCGCCAGCGCCGTCCGCGATGGGCAGGACATCTGGGGCCGCAAGTCGTCGACCTTTGAGAGGCTCGACAACAACCAGGACCTTCCTCCCCTCGTTAAGGGCGACGAGCGTTTCATATATCTAAAAGATCGCAGCGGCGAGTCTGCTGGCTTGAAGGATTATCCATGAGAGCCGCCACCATGTGCTAGGGATGAAGTCGGTAACGACCGTAACGAGTGGAAGGTTCTACGATGAAGGCGCTGGCAGCACCATGTTTCGGTGTGCTGGATGGTGAGCGTCGACATCGGCGACATATCGGCGACCGAAACGAGAGGATGTATAGGGATGAAGCGACCTTTCGTTCCTCGAGGCATAGCTGGCCCGCAGACCTGATGTAGCTCGTTGGATTGGGATCGATGGCGCTCGCTCGAGATGAAGACTTTTGAACTACAAATGGTAACCTTTGCTCCATGTGCGTGTGCCCTAGCAAACATACATCCACTCATGTGACCATTGATGCTAGCGTTTCCCCGCACTTGGCCCCACCAACCAAGTTGCTCAGAGTAACAACCTTAAGAACTGCGGATTACCTCTGAGGCCCTATAGTAAAAGCTATATCCTCCTTAGCTTTACTTAATCTATCAAGGCTCCTTCGTATTCCTATAATCACTAAGGTAATTCTATTATTTCTTATACTCGCAGATATTATTATCCTTTATTATATATATCAGGTACTTTATAATATTATCTAATCTCAGTATTAAAGTTAACTTAATACTAGCTATCTTCTAGAGGCCTTTATTAAGGATTATACTTTATTCTAATATAAACTTACTTTCTGTAATAGCCTCCTAGCTAGCAGAGCTATTCTGGAATTCTTAGAGCAGTATTATAATACTATTCTATATCTGGATATCCTACTGGAAGGTAGTCCTTATATAACTAATTTTATTAACTACTTATACTTAAAAGAGTACTATACCAGTCTTAATAATAGAGATATAAGGAATAATTCTATTAATAGATACTTCTTTACTAATATAAAGGGTTTTAAACAGAGTACTCTTATATTCTACTGACCGATCTTACCCGATAGAATAATTTATATTATAACTTCAGATATAATCCCGATCTATACCCTTTTATATTTATCCTGTATAACCACGGACTTAAGTTTTATATCGTAGAATAAGATATACTCTATATTCCCTCTTGTAATAATTATAAATTATAAACTCTATCCTCTGTATCCGCTAGATAATTACCTGGGAGCTCACCTTGCTGAAATTTCTAAATAAGGTTAGACTAGTTGTGATATCATATAGCTAGATCTAGCCCGGCTCAAAGTGCAAAATATAGGCTCACGACGAGTTGGCGATCGATACACCTTGGCTATGCCGCTTCATCCAGTACTGGAAAGGACGGGGCAGACGCCAGATTACGTTTTAGAACATGCTGAATTTCACGTATTCGACTAGAAACTGCCTCTTCCACGGTCTACTTCTAAATTTCCATCGAGAAATACTCTACAATTGTTCAGTGAAGAACTGTCAATACGGGTACAGGAGTTAGCTTCGCCAGCTCTCTACTATCAATATACCACCGGTCATGGTTTGCTCAGTAAGGACTGGCGTCTATATGCCGAACAACGCCTCAAACGCTGGACAATTGCTGAGCTATACAAAATCCCCTCATCGAGACGCCCATTGAATCCTACAACATTTAACTCTCCATTTGGTTCGCTTCCATCCCACCATGAACTGCCCGCAAGTTGGGATTATGCAGATGACCAGATGGCGCAGTGGTACAGGCAGTGGGAAGAAGAAAGAAAATGATGTTGGTGGCTCCGTCAGTGTTCTAGGAAATACTAGACCTCTAAAGAGGCTCTTTCCAGCTAGGTGATAATCTATTAGCTACTAAGCTGGTAATTCAATTCTAGTAATTCAAGGTTGCAGGGTGCCTTGCCTGTGTCAATCACGTCCACGCGTGGGATATTCCTCTTACACTTGTTTGATATATATACTTGCCTGGACCATTAGCCCCACAAGTCTCAACGCAGTTCAGTCGAATAGCGGCCGTGCCACAAGCTTATCAAGAAGCGAACTATAAGATAAGGCGACCAACCGCGTACGGCTAGAAGAATAGCCTGAGGCGGGGTAGCATCAACAGTGCTCCTCACCCTCAATACCTTTTACACACAGATCTATCCTCAAGCGTCACAAT
>CABFNQ020000632.1:0-62490 GCA_902077795.2 Clonostachys rhizophaga
ACCCTAACCCTAACCCTAACCCTAACCCTAACCCTAACCCTAACCCTAACCCTAACCCTAACCCTAACCCTAACCCTAAACCCTAACCCTAACCCTAACCCTAACCCTAACCCTAACCCTAACCCTAACCCTAAGTATAGTTAATTATTCCAGAGCCCATTCAAAGAGGAGTTAGCCAAAGCTTTACCATCACTGTTATATAACCAGTACTATATCGTCACAAGCATATATGTTGGCAGAACATGTCTCTAATGCAAGTTTTCACACAGTAGACAGCATTGTGCTACTGTGGGCTGTGGACCAATCAAATGTGGCTCGGTAATATACGGGCACCAGTAAGTCCGTAATGCCTTTGAGGAACGAAAAGGTTCTTTCTTCCGCGCCCTCCTTCGATCAATCGTCTGCGCTACAATCCTTGCGCTATAGTTTGCGCCATAGTTTTGCGCCATAGTTTTGCACCATAGTTTTGCGCCACAGATGTGCCCTTTTTAAGGGATAAACGCTACAACTGCGTTATAGCTTTTTTGCACCACATTTTTTTCTTATTATATGTAGTTAGGACTCACTATAACTTAACTAAGATTATAGAGGACAGCAGCTGCTATTAGGTTCATTATTATAGCTGCCTCAAGGAGCTGACCAGTTAAACTTACTTCAAAGCGGCTCCAACTTACTCCCTCCCATATTACATCACTAGAATATACAACCTCCCATATTACATCACTAGAATACATAACACCCTACATATTAGCCTTATTTAAAGCTGATCACATACCAAGGTCGCCAATGGAGATATTTAACTTTATTTACAGCAGTTATTCTTTTATCATAATGCATAGGATCTACTATAGCAGAGTAGCAATTAATTAAAATTTTTATATATAAATCAGGAATTTCTACAGCAACCAATACTCCTATATCTATAAGACAATAGAGAAAATGCTATTTTTTTAGATAAAGTATATATTAGAAATACTATAAACCCTGTATTATTCACTATTTAATATCCTAATTTACTCACTATTCCTTATTACTTCTAAACTTTCAAGTATTCTTATTTTTATCTACTGCTCTATTAGCTATACTTAATTTAAAACTTAGCTATACTCTAGCCCTAGGTATAAATAAGTATTCTAATAAGAGGTATAGTAATTAAACTTTTAGAGTAAATACCAGAAAAGATATAAAGTATTCAGATAAAACTAATATCTCTATATAACTAAGAATACCTTAATATAAATATAATTAGAATAATAACTTATCTCTATTAGAAAACTTATTAGTAAACTAAGATTCTACTTATATACTAATTAAGTATTAGTATAGGGATTACTTTACTTTTAGAGAGTGCTTAAGTCTAGCAAATAATTTTATTAATAGTACTGGTTAATATACTCCTTATTACTTTCCCCTTAATACGATTATTTATAGGGAGGCTAACCAGGGCTCAGCTATAGGCCTCTAGGGTAAGAATATAACTACTACCTAAAATTATATAAACTGTATATAAGATCTCTTTAATAAGTTAATTACTAGGGAGATTCAGGCTTAGAACTATATTAATTTTCCTATTAGTTCTACAGCTTATATAGCTGCTGTACTAGGTATTCAGAAACTCTCCCCTAATACTATCCTATATTTAATTATAACTAATAGTATTACTTATAATCCTTATACCTCCTTCCAGAGACTACCAGATAGTTACTTAATTAAGATAGGGGTAACTATAAACTTAGTACCAGAAGTAAATAATATCTACAGTTTATCAGTATATATTAAATCCACTATATTATTAATACCAGGGCAGCAATTAGGTCAGTATAAACAGAATAATCAGCTATAAGGGGACTATAACTATATTAAGAAGATTATATACAGTATTAGCAAGCTAGGGGATTAACTATAGGAATAAAATAAGTACCAGAAGGATACTGTTTAAGATACCTTCTAGAACAAGAGTAGAAAATAGAGAACTCTAGATTATACAGTATATAAAGAGTGAAAGAAAGATAAGGCTAAGATATCTAAGTTAAAGAGGGAAAAATTCTATATAAGCTTTATTCTACTGCTAATAGTAATCTAAGGCAGCAGATCTTAAATATAATAGTAACTAAAATAATACTAACAGTAGCACATAGTTAACCTATCTAATTATACTAATATACTGCAGTACTAGTAAGTATATACTATATCTCTCCCCTTCTGCTCTTAAAATTCCTAGCTGGTATAGTAGGGAAGGCAGAAGTATTATTTCTTTTAATAAGTATATAGAGATACTATAGTATTTTTATTAAGATAAAATATATCTAATTCTTTATAGTATTAGAATATATCTCCCTAAGTATATTCTACTATAATATATAAAGCTTTAAAATATCTACAGGTACTATATAATTAGTTAAGCTTTAGTTATACTTTCTCTTTAGACAGGTATATAGAAGGCTAACTATAACTTATAACCCTAAAAGTCATTATATAATATATTCCTAAGGCCAGGCTTTATAAGATATATTCCTATATCAAGCTTATTCTTTTACAAGGCAAGCGCCTTACTTCCTAAGCTCTTAACTTACTTCAAAAAGGTTCCCCCTCCTACTACCTCTTTCTATTCAACAGTCTGCACCACAATCTGTGCACTATATATAATAAATACTAACAGCCTAAGATCCTGCTAATTAGCCATAGAGCTACCTCCAGTATACTACCCCCTAGTAATTAGTAAGCATAATTCTGCTTAATATATAGCCCTATATATATAATAAAATCCTATATATCAGGGAGAGGGGGCGGTAGTATACTTATACTCAAGCCTTATATAATAATAGTATTATTAGGTAGCAGACAAGCCTTATATAATAATAGCATTCTTAGGTAGCAGATAAGCTTTATATAATACTAGCATTCTTAGGTTAGCAGATAGTTCCAATATATAAATACTTATAAGAAAATAAAGTAAGTTTTATCTACTTTATTGCACAATTAAGAAATATAGATAGTAGGAAAGAAATCTCTCTTTATTATTTTAGTTATAACTAAAATATACTCCTACTATTATTTCTCCTAGGATCTTAGATATAACTATACCATCTTAGAATCTACAGACTAATTAGATTATTAGCAGTTAATAAATAATTTATTACCTCCTACTATTAAATTTCAATACTAGCTATCTAATCCTAGCTATAATTCTAATAATTAACTTAGTATTTATATCTTTTTCTACAGATTTAGATATAATTAATCTGCTTAGCTATATAGATATATCTTCTGGTAAAAATAACTCTTTCCTATATCCTACTATAAATTCCAATATCTTTATAATAGATCTAAGTCTAAAGGTACTATATCCTATTCCTTTAGTTAATAATATATATAAATCTACCTCTATAGTTTCTAATTTAACTTGTAACTTATAGCCTAACAGTAGTATCCTATAGATTAATCCAGAAATAGATATTAATAGACAGAGTAAGATCAGTAGGTATAATAATTCTTCAGGAGTTAATCTATCTAGTCCTTCTATTATAGTAGAAATATAAGTCTTCTCTATAAGAACAAACTCTCTAGTCCTATTACTCTTCTTTTCTACTTTATCATAGGAGGATATTCTAAAAAAAAAGCAAACTAAAAAGTCAGATTAAAAGAAGCAGCAGCAGGATAATAAGATAAAGCCAGATAAGAAGGCAGAGGCTAAATATAAAAGTTACTTTAAACAAAATCAAAAAGCTATATCTAAGTGCTATAAAAAACAGAAGAGACTAATAAGAGAACTTTATCAAAAAGAGGAATTACTAAAAAAGTTTATTCTTCTCTATTAATAGAATATAACAGTTTTATAGACAATATTAATAGACTAAAGACCTAGTTAATATCCTATTCTGGTTATAGTAATTATTATATTAATAAGTAGATTAAGAATAAGGCTAGAAAATTTATAGAAAGTTAGTAAATAACCTTAATAATAAGCTAAAGTTATAGCTATTAGTATTTAAAAGAGATAAGTTAAAGTTTACTTATAAGTAGATCATTAGTATTTATTTCTATAATAAGCCTTCCTAAAGGAATATATTAAGTTTCTAATATAATTTATTCTATCTAGTCCTAACACCTCCTTAGAATATAGTTAATTATTAGTATATAAAGCAGTATCCTCCTCCAAAGGGCAAACCCTATAGTTACTCTTAGTGCTACTAATCAAAGATTTTTATACCAGATAGCTTAAGAGCAACCAGACAGCTATTAAAGCCATAGAAGAATAGCTTAACCTTAAAAGGCGCCTAAGGGAAGTAGAATATTTAAGTAAATATTACAAGAGCAGCAAATTATAATTGCAAACATCTTACTTATTTAAATAATAACCCAGCCAGTATATTATAGAATAGCTACTACAGCAGTCAGAAGTAGTTATACTATAGTTAAATTCTTATAAGTAAATATTATCTAAAAGCATTAGTAATCTTCCTAAACATTATTTATAGTTATTACCAAGATGTGCTAAGATCTCTTAGTCTTAGAACTATAGTAGAAATTGCTATTATTATTAACTACTATAAATATTATAAAGTTATTAAAGTATATTTCAATAGGCTTAAGATAATAAAGGGTAAACTTCCAACCTGCTATAGTAAAGAGTCTATACTTTAGCTACTTATATCTAGTGTATTTTTATAAGTTAAGATATTTAAGACTATAACCTGAATTATATTAAAGTACAGCAAAAATCTACTTACAGTAATAGTTCCAAACTTTAAACAGAATAGAACATATCTTCCGGTTGGGTTTATAGTAGTGATTATTCCTAGGCTTTCTTTATTGCTAGGTAAGTAGAGCTGGCCCCTCTATATAACCCACCCGCCTGGAGAGTCAGCCTAATCCTTAGGTTATTGCATAATGCCTATAAGGGACTTTATTACTGCCTACCTAATATGCTAGGACTTTAGGCTTCATAAGAGATAGGTACTTATATCAGGTTTATTCTTTCACACAAGGTAAACGCTTTCCTTCTTAAGCTTTTAACTTATTCCAAAATAGTATTAGCAGTCCCTGAAGGAGGACCGGTCTTCTGTCCAGAAAGTCTCATTCCAAAAGATCTGCTGGCGGCCCCAGAGGGGGCTAGTCTCCTGTACCTTAAATGCTAAACGCTACCTTCGCCATAAATCTGCGCCACCTTAAGCCATATGCCTTTGCCTTTAAGGAACAAGAAGGTTCTTTCTTCCATGCTATAGTTTGCGCTATAAACCTACCAATACCGCGTACTTTACTCTGAGATTTCTACAAGTGCTTAAAGTTTATGAAGACCGCCTGTTCAAGGATATTATTGGCTTTGCGGAGCTGTAAGAGATAGCCACGAAGTGCCAAGGAAAACCTGAGGATCTACAAAAAGAAGAGGAAAGATGGCTTCAGAGATTGCAAAGAATAGCTCGGCTGGCTGCAGCTTCTGTCCGGGATTAAATACAGTATCGAACTCCGGTATAGAAGTGATAAATAGTACTCGCCCGAAATATCTATATTGATTAAGGTATATAATATTATCTTTTAAGATACTATACCTATTAACTATATTAATAATATAAAATCTCAGCTTAGAACTAGAATATCCTAGCTTATTTTTATTTTCTATATATATAATATAGAATACTATCTACTATAGCTTCCTAACTCTAAGCTTCTGCTTATTATTTATATTATAGCTTTCCCTAATAATAATAAAGTTAATAGTATCTCTAAGGCCTGGAATATATTCTTTTTTAGCTTAATAAATAATTTACTTATATTAAATAAGAAGTATAGGTTATTATAATCTTTTAATATAAAACCTTCCTACTATTATATAATAGCTTAAGTAAATATTTTATTAAGCTATTCAGTAATAGTAAGTAATAAGAATTTAACTATCTTATAGGATCTAATATTAGTATAGTCTGGAATATAGTAAATAAGAGATTAAAATAGTTATTACTATATCTTATAGCTATCTCTAATATAGAGTATATTATCTAGTATCAGAATATTATAGAATATAATTATAAGATACTTACTTAAGTTAATAGGGGAATTCTAAGCAGTACTAAGTAGTTATCTAGATTACTTTATATACTTATAAATTTTATAGAAAGATTTAATTCTCCTATAATTATTATTCTATACTAGCAGCTTACTCTCTAATATATACTACTTCTTAATCTTATATAATATTATATTAAGTCTAAAGCTATCTTATAGTAAGTAATAGATTTATATATAGTTAATAATTAAATCCTTTCTACTCTTTAAGAAAATCTTTATATAGGTTCTAGATTTATCCAGAGAGATATAAATTTAATAATATTCTCTATTATACTTATACTCTATACTTATTTATCTAGTTCTAACTAGTTAATAGTAATATCTAATACTTCTAGCTTTATTATAGATTAATTAGATAGCTATTATCCTAACTTATAGCTTAAGCTCCTATTAAATAGTCTCTCTAAGTCTATTATAAGTATCTACTACTAGTTTAATAGATATATATCTAATAGTTAGAGTATTCAGAAGGTTAATAGTAGTATAGATTATATTTTAGAACTAAAGGAGGTTAAGTAAAAGGAAATAAAATTTATTTATTATAAGTTTTTCTAGGATCTAAGCTAGACTATAATTATTTAATAGTATATAAATTATCTACTTAGCCTTAGAGCTATATAGTCTCCAGAATAGTCTTATAAGTAAATTATTCCTTAAGATTAATTAATTATAATTCTATTTAACTCTCTCTTTTAGAGCTATAGATAAAAATAGTAATAAAGTAATAATCTAATTAAGGATCTTATTAATCTTATCCAGAGTTATATTCAGACTAAGCCTAGGTTTATAATCTATTATAATTATTATATACTTAATATAAGATATAAAGTCTAGACTATTATTAGCTTTCTACTACTATAGATTACTTATTTAAGATAATCTAAGATATTATACTTATTCTATTATCTTTTTAAGTTATCTTATTAGTAAGCTAAAAATATAATCTAGTTACTATTTAGAAAAGAGATATAATAGAAAAGTAATAGCTTCTGAGCTTTATTATAGAATAACTTTATTATATTTATTAAATCAGGAGATAATAGTTTAGATATAAATTTCCTAGGTTCTATTAATACTTAATAGCTTATAGTTTCTTTTAAGTTAGTTATAAAGATTATATAGTAGAGTAAATAGAAATAGTATATTAATAGCTAATTTAGACTATATAATTAAAGAAAATATAGATAGATAATAAAAGAGAAGAAGAGCAGAGAAGAGAAGGATTTAAATTCTCTAGATATTTAAAGTAGTCTATATAGAAAAGTTAGCTCTAAATACCCTAGTCTCTTTACTAACTACACTTGCTAGTATAATATTATATACTGGCTTATAAATAGCTATACTGCGAGCTGGGAATATAGAATCAGATGCAGAAACTATTATTAATAAGCTTATCTAAATCTGTTACTGTAATATAGGAGAAGCCTTGATTCTTACCCTCTAAACCAGACCCTAGGGCTGAATGCTATTAGGGTATAAGGATTAAGAGACCTGGTTTAAATTATAATAGCATTATAAGATATGTTTAGGATAAATTCAAACAGTGCTATATCTACTATTAAGCCTAATTTAACTATCTGTTAACAGTCCTGGTTAGTATACTTAAGGTTAAATTGAGGATTAGCTATATTATTGATCTTGGTATTCTAAGGGGCAGAGATACTATAAAGATATTTACTTAGAGTAATTAAATAGGTTGTATTATTGCTTCCTTCCTAGACATTACTTAGCCACATTATCTCTGAATATCTCTGAACATTAATCTGGTTAGCTTATGGATAACTCAGAGATATATAGCCTATTACACTTAAAAGCGCACTAGCTAATCATAGAGCATAGACTTAAGGGGTTAAAGATTCAATAAAACTACCTTAATTCTGCATTACAAAACATGGGAAATTCGCAGCTATTTATGTGCATTTGAACCCCTCATTCAAAGCTTCATTTTGGTCGCCAGATTGTATATTTGCTTTTTCCAAAGCTCCTTCAATCCTTAGTTGTTTGGCTTGCATAAAGCTGAAGCTCTTCACCATGCGGCAGAACCTCGGCAGCTAGGTCTCTTTATGACTAAGCTCTGCAGTATATACCCCAAAGCGCGCCTGTCCTACTCCGGTCGTCCGGCTGAATTTCGGGTTATCTATAGTCCGTCTTCTTGCATAACTATCAGATTATGTAATTAGTTGGCTAGCCTGGCAACCCTGGAGGAGACTGAATATACCTTATCACTCACCAAAGGTATCAAGATTTCGCGCTAACACTGTAGGCACAGTATTCCCACCTCAGTACTTAGTCTACTTTGAGAAACTTTTTTGTTGGCCATTAATGGGCATTTCCCATACTGAAACAGAGCGGGAAAAGTATACTAAGGTATTTATAGGTACTCTTTTTTCTTAAAAATAAACATAAAGACAACAGAGCGGAAGCTGGTTATGCTCCCAACTGTACCTATTACACAGACATATAGTGAGCTACATAGGCAACTTCCATCCGGGAACCATAACTGTCCGAAGTGTCGGCGTTTGGGTATCCCATACTGTGAAATATAGCTTTTAGCTTTAATCCTAGTTTTTGGCCTCTGGTACCGGGTTTTTGGTTCTTAGTAACTCGTACCTGTTACCTAAATTAATATGTTTATTAGGTATATACCGGTATATACCTAGCTTGAAGGCTATCTATAGTAAATAATAAAAAGAAAATTGCTTTTCTAGTTAAAGGATTATACAAACTGTTCCTGATATTTATTATTTAAATACTTGATTATATAAGCCTGTTAAGGATATTCTAATCTTTTATTATATACTTTCTCTATATAATATATTATATATTTCCTAATGCCTAGATTAATCCTTACTATTATTTCCTCTTGGAATAACTAATAAAGGAAATTTAATACTATATATCTAACTTATATAGCTTATAAACTGTTCCGGTATTATAAGAATATTACTATAGTTCTCCTAGGGATAAGGAAAAGATATATTAAGCTATAGCAGATATTATTAGTAAATATAGACTATTAGACTATTAAGATACTAGCTCTTTTTATATTATTAGTTTCCTATTTTAATATCTAACTTATAGAAAGAATATATAATCTATAATCTAGATAGTAGTATTTAGACTAATAGTTTCTAAATAAGTAAATTAGTATTATATATTAGTATCGAAAGATCCCTCTGAGAAATAGATTCCTTCTCTTCTAGTTCTCTCTTTATTATAAATAAAGGCCTCTAGCCTAGCTATATAAAATTATATATAAGGTAGCTTAGCTAATCTACCTTAGAGACTAATAAGGTTAACTTTACTTTAACTAAGTAAAGTTCTAAGTAAAAATCTTTATAAATACTCTAGTAAACCTATTAGTATATATATATATTTATTTCTATAGCTTAGATACTCTTTTAGATAGTTATTAATAATATTATCTATATATCTATTATTATTAGCTTTATAATACTTATATATTAATAGTAACTTATATTATATAATCTAAAGATAATCTAATTATACTATTTAGAATAATACTCTAATTAGTTTAATTCTAATCTACTTTAAACTCTATTTAGTATAAGTTAATTTAATTATTATATATTAATAACTCTTATTTAGCTAATTATCTTATCTTAATTACTATATAATAATAAAGAAGATATTATAGCTATTATAGTTCTATAAGCTTAATAATATATTATATCTACTACTAACTATCTACCTACTCTATATACTAGAGATACTATAGATAAGGATAATAATAATAATAATAGTAATTATAGAGTAGAAATTAAACTTCTTAAAAAGTAGATTCTCTAACTCTAGAAATACTTTATAACTATATAATAAGAAATAACTATTATTATTACCCTTATAAAATAGTAAACTACTCAGAATACTAATCTTCAGACTTAGGCTTAGATTATAATTTAAGAAAGGGAATTAGAAGTACTACTTAAGCTATTATTATTTAAGATATTTAATAGAACTTAAAATAAGCTTTAAGGCTTTATAATCTAACTTTAAGTATATTTTAATTATTTCTCTATTACTCTTAATAGTAATAAATAATAAGTTATCTATATTTATTTATAATTTAAGAAAGCTATATTTAATTAGTTTAAATCTATTATAAGAGAATATCTTAATAGTTAAAGAAATTAATAAACTATAGTCTTTAGAATATATATAGATCCTATAGAGCTAGAAGCTATAGAGAAATATAAGTATTATAATTATAATAAGATTAAATATATTTTACTCTAATATCTAAAACCTAAAAAGTAGAAGAACTAGAAACCTACTAAAGAAAATAAAAAATAATTAGAAGTAATTAGAAAAACTAAAATTAAGATATTTAGAATAATTAGAAAAGCTATCTAAAAAGAAAACTATATAACTACTATAATTCTTATACTTTCTAAATAATCTATATTAAAATTCTATAAGATATTAGAAACTAGTAAAATATTAATAGTATTAGAAGGAAACTACTAATATATTATAGATATCTTTAGAGAACTTAAATAGAAATATAAGAATAAAAGAGATATTATAAACCTTAAACCTCTTATTAAATATAAATATATATTTTATTATATTAATAAACTTATTAAATATACTTCTAAAGAATAGAAATAATATATATTTATTAGAGAAGAAATTAAAGCTAAATATAATAAACTCTATATCTACTACTAATAAAAAATATAGATATAAAATCTAAATTTTAAAAAAATATTTAAAATAGTACTATATAGAAGAGATACTATAAATACTATATAATACCCTAGTAATAAATATAATAATCTAATTTATATAAAAACTAGTAAAGAATATAATTATAAGCTAGAATCTTAGATAATATATTATAATATATAGTAACCCTAAAATATTTTATATTAGGATTATTTAATAGCTAAAAGGGTAGTAAATAAAGATTTTACCTATTTAAGTTTACAGGAAATTAGTTAGAATTAATATATACAGGCGATATAAAACTAGGGGATACTACAGAAAGGAGGATCAGAAAGTAGGCTGGAAGTATATAAGAAGAAGTTCTATAGCAGCCAGGGGTAAGTAAAAGCAGGAAATAATAATAAACTATAGCTCTTATTCTTAAAACACAGATATATATACTATTAAGTAATACTATACTAAGTATTAAGATAAGTAAAAATAAAGAAGAGAGTCTAGATTCCCTATACCTGCTAGTACTATAAACAGGGTATAAGGTAAAAAGTATATAGTAGGAAAGCTAATATATTATCTTATAAAGTATCCTTTAGTAATATACTATTTCTAAAAAGAGTATAAGAATAATAAGCAGCTAACCTAATATAACTGAGTAATATTAAATTTAATACTCTATAGTATATTCTAGTACCTCTATATTTCCAGATATATATTAATATAGATAGTACCTATTAATAATAACTATTAGTATTATCCTCTACTATATATAGGGGTTTATATATATAATAGATTCTGTAAAGTATAAAGCCCGGGGGGATAAAGAACTTTTCAGAAGGTCTCTAGAGAATTATACCCGGATTAGCCCTAGTAAGTATATTATAATAGGTCTTCCCTAGCTCTTATTAGCTATTAAATATATATAGAAGTATCTTATTAACCTTTACCCTAGTCTAATAAAACCCAGATTTAATATAGAAATATCTTTTCTTAGTATAGAGCCTGATTTATAAATAATACTACTTAGTATAATACTATAGAGCTAATAAGAGATTATTCCCTATTACTCTTCTTATATTCTATTTTAAAATATAAAACTTAGGGAAAAATAGATAGAATACTAAAGTCTTAGATAAGTAATATATATTACTCTAATATAGCTATATTCTAATTCTAATTATAAGTATAGAAAAAGATAATAGGGTTTTAATAATAGGAGTAATTAAATATTTATAAGTAGAATATCTTAGAATATAGCTTCTTACTTATAAGATAATATAATTTAATCTAAAACTTAAATAGTTTAAATAATAAAATCTGAAATATTAATAGCTAGTTAATAATCTAGTTATTATCTAAGGATTTTAATAAAGTCCTTCTTTTAAAAAGAGAAAATAAGATTAAAACTTATATAATTAAAGTAAATTAATAGGTATATTAAAAGATAACTCTATAAAATATATACTTTTTTATTAGAATTTCTTATATATAAGATTTACTAAATAGTTATAAAAATCTAGATCTTTTATAGCTTATTCTAACTATTTTTAGAAGAATTAATAGTAATATTTATAATTATAATCTCTATAATATACTTAGTATCTCTATAAATATAGATTAATATAGATAATAATATATAATATATTAGATAAAAGATAATATTATTATACTATTTACTATACTATACTTTAGTTATTATTTATATAGTATATTAATTACTAGTCTATATTAATTAACTATAGTCTAAAGGTATAATTAATACCTTTAGAGTATAGCTAGTCTCTAGAGAGCTTTTTATAACTAGATAATAGATAATAGATTAGCTAGTATAATTATATTTTATATTAATACTAGCTAGCTAGTTATACTATAAAAAGTAAAACCTACTCTTATACTAACCTTCTAATCCTTTCTTAATAATTACTCCCTTTTAATCTCTAAATCTTAATCTACTTACTACTTACTCTATCTATTATTTCTATTAATCTACTTTCTCTTATTCTTCCTACTCTAATCTTTATCTATTTATCTTATTCTTAATCTATTTTTATATTATATCTCTATTACTAATAATATCTATTCCAGATTAGAATCTTATCTCTAGAACTACTTTATCTTTATTAAATCCTAATTTAATAAATAGCTTTACTATTACTTTATCTTTCTATATATAAGCCTATTTAATAGACTTCTACTACTATAGTATCTATATTAGAATTTCTTATACTAATAGTTCTTTCTAATCTAAAAAAAGAAAGAGTTAATATCTTCTATAAGTATACTCTTTATTACTATCTAATAGTTTTAACTTTATAAATTCCTTAGATTCTTTATTAAGAATTATCTCTTAATATTACTTATACTACTATATTCTAAGGAAAATAAAATTAGCTATTAAGTCTATTATTAAGTATATAAACCTATTTATTAATAACTCTAGTTCTTCTCTATCTAGATCTATTCTAATCTCTTTTCTCTTTAATCTTAGAAAATCTTATCTTTAGATCTATAATTCTTATCTATCTTACTAACTATATTATATTATACTAATTATACTTACTATATAATCTATACTATTAAAAAAGTAATATCTAATATTAAATCTTACTTAATTAGTAATATTATAATCTATATATTAAGTTTTATTTAGTAGCTAGAGGAATAGAATATACTATAATAATATAAACTATAAAGTATATCTATAATATTTATTATTATTATAAGATAAAGTATAATAGTATTAATTTATATTATAACTATAATTAGATTTAGCTCTTATATATTTATAATATAATCCCCTAGAAAAAGAAATCTAAGAGTATTTATATAAATATTATTAGTAAACTAAGAGAGATATAATAGTAAATAAGTCTAATAATAAAAATCTAAAACCAGATTAATAGAGGCTCTTATATACTACTAAACTCTAGCTTAGTTCTAATTCTAGAATTACTAATAAATAAACTTATTAAGAAGTATATTATCTTTTTCTTTAATAATCTATACTTCTAACTATTAATCCTTAACTATAACTCTATAGAATAGCAGGTACTTTATATAAAGTAGAACTATAATATCTACTACTTATTAACTTTACTCTATATCTTTATTATACTTTAGCTTAGTATAAATATACCTACTAGTAATTCTTATAATCTTAATTTATTCCCTAGAGTAATAATTATTTTAAGCTAATTTTTTATTAAAAAAGCTATTAAAATATATAAAGATTATAAATATTTTAATTCTATTAGTCTAAATATTTTAACTATTAACTTCTTTCTCTTTATATACTACTATAAGCTTAAATTATATAATTATACTTAGTATTACTTTTATAAAGCTTCTATTATAATCTACCTAACTAGTATATATTAGGAGGATTACTATATAAAGCTTAAATCTATAAAAGCTTTATATTATTACTAACTATTCTAGCTAGTCTATACTACTAAGAGATAAAAGCTATTTCTACTAGTTTCTAGATAGAAACTAACTAATAAATTATTCTAAAGCTTATATATTCTAGTATAGCTATTCTCTAACCCTATAAATAACTATTAATCTGCTTATAGTAAATAATAATATAACTAATCCCTTTATTTATTAGCTTAATAGCTTTATTATTCTAAGTAATCTCTTTAAGCTCTTTAATAATACTTTTAATAATATATAGAATAAAGCTTATTATAATCTATTATTATAATACCTTACTAGTTTATAAAAGTAGTTTACTAGTTTTATATAGTTCTATCTATATTAGAATACTAATTTTACTAATATCTATATAAACTAGTAATAGTTAAAAAGTATTATCTAGTAACTTATAAATAGTACTATTAGTAGTAGGAATAATAATTCTATATCCTATTAGTATTTTAGTAATATATCTTAGGATCTACTAATAAGTATAATCTCTTAATTCCCTAATTATAATATAGAACTACTAAACTTAGAACTAGTATATAGCCTATACTAATTACTTAAATCTTTTATAATATAATATTTACTAACTATTATCTAGATTAAGAAGCTATTAGAAGTAATATACTCTACTATTAAGTTTCTCTTACTTTAGTCTGCTTTATATAATCTCTTTACTATTAGTTCTTATAAATATATAAACTAGCTCCTAAGTATTATTACTATATTATATAATAGTAACTACTACTTTATTCCTAGTTTTTTAAATAAGATATATAAAATTCTACTCTAACTTATTAGTCTAATACTCTAGAACCCCTCTAAGAACTTAAATATAGTTAATATTAATATTTTTAATAGTTTTAATAATATTAGAATAGCTTAATTTCTATAGCTCTAGCTTATTATAAATAGTAATTATAATTATAATTTCCCTATTAAGAAATATAATAAGAAGTATATAATAGATTTATATATTAGAAGTATAGATAGAGTTAATTTATTCAGATTTTATATAGTATAAAGCTAGAAGTTTATTATCTTTATTTTTCTAATTAAATAGATATTTTATATAAAGTTTTAGCTATTATTAAGTTAATAATAGATTCTATTTACTTAAGATAAACTAACTATTAAGAATAAGAGTTTAGATAATAGTAAGTATAAAATAGAAATAGAATCTTATATTTATCTATATTATCTTACTATTATCTATACTATAGTAAAATAAGTTTAGATATTTAATTCTTAATAATAGGATAAAATATAAGTAGCTAATACTAAAACTTATATTAAAATAATTAATACTCCCTAGTTTTAATAGGATTAACTTTTAGAGTATTTACTTAGTAATAGAGTAAGATATAACTAGCTAATAAGAGAAAGCTCTATAAGCTTAATTCTGAATATAGAGATCTAAAAGTAATATATTAAACTTAATCTAACTATAAGTTTATATATTAGGTTTTATATAGAATATAAAATAGATAATATACTTCTTATTATAATTATTATTACTTCTTTATATTATATATAAAAGAGAAAAGAAATAAAATAAAAAAGTATAATTATATTATAATAGTTTAAATCTAAATAATCTTTTCTAAAGAGATCTATCTTTCCTTAATAATTATAAATTAGTACTAATAATAGTTTAAAAAATAAATAATATATTAAGAAACTATAGTAACTATAACTAAACTAAGTAAACTATAGTAATTATAATATATCTTCTAATCTAGAGATAAATAAACTTATTAATCTTTATTATAAGTTACTCTAGTATTACTAAGCTAAGTAGATCTCTCTTATTTAGTTTTTATTTCTTCTTAAGCTTAATTTATTTTATTAATCTCTTTTATTAAATATTAGAAATTAGTTCTACTACTATTAGTACTACTTTATAGTTCTAATTATTATAATATTTATAAGCTATTTAGCCTATTAATTTTTAGAACTAAGAATTAATAATACTTTTAGAATAAGCTTAGTAGATCTTATATAGCTAGTTTACCCTCTAAAGTTATTTAGTATATTATAATACTTATATAAGATAGGAGAGACTAGTAGATTATATATAAAGTCTATATAGTATAACTATTTTTATACTTATAATATCTAATATATAAATATAGAGACTCTTTACTTTAATATATTTAGAACTATATAGATATAGAGGATAAGATATATTTTATTATAATATAGTATTATTTATATAACTATAATAATAAAATCTAGATTAACTCTTATTAAATAAGCTTTTAAATTACTAATTATATCTAATTTAATATAATAGTATTTTCTTCTATAAGAAAGTAAATTCTATTATTTTAATCTCTTACTATAATATTCTTATATATCTTCTTACTATTATATCTTTATTTCCTTTTTAACTATCCCTATTATCTCTCCCCTATTAATAGTTATTCTTTAAAGATATTATTAATTAGGAATAGACTAATATACTAATAAATAGTTATAATAGTAATTATTCTAATTACTCTTAGTTCTACTAGATCTATTAGTACTTTTTAATATATATTTTTAGTTTAGAATAGAGTATAATTACTATCTTAGCTATAATATATAAATAGAGAGAGTAACTTATTACTTAGAGCCTTATTACTAAATAGATTATAAAAAACCTCTAATATTAATATATTCTATAAATAATATAAAATCTTCCTTAGTATTATTATTCTAACTTCTAATAATCTTAATTAAGATAGAGAAAGAATTAAGAAGATATAGTATAGTACTAGAGTAATTAAAAGTATAAAGAAGAAGATTATACTAAATAAAGAAGATAGTTTACTAAAGCTTTTCTAGAAAAACTATCTTAATAAAAATAAATATTTCCTCTATATAAGTAATCTAAAGTATATTTATCTCCTATAAAATATAGTTTTAAGATATTTTCTATTTTACTCTATATTTATTTATTATATTTAATTATTTATACTTATAGTATAGCTTAATAGTTATAATATAATATCTAATTACTTTTTAAAACTAGAGCTTAAATTAAGTTTTAATTCTTAGTACTTAGTATAATTAAACTATAGATTAAACTGCTAAATTTTATATTAAAGATAAATCTTAGATATAAAATATATTATATAAACTATTATTTAGACTATAGAACTTTAAATTAGAAACTAATTCTATTAATACTATAAGTAAACTAAAGACTATATATCTATCTAATATAGATTTTAAAATTAGTTTACTAACTTAATAGTACTAAGATATAGAGTAACTTACTCTATAATAAGCCTTAAACCTTATCTCTATAGAGATTAAAATTACTATATACTAATATATCTAAAGCTAGTTACTTATCTTACTATATACTAACTATCTTTCTTAAATAGCTAATATTAATAATTTACTAGCTACTATTATTTAATTTTTATTATACTAGATTAAGACTATAGATACTCTACTTAATATAAGTACTTATAGATTACTAATAACCCAGTATCTATTTTCTACTTTCTATTTATCTCTATATATATTATTTTCTACTTCTTAAGTTTATTTTCTATTCCCTATATAGATTACTAGTAATCTAATATTTATTTTCTATTTATATCTATTTACCTTCTTATTTAGTATTAGGTTTAATATCTAAGGCTTATATAAGCCTTTTATATATTATTTACCCTTAGTATTTCTTAATTACTCCTACTTATTTTATTATCCTAGTAGTATCTTACTTTATATATCTGCTCTTATATATTACTTATAGATATAATATAATATAGGTCTAGTATAGTAATCTTTATAGGAAGCTTAAAGGTAAAAGGATAAAAGTTTAATAAAGCTATTTTACTACTTATATAGGCTGAAAAACAAATTTAAGGTATTACCTATTAAGGTGGATAAATAAATATACTTTGCTGAATTACTAACCGTATTTAGGAGGTATTCGCAGTTCGCCCAACGGACTGGGGAGCAGGATAGGAGCATATTGTACCAGTAATAACGTGGTATTACAGCGTCTATATATACCAAGCTCCAGTCCAAGCAGATACCAGAAATACGAGACAAATGAAGTTGTCGGGGGAAGGAGGATCGCAAATCAAGCTATCGCCTAAGAAACAATACGTATATGGTCTATCGGAAAGGCGGGGAGTAGAAGGATATTAATACGGGTTAGCTTTGTATAGCGCTCCTGTTACATATAGTCACAACCGAGCTGTACTGAAAGATATAAACTACCCATCAAGGTCGAGTTTCCCGAGGCGTACAACGAAGCTGAACCCAGTCCCAACCCAGTCCCAACCCACTCCCCCTTTCTATACAGGCAATGCAGCGTCCTGATTGCATCGGCGATGAGTGACTATCTTGCTTCAAAGCAGAGTTAATAGAATGTTAATTATCCGTTTACAGGTAAGTATATCAAACGAGTGCAAGAGGAATCTCCCACGCGAGAACGTGATTATCACA
Organism: Clonostachys rhizophaga; assembly: GCA_902077795.2. NCBI lineage: Eukaryota > Fungi > Ascomycota > Sordariomycetes > Hypocreales > Bionectriaceae > Clonostachys > Clonostachys rhizophaga. The sequence goes on from CABFNQ020000632.1 coordinate 18,625, forward strand.
GGCAAGGCACCCTGCAACTTTGAATTAGTAGAATTGGATTATTAGCCTAGTAATTAACAGATAAGCCTCGTTAGAAGTCTGGTGCTTCCTAGAACACTGACGGAGCCACTAATATCATTTTCTTTCTTCTTCCTACTGCCTGTACCACTGCGCTATCTGGTCATCTGCATAATCCCAACTTGCTGGCAGTTTATAGCGGGATGGAAGCGAGCTAAATAGGGAGTTAAATATTATAGGATTCAATAGGCGTCTCGATAAGGGGATTTTATATAGCTCAGTAATTGTTCAGCGTTTAAGGTGTTGTTCAGTATATTAATACTAAGCCTTACTGAGAAAACTATAACCAGTAGTATATTAATAGTAGAGAGCTGGTGAAGCTAACTCCTGTACCCGTATTAACAGTTCTTTACTAAATAATTAGAGAGTATTTTTCTCGATAGAAATTTAGAAGTAGACTGTAGAAGAGGCAGTCTCTGGTTAAATATATAAAATTCAGCAGGTTCTAAAACGTAATCCGGCGTCTGCCCCGTCCTTTCCAGTACTGGATGAAGTAGTATAGCCAAGAGGATAGAGTTTGTGAGTTACGATTGTTACAAGAGGGAATATCGAGTAGATCTTATTCCACGATATAAAACTTAAGTCCACGGTCGTACAGGACAAACGCAGAAGAGTATAGATCAGGATTATATCTGATATCATAATATAAATCGTTCTATCGGGCGAGATCAGTCGGTAGAGTATAAGAGTACTCTATTTAATAACCTTTTAGTTAGCAAAGAAGTATATATTGATTATATTATTCCTTATATCTCCATTATCAAGACTGATATAGTACTCCTTCGAGCACAAGTAGTTAATAAAATTGGTTATATAAGGACCACCTTCCAGCAGGATATCCAGGCGTGGAACGGTATTATGGTACCGCTCTAAAAATTCGAGAATAGCTCCACTAACTAGGAGACTATTGTAGAAGGCAAGGTTGTATCGGAATAAAGCACAATCCTTGATAAAGGCCCCTAGAAGATAATTGGCGTTAAGTCGACTTTGATACTGAGATTGGACAGTATCGCGAAGTGCCCGATATATACGATGAAGGATGACAATGTCTGCGAGCGTGAGAAATAATAGAATCACCTCAGCGATTGTAGGAATGCGAAGGAGCCTTGATAGATTAAGCAAAGCTAAGGAGGACATAGCTTCTTGATCCCAACTAATTTCCCGCAAACTTGAAAAGCCAAAATCTTTATTCACCACACTTTAATCCATTATACGATCCCGACGTAGACATTTTTAGGCTAAAGGGTATGGCCCAGAGGCATCTCATGTGTCGATTGGCACCCATGAATATATCCTGGAACGACGCTACCGCAATTCCGTTTTCACCTAAGTTTCAACACCTAAGTTTCAAACTTGGAGGCTGTAAGTACAATCGACAAAAGAAACAAAGAACCGGTTTTTTTAAAAAGCAAAAATAAAAAGCCATTAGCTAGCTTCGTTCCTCAAGGCTCCTTTGCGCAAACCGGTCCCGGTTTGCCTCTACAACGAGTCAAATGTGGCGCTAGTAACCACCTTCGCCTAAGCCAATGAGAGATGAATTCACAGGCTTCTAGGCACAATACGATTGGCTGAGAATTGCCCTGCTCGTGACCTGTCCTATGACTGAGCTTGAAAGGAGATTGGCCCTGTCATATCGACTGGTACAAGATTCTGGCCTTAATGCTGGACAGCTTGATCCAATCACAGCACATACTGGCTTGCCAATATCCTTGCCTACCCCACCTGCAATGCCACATTGCGCACTTGGGCGGCATGTACCTACTTGTGCAGCTAAGGCCGCAACCCGTCATTCACAGGGGTTTGATTGGATGATAATCCCTGCAATAATAGGTCTTAAGTCAAGTGGTAGAGCATAGACCTTTCGTTCCTCAAGGCACTACCCCACCTCGACTGGCGACATCAACTTTTCTCTTCATGAAGCTTATACCCATGTACTATTTACCATGGACGACCCACTAAGTATTGCCTCCAGTGTGGTTGCACTCGTGACCTTTGCCTTACAATCTAGTGTTGTGCTTTATAGCACTGTTCGCAGCTTTCAGAGCCAAGACAAAGATGTCCTGGCGCTAAAAGGCGAGGTCAATGACCTCACTACCGTGTTGGAGTGTCTACTAGATACTGTGACCAAACACCCTGAACTTGATTTTGCGGCTCTCAAGACCCACTCCATCGCTATGGAAAGGATTGCGAGGAGTACGGCGACGTTATTACACGATGTACAAAACACTCGACAGGCTCCCAGCCTAGCATCCAGGACTCGGATTACTAATTTCAGACACGAAAGTTTCGGATGATGGAAGTTGTATTCGCAAGCGATCTAGGAATTTGCCCAGCTAGATATCTAGGCAGCTGTACCGGGGATTGCGTGCCATATGTAAGGTACATGACATTAGGTGATTCACAGGTGATTCACAGACCTGGCAGCTGCAAAATCCATCAATTTACCTAGAGGAGAGAGTTAGTATAAGCATGGATGAGTGAAGGCTACTATTCGATTCTTACTTTCTGAACCCAACATTGCTTCCGTGACCCGCTTCGCCGACCTGGGTGCCATCTTTGTTCTCATTGTCTGACATGTCGAAAGGGGTGTTGTTGTTTCCCTTTCCGCCGGAAGACGGCGTGGCGGTCTGTTGGTCATAGCCGTATCCAACGTTGGAACCATCGCCAACGCGACCGGCCTGGGTACCGCTGGTGTTCTTGTTGCCGGACATGGTGAAGCCTCCGCGGTCTGCCATTATGAAAAGGTTATGGGGGTTGGTTGTTAAAAAGTGCTTTGTAGAGGTTTGTATGATCTGGAATGCAGGATATTGGAGGAGTGACAGTGTCTGGGAGGTGATGCCTTTTTATAGACCGGATGGGAGAGCAACGGCTGATCAGCTAGTAAGTGGAGTTCGTGGTCAGACGTCTCAAGCATGATACTCAACGCGAATAGATGCCGCTCGGACTAGCCTGATGCGCGTGATCCGCGTCCCGTAACACCACTACAACGTATAAACCATGGTACACAACTGTGGAGTCGACCAAATCTGATCAAGCCACAGCACGGTGGACAGCTGAATCTCGATTTCCATCCAATCAGCTACAAACCACAGCCTTGTGTGTCGCCACTTAGCATTGCGCATGGACGACATCTCCACAGCCGGCTTCCGCGACCAATAGAAAAGCCGAGCCCCGCCTCTCGCATACCCCGGCATTCCCGCATCGGTGTCTGTGCATCAGCAGTTGACGCAATTCACAAGCTTGGCTTCGCATGATAACTTGTTGATATGTTCGAAATGGCCAGAACAGGTAGGAGAACGCGCCCATGGACAGCTGAAATGCAACTGTCGCTTCCACGTCACTGACTAGTTACTGTGGCTGGCTGAGAATGGCCTATCTCTACCTCGTTGAGCGTGCGAGAGCACCATCGACAGCCGTCCCGTCTTCAATACCGGGCCGTTTGAGGGGCACAGAATACAGGATCCGAAGAAAGCTGGGACTGCATTACGAGGACTCTGCTTCCGTTGATGTCTGGGTGTCTGAATGTGGTGGATGAACCAGGCATCGGGGACGCCGGATACTTCCATTTACGGGGAACCAAGGAACGACCAAGTAGACCTAGTGCAATCTGGTACATCTCGCAGGTCTTCCAAAGTACTTATAACAGGTTCTCGCTCGAAATCTCCGGTGTTTCCCAGACTACTGGCAGTAATAAAATGCGACACTGTATTCGCTAAAGGCCCCTTACCGCGAAAATGACCTTCGAAATGGAAGGCAACTCGAACCAGAACGGCACCCAAGTCGGTTCCGTAGGTAACAACTCGACCGTTACATCTGAGCATACAGACAACTCACAGTATAACGTCACGGTCTACTACAACAGCCCGACAAAAACGGTTAGTGATGCTGGTGGTAAAAAAAGTGAATAGGTACCGCAAGAAGGAACCAGTTGTACCCAGCTAATAACAAGAAGACCTCAGGATATGGCTTGAGCGAAAAGAACATTCTGTCGAAGGCCACACGGCCGAGTGCATTCTCACATTCAACAACCGCATTATCTGGGGACCTCAGTCCTGCCATGACAACACGTTTCGATTAAAGGACGCCTTGTTTGCTGTCGACCCCCGCTTCCAAATCACGCTTCGTAATAAGCGCAAGTCGATGGAAGGACACACATACTCTCTCAGCCTCATGGCTGATGGCCACCTTTACCTAGATCGACTATCCACCCATGAGAATATGATCGGCCTATGCCAGGCTATCAACGATTGCTTACTCGCTGAAAATAACGCTACCTGAAAAATACACCTACGTACGTATATAGTGAGACGCTGCTACCGAAGAGGGCGGCTAGGATAATGAAACGAGCAGCAGTAATTAAGAAATGCTGAGGGTGAATGATGCAATACACAAACAGCTCGTATAAGCCTTGGATGTTGGGCCTAACACTAAATGGGAAGGGGATGAGCAGGAGTAGAAAATGGACGCCGGGTTGCTGGTGACCCACGCAGGGATGAAACACGAAGGTACACTGAGGGGGATAGCAGATCGGACAGCCCATCTAGTAGGACAGCCCATCCAGTAGGATAGTGCAAAATAGGCCAGCCTATACAATAGGCCAACCTACAATAGGCCAACCTATATAATGAGCCAGCCTACATAATAGACTCGTCAATATTAGGAGCTAGACTTTTACAGTAAATATATATATATCTACCTTTGAGTAAAATTGAGTTAACCTGGGTTATAATATTTATATTATATTATTTATTAATACTAGCTCTAATAGTATATAGATAGTAATTTCTATAATATATTTAATAGGATATAATATAATTAATAGTAAAAGCTATAGTAGATCTGGTTAAAAGCTAGTTAATATTATATCTACTATATCTATAGTTAGAATAATATCTTTACTTAGTAATAGTACTCTTTCTAGTATATCTTTATAGGATAATACCTAAGGCTTAGCTAGTAATACCTTAATCTGTATATACTAGTAAGATATATCCGATAAGTTAATAGTATAACTAGAGATATCAGTAAAGGGCAGTATAAATATCAGTAAAATTAAAGGAGCCTGATAGAGCCTGGATAATAATAATAATATCAGTATAGTACTATTAGCAGGGATAGGTTATTATAAGTACTAATATAGTAATATCTACTTAGAGGTAGTATAAGTTAAATATTATTAATATTCTGCTTTAGGGTACTATTTCAGTCTATCTCTTTAATTAGAGATAGAAAAGATAGGTTTTAAGCTAAGGTTATATAGTATAGGGAGTTTAGTAAGGTATAAGTAGATATAGCTAGTATTAGTAATACCTTTAATATAGTCTTTAGTATAAGGCTTATATTATTATTATTATATAATTAGTAGTAAGGAAAGATAAACTAATAGGTTAAGCAGAGTATATTATATTAACTACTACCTTCAGGAAGGGGTAAAGTATAGCTATCTTATAATTTAATTAGCTTCTGCTTATATAAGATACTTATATAATTATATTCTAGTATTATATCCAGTACCAGATATTTCCTAACCCAGAGGTATATTCCTATTTTAAAATAAGTAATTATATTACTTATTCTATTTATGATTTAACAGGCGGGAGCACTCATACTTATACATATCCCCAACTCCTGTTACACATTACTGTTTCAGTGGAGATGTTTAACAGCCCAAGACGTCTTCGTGTCTAGGTTTACGAATACAGACATGTAAGAGCCGGAAAAGGCTTCTTTGTGCCTACGCCGTAAATGGCTTGGCCACTCCATGCACATTGTTCCTTGGTCAATATCCAGGCACTTACCTCAGGCCAAAAACTGCGGCTCGAGCATAAAATGCGCGGCGTTTCATAGGGACACTGGCTGTCCGCGTACACCCTAGCTGTCCTCGTACATTCCATGAATCCTATTCACGAGGTCACTTCCTCCGGAATGTTTGCTTTGGACGCACAACCGGATGTAGCAGATCTCGAAAAGCTACAGTTTGTCTACGATGCCATGGGTGATACATCTACGCTTTGCCTAGCGTTGACTAGCACTCCACTAGCTTGGGATGTGCTTACGGTTCTTTAGTAAGACATGGAATGCTCGGTCTAGATTCCTCAGAGTTATTTTTAGGCCTACCCCCCACCCCCCCCCTCGAGCTAGGAATTTTACTTACAGTAGAGCTAGAAGCTAAACACCTGGCGGCCTCTCACTCCAAGTGGCCAGAAAAGCTAGGTCATGGGCTAAACAAATTGTAATGGTTCTAGACTGTGAGCTGAGACATACCAGGCTGTTTTGATATTAGCTCAATAAGTCACGGTATGTGCGATGTTGTTCAATAATACTCTTCAGCTTCGCGTCTTTTCGGTGCTCCTGAGTGTAGAAAAATAAGGGCCGTTCCAGCCATAAAATTTAGCCTGACTTAATAGTACACTAACCTTTACACTGGAATGCTATGGCGAGTGAGTTATTGTGGAGGGCCTTCAGAATCTGTCGTATAGTGTTGTGTGCGCCTTAATTACAGTTAAAAATATTATCCTTTCTAACCACTTCCACCAACGTCATACTTAAATAGTCCGTTCTACGCAGACAAATATATAAGTAATACCAAACTCGTCTGCCGGCTGAAAGTAAAATGTCAATCATCAATATTTGCCAACATGGAAAGACAGGAAAACTCAAAGAATCGTCGCATCATTGTCCTTAGCGATGGTACTTGGTGCGGCCGGGAAACCGGCACGCACACAAACATCTATCATCTTGCTACACTCATGGGACTTCCAGCAGATAAGCAAAATGCTGAAGACGAATACACGTGGACGACCCCTACTGCTCATGCCAGATACCGCCATGGAGTTGGTCTCAATAGCACATTTCTTGATTATCTCTTCAACGGGGTTACTGCGCAAGACCTCGCAAAGGAATGTATTTCGGCCTACAAATTTATCGTAAACACTTACACTGGAGGAAACGATATATGGTTATTCGGGCTCAGTCGGGGAGCTTACACGGTTCGCTGCGTCGCTGGGATGATCAATAACTGTGGAATCGTCCATCCACGTCGAACTAATGACCAGACGGAACTGCTCTGCCAAGAGGTGTACCGCATCTACCGCTCCAGCTATCCTATCAACCATCCGAGCTCTCCACAGTCAAAAAACTTTCGCAGGAGAAATTCCTGGCCATTGGTGGGCGACGAGGAGAACAAGGAATCCCCCCGCCGACCACCCGTCCGATTTATGGGCTTGTTTGACACAGTTGGCTCACTGGGTATCCCGACCTTTACAGGAGGGGTGGGACTAGAGTGGCCCAAGTTTCACGACCAAGATGTGTCATCCGTTGTGGACCAGGTATACCATTTGGTGTCTCTTCATGACCGGTTCTACATCCTTCAGCCTTGCCTCGCTAGTCGCAAGGACGGTTCAATGTCAGGGATTGAGGAGGAGTGGATACCAGGAGTTCATTACGACCTAGGCGGACAAAGATTTCGTTTCTTTCGCTCAGGAGCTGGCAGGTTCGAGGGGCTACTGGCAAAGTACGGGTTGGTGTCCAAGACCATCGAGCCGAATGAAGTCCTCGCCGATTTCGCGTTGGTGAAGATGCTTAAGAGCATTCGGAACCACGACCAGAGCGGTATCATTCCAGAGAATACAATGAATTCTGCGCTCGAGAGTATGCAAGCGAGAATCGAGACGGGTCAAAATACGGGTGACGGAGACGTTGCGAAAATCGTGAAATACACCCCATTTGGACAATATCTCTGGGTGCTCTTCACTGCTGCGTTCAGAATGGCTCCTTCATTTTGGGAGTTATTGTTCGCACTTAGGGACCGCTTGATCCCTGATAGTCAGGCAAACGTCTATGATTTTCAAACAGAATCACTGAGAGAGCTTGCTAGAATAACACCGGAGAGGTACCCATCCAACACACTTCAGTCCTGGCTTCAGTCCTGGCATTAGACAAGATGAGGCTGCCAACTCTTACCCTCGGGCTAGGCCGCTCTGTTTCAGTTTTTTGCCAGTTTCTAATTCTTTACTTTTTGTTGTGGCACATGTTGAACACTTAGTACATTCCATCTGATTCATTTTGGACAGGTCAAGTTTGCATTTCGAGTATTTCATTCCTTTTCACAGAGCTGGCAGAAGCGAAAAAGATTCAGGATTTATCTCTCATGGTAGACTCTGGCTCAGTTAAGTATATTAGTAAATTGAAAGGCAACTGCGAAAAGCAGTAAAATGGAAATAAAAAACTGCTAGAGAGAGAGAGAAGAGAGGGATGATTAGTTAGCATCACTCAGCGACTCTCAATATAACATCATCAGGGCGCCGCCATAGAGACAAACGTACCAGACCCAAGTTGCGGGAACTCATTTGGGCCCGGTTGCTGGCCTTGATATATTCACAAGAAGTAACAAAGAAAGGCCATGACTCATTGTGGACCAACAAAAGAGTGACTTTGCTCTTACTGTGTTATATTTTTATCCGCACTATGGTCAGCCACACCTTGCCTAAAAACGGCCTTCTTTTAAAGTTTTACTATTACAAGTTGGAGGAGGATGTCCAAAATCGCAAACGCACAGAGGCAGCGATCGATGCATTCAATCTCCGACTGTCGGCCTTAGAAACAAGCTCGCATCAGTTGAATGAACGGACCAGAGAAAGATGTTACAAATCTGTATCACTTATATCACTCAATAACTAATATGACGACTTTCCTCAGGGTGTAAAAGGCGGTATAAAAAGGAGAGTGCGGAAGAGAGAGGGTATTTGAGTGATGATGTCAATCTATGTACTTGGTTCGTGGAGTTTTCGAACCCCGTCCCTCCAGTTAAGAACCAGCCCATGCCTATATCAACAATGCAACCCAGGTCCTCACATTCTACAACTTCATATCCGCTTCTCGCATCTCCAATATTATTTGTAGCCGGTACGTAATTAATTGTGTATTTTGTGCCTCAATGATGTTCTCTCCAATGCCAAACAAACCCTCCTACCTTATCCTACCTCTTGGCGATATTACCTAGACCCGGTCTAAAAGAATCCTTGGACCATGGCCTAGCCCAATCAGATTTAGACAAAAAGTTCATCGGGCAAGTTTATCCTTTCAAGACTCCCGCAAATATATCTATATAGAACAATGAGACCAGGGATTGCCATGTAATATGTTAATTACTTTGCCATCAATTTCGCTTACGGTAGCCTTGACCGATTGGACATGAATCTGACAGGGTTTTGGTGAGATAACAGAGGTGGTGGTGCACGGGCACCTAGCTTTCTACCTCCTATTTTTCCATAGGCTCCTCATCCCATCCTGAAAGGCTACATTTTCGTCTATGATATGGGGATCAGCAATGTACTATAATAAGGCGATTTGAGATGAAGTTGTTAAGACTTGGAATAGATCTCTCGGCATAGAGCATCCGGGCACACTCTCCTCCATGGAGAATCATGATCTGTCTTAGAGTTTGCAAACCTGAAGATGAGCCTTCGGTGGCGGACTCGGCGCCTGGAGCTAATCATTATATGGAGGCTCCCGCATCCATCTTCGTCGGTTCCGAATGCAACCCTAGTTCCGAAAGATAAAGTTTTCATAAGCTAACCTAGGGTTTGGGGTGGGCCTGAACAGCGTGCCTGACTAAATTGCGGCAAATCGCTGGACCAAGTTTCAGCTACAGTATGTAACATGGAAGGAACAATACCACAATTTACTACTCAACTCCCGTACAGTACAATCAGAATGAACATGGTCGGAGAAAAACTCTTCATTCTGCTAATGCAATAAAAGTCTCTTTCTATTTTTCCGATGGTGGGCGACAGGGTATAAGTGTATAAGTGCCAACAGTCAATCTAGCGTATTGCTTTTGCCCACCGGTACCTAGCATTTATTTACAAGCAAGCAACACCAAGACAGTTGAATCAAATCTTATATGAACATATGGTGGTGGGATAGTGCACTTATTGTCTGTCGCCAAGGCCCCGGTTGTATTGGTGGCAAGTGGTCCAACAAGTGGTCCTGGGACGGCAAGTTGTCCCCAAGGCAGGTCACTGGAGGTGTTGACCTTGCTTGAGGAAAGGAGTGTGGCTGGACACTTGCAACAAAGCTTCGTGGATGAGGATGTATGATGATGGTCATTAATGCGGCGAGGAAAATTACTCGGAAAATTGCCATGGGACTATTTGAATGAATGATATGTGAGTATCAAACCTGGAGTTTGTACTTCCCCTCAAGAGCTCCTAGTGCAACCTGAAGGTGCACCGTTCCATGCTCACCAGTCTCCAACTCCCCCACGTGTCCCCAATTCTTTTGTAGCAAAGCGATATGGTCGTAAAGCTTATATAAATATAGGAATTTGTAGACGGCACAATAGGCGCTGTCAAGAGCGCCGACGATCCAGGCATGATGGGCACTTGCTGTTTCGCCAACGAAATGGAACTTGCCGAAGGCACTGGGTCGAGAGAGGTATGGATACGAGTTGCTGAACTGGCCTGGAGCAAAGAGCGCGAATGCTCCGGCGCTGTTGGGATTGTGAGACCAAGAGAAGGCATGGTAGACACCTGTGTAAGCCTCCTTGATCTCCTTGTAGGTGATGGTCGCTGCATGCAGCCTAGCTAGGTTCTGCAAGATGAGCTCGACCAACTCATCCTCACTTGAAGGATCAACAAGTGAGCCCATACGAGTGGCATCTTGAGCCCAAGTGTATGAAGCTAAGAGGACAGCAGGATTATGCTCTCCGTCGTGGAGATTGTAAGATGGGTAGACGCATGTCCGTAGCGGGAGGTCAGTAGAACTGACACCACCCTCAGTAATACCGCACTTGGTGATCCACCATGGATAACTAAATTTCAGAGCCGCCTTGACTGAATCGTCGTAGTGAAGGCTGCGAATGGCATCTTTCTGAGATGGATGTAAACCCAGTCCGCGAAGGTCCATCCGTCCCACGCATCCAAGAGGGGCGGTGTTGAATACAGTGCTGTAACCGCGGCGAGGATAAGCCTCCCCAGCACATTTGACAGACATATTTCCGTCCACAATTGCCTTCTCGTCGAGGTAAATGGCCTCAACCCGCTTTCTGTACTGCACTTTTGTGCCGAGATCCTTCTCCATGGTATCGGTCAGGAGATGGGTGCCTCCTTCGATACAGGCCCACTCGACGTTACCCTGAGGATTATCGAAGTCAAAAGAGTCCATAACGCTCTCCGAAAAAGCCTGATCAAATAAGTTCGTCGAGGTATTCTGCGTCTCCATCCATTGAATAGCAAAAAAATCATACTTGAACAGCTTATACTTGGGGCCACCCTTTTGTAAGAACTCCCTCGTGCTAAAGTTATCCACACCCATGAGCATTTCGAAGCCATTGTTAAAATCATTGGCCAGTGCACTCTTGTATGGATTGAAGGCCTGGCCCAATATGTCGTCGACGTTGTCAACGACCTCGTTGGGGACCGAGCCGCCGTTTCTAACACTGATTTGATACGGATCTTTGACGCCCTTGACATAAAGATGGTCGTTATAGAGCTTGGGACAAGCATCACCGCCATCCAGGTAGTACTTGATCTGAGGGACATTTGTTCGACGAAAGAGATCGAAGGTACGCCACATAGTGGGGATTTTAGGGTACCGCATGGCACCAATGTCATAGTAGTCATGCGGCTCCTGGCTAAACTGATGCGTCAGAACCCGGCCGCCGGCCCTGGAACTAGACTCTAAGATCTCGTAGGTCAAGTTGGGAATCTTGAGATCATCAAGGATCATGGCAATGTAGAGACCCGCCACTCCAGCACCGACAATGCAAACCTTGCGAGGTGGAAGGTCGGCATCAAGGGAGGAAGGAATTCCATGGAGAAGCTTCTCCTTGGTAGTATCATTCTCATATATAGGGTCCTTTGGTAGATTATCGTGAGTGTAATGTTGGCGCCCCAAATAAGGAATTGGTAAACATCCTGGTAGATCGCCGGCCCTGGACTGCAGGGCGTTGAGCTCGGCGGCTAGCTTCTCTCGAACAAGACGTCTAGCCCATTGGGCTTTCATGGTGAGGTTGTTGACCGGGTCTTCCATACTTGCGGTGGGAAAAAGTGATGGCGTTCTTGGAGGAAGAAAACAATATTGTGGTACTGGTGCAATAATCGTCTGGGTGATTATCCCTTATCCTCTTCGACATTGAGGCTGGCATCCTGTTTTATTATGAAAGTGTGACTACAGATGCCATGTACCGGTACCAAATGGCCGTTGTTCTCGCCGGAATTTTGCACTCATGTCTCAAGGCTTGAGCTCTGACCCGGTAACCTACGAGCCCATGGCTACAGCAGACTGACTTAGATGACAAAACGAGTATACCGACCCGCTGATGTTGAGTTCCGCTGGGTGAGAGGAGGAATTCCTGCGTGAAGCGGGGAATGGACATCGGAAGCGATACCATAGATTCCCTCTTGGTGGCAGTATCAATGCAAACCAAAAAATGTCGGAAAAGTGCCGGATTGGTGGATTGAGTTTGGCGAACTTTAACCTAAGCTTTGCCTCTAAAACTAAAAAATATGTATCAGAACTTTATTGCCGGCTGCTCGTACGCCGATGCAAGGCCAACTGGGCCGCCGCCGATGATTATGGCATCTCAGAGCGGCGTTGGGGCTTCATCATGATGAATGTTTTAGAGAGATGAATGATAGATTGGAACTGTTTAGGGCACTATCCGAGGGAGGTTATATAGTGCATTATCCGAAGGAGGTCTGCGAGAGACACCCGCAAGCACACTTTGCACTCGGCTATCCTCATTATTTTGCACTTTGGTCTCACTTCCGCGCCACGACAATAGCATTCGAATGCAGGGAGAATACCGGCTCGTCCAAGTTGGGATGGTTGGGATAGGATCCCATTGCGGATGGCCGGCTGATGTAAATTCCCACAGGGAATGAACACTAACTATCCCCAGTAACGTGGACACAAAGTTTTCCGCTTCGGACTGTCGGCATCGCTACCTGAGAGCAGGAGACCCATAGCCGCCTGTGTCAAGAGTTGGGGTTGACTGCAGCACCGTGCAGCATTGTTCATCGTAGTGCCGAATCGGGATCTCTAAATAATTATTTCATCCAAGAACGGACCAATAGCGTGCACGACATGTACTTTATCATGTTAAGAGTATTGCCATCGACCAATCAAATACAGTCATGTATCAGTCTCAGCTTCTAGGCTCAGAGTCTTTATTGATTTCTCTCATTCCTGCCTTCCACTACCTCCTTTATTAATACTCACATGTGCTCCGTTACTTATAATTGAGTTCCTCTATTTATGTATACTTATTTCAAGGTACTTTGATTACCGAGAGGCGGCCACGAGGCAAGCTAAAGATGGGCTACTTCTAGGATGTACCCATGATTACCACCACAAAAGCGTATAAGGCGAGTGCTAACAAGTTCCGAGGCCACAATATCCTTTCCGCGTCTCATTCTAACCTCATTCGAAGGCATTGGGAGTCAAAGGGTGTTACAACGTTGTGAAATAGGATAGACAGGGAAAGGAAGAAGGACACCTTTGCTATCAATGAGGGACTAACGCTTGCAGATTCTATGTTGCATAGCAAAATCCTCCGACCAGGTCAGAGAGGGGTGGTCAAGACTGGCACAAGCTTCAATTCTTGGTCAGAAAATATAAGGACCCGTCCCCCTTCCCTCGAGTGCCGATCTCCTGTATTGTACTACTGGACCGATCCTTGGCCAAATCACTGAATACTTGCTTAATCACTCGAGGCTCTATTGAATTGAAATCAGAAGCCAATAGTATAGGCTAAGCCCAGAAGCCGGGGGCCCCGGTATTGCTGTCAGCGAGCCGTATTCTTCTCGCCTTTTGGTGGTCTTGCATCTTCTCTACCAAGTAAGGCGCCACACACCTAGAAAAGGCGTAAGGTAGGAGCAACCGAGCGAATTGGTTCTGCACCTATCTTGCCTCAGGCTATTGAAATATGCCTGAAGTCTCGATCAGATATAAGGTACTACATAAGTAGAGACGCGTAGATATTATCACAGGGTACGCTCGAAGATCCAACTGGGTTGTGATGTGATGAGCCAAGAGGAGAAGTATATGCATTCGCAGCGAGGTTGACTTATCACAGCCGTCGAGACCATTCCTTCTCCCGTATCATAAAAGCATCAGTTAAAGCTAGATATACAGTTACATACCAGCCTCACTTATAGTAGCGAGGTCGAAATCAAGCTTTACTAGAACATTCCGGCTGAGTTCTGATTATTGGCATGCCAGTATGACAATTATGGCTTATTGTTATCCTCTTGACGGTCGGTAAGTTTTATGAGATAAAATCACAACGTGATACTCTCCAAAGTACGAAGTGTGGTTCAGCTGTCACCTGAACCTAAAGCAGGAATGTATTCTAAGCTATCTCAGCTCACCTTAGCTTAGAAATTATGAAATATTGACAACAGGATCGGCAGGAGACTTGCATAAATGGCTACAATTTATAATATGGAGGGTGAAAGGTATAAATCAGCACAGTCCAAATTAAGAACAAGAACGACCTGGATCACCACTACTTCCGGGAGAGCGGCGCTTCCGTGCTTTCAGCTTCTCTGTGTAATCTTAATCCGCATCTTGACCCACGGAAGGTTTACAGAAGTATCCTTCATTCCGTCAAACAAATTCCTAACATTAAGTTCATATCCAATGCCATATGCCATATTATCGCATTCCTCGGTAAATAAATTCTCATATTGTAGTGTTTACTTCTCTCCCCTTCTGTACGCGCTAAAAGCCAGAGTGCATCAGAAGAAAAAGTTACTCAGCCTTCCATATACGTTCACTATCAAAGTCTACAATTTACAGAAGTTTAATTGAGCAAAACAACTGGCAAGAGCCAGCTGTTTTCAGCAACCCGCCAACATACCGTGAGCTGGACACTGTAGTTAACTCACTAGGTACGGGTCATTAAGATTGGCTATATAAACTATCACACCGTTGCTGTGTGTATGGGTGTGTATGGGTGTGTTCGAGAGGAAATGGTCGTTTGGGCCTCATTCGGTGACACAAACTAGAATCGCATCTCAACTTCTTATTAAAGATCGATCATGTCGAATATGCTCAATCAGACCGTATGTGCGCATCGATAGAAGCCTAACCCCCAAATACTACCACTTATCACAGACTATTCCAGACAGGCCCATGGCGGCTCAAAGCCAAGGTCAGAGGCACATTTACGTATCATGAGTTGTCGAGCATGCCTGATATAATTGAACAGGTGACCCTACCATGGCAAGCAATGACGCAGGAAGACTCGACGTGCCAGCTCCGCAAGCTGACAGTAAACGGGTTTTTACCTTGTCCAATGGTAAGCTCTATCAACTTCACTACAGAACTATGAAACTCTGATATCTACTAGGCTGCCCGATCCGGGATCCGTTATTAGGTGAGCAAGTTGAGAAGTCAGGCCGAAACCGATATGCCTCGCAGCTCATACAGGATCTCAATATGTTCGATACGCTTTCCCATGTCACTCGAGAGCGGATTCCGGAGAGGTAATGTGACATTTCTCAAGAACTTGAAGTATAAGCTCCCATGAGGCTGATCATCCGCCCGCGTGTCGTTTACAGATATGTCCACGCAAAAGGAGTGGGCGCCTTTGGCGAATTCGAGCTTACTAACTCTGATGTTCAGAAGTACACCGATGCCAAGTTTCTCCAACAGACTGGCGTCAATAAGAAGACTCGTCTCTTCGCTCGCTTCTCTACAGTCGCTGGGGAGCGAGGCTACCCAGATACAGTCAGAGATACGAAAGGGGCGGCCTTCAAGCTCTACACTGAAGAGGGAAACCTAGACTGGGCATTCTTGAACCCGGTTGGTAACATCACGTAAAATTTGAGAAAGCTCCGGCGTAGTTACTGAATGAATTGGCTAGGATATCTTTTTGATCAGAGACCCTGTCAAGTTTCCTAGTATGGTCCATGCTACGAAGCGCGATCCGGCAACCAACTTGCCTGATCCAAACATGGTGCGTTTTCAACCCTTTCAATCGTCCTAAAATTCTTGGTTTAACTTGTATATAGTTCTGGGAGTAATAAATCCATTCCATTCCCTTCACGAGCGTCGCTTATACTTTGATCCAGCTACTTCAACAACCATCCCGAAGGTTACAACGCCTTGATGAGGATCTTCAGTGACGAAGGGACTCCCAAGTCGTATTCAAGAATGAAGATCAACAGTGTCAATACCTACACCTTTACCAAAAAGAATCCGGACACCAACACTTGGCAGTCAACCTTTGTGAGGCTAAGGCTTGTCCCAGATCCTGAGCCTAATCAGGATGAGGACTATTTCTCACTCGATGAGGCGATTACCATGGCTGGCAAAGATCCAGATTATCTGACGCGAAGACTGTATGATGAAATTAACTCAATGAAAAAGCCTACCTGGAATGTTTATGCACAGATCATCGACCCAACAAAGCAAGATGATAATTATTACAACATCTTCGATGCTACGAAAGTCGTTCCTGACTCTCAGTGCATTGAGGTGATCAAAATTGGAAAGATCACATTGACTGAGAATCCCCAAAACTTTTTCACCCAAGTCGAACAAGCAGGGTTCAACCCTGCAAATGTGGTACCAGGCTGGGACGTCTCTCCAGATCCAGGTGTGTTTCCAACTTCATCTATGCTTAATTTTAGTTATGAGGCTAATCTGTTAGTGCTCCAAATCCGCCTATTTATGTATGGTGATACTCAGAGATATCGCCTTGGTGTTAACAATGATCAACTTCCCACCAATAAACCTGCCGATAACATTAATGTCTGGACGCCGACTAGACGCGACGGAGCGCATAACATTCAAAACTACGGCAATGCGCGAAACTATATCCGGAAGGATGAGAGCCAAGAGCCAGAGTACTATAACGCCAGCTACTTGAACTGGGAAGGCCGGGTGGTCAGGTTCAAGAGCCAAGTTGGCGACCAGGACTGGCGACAGTGCGCGGATCATTGGATAGAGCTAAGTAATATGCAGAAGAACCATTTCATCACGAATGTCGCCAGTTCGCTATCAACAGCCTCTGTCGTGGTGCAGGATCAAACCATAGGTGAGAGGATTCGCCATCTGCCCGGCTGCATAAGTTGTTCCATCTAGGTCGACTGACAGTTGCTGCAGAGATTTTCAAGAAGATTTGGGAGATTGCTGACCCAGGACATGCCGCTATGTTGGTCGATATGCTCAAGCAGGCTCTTAGACGTCTGCACAAACAGAATGCTGCACACCAAGACAAGCCCGGCGTTATTGCAGGCGGAGAAGATGGTCATGTGATCAACTATATCCCTCCGCCGGTTCCTAACCCGGCGGCTGGCTCCCAAGAGGTGTACAAAAGTCTCTGAACAGATTATCTGTTATCGATGTAGTTACTCAACTCTAGTCGCAACTTGATGCTGGTATTAGTGGAAATTCTCAAGTCGCGAGTGCTAATTAGTTCACCAAACTGTATCTGTTCTACAACTAAACGTTCTCAGCCTAGCCCGGGAGATTGTCCGTAGATATAATTTTGTCGGACTCCTGTGCTGGTTGAGTGAAGTGACAATTGGTGACTGTCGCTGTCAACTTAAGCCCAGCAAAGGTATTAGCAGGGTAACCAACAGTAAGACATACGCATACGAACCTAGGCTTAACAGTTTGATCAAACTTTGATCACTGTCAATCCTTTATCAAGTCTGATTGGCTCGACGTAAGGTCACCTAGTCGGGATGGCTCGTGAGATCTGAGCTGAAATGGCACAAGAGAGAGGAATGCCCCGATTCTAAATGATGTAGACAAGTTGCGACTAGGGTGCTCAATGATGATCAATTTTACTAGCTTGGGGATTATTTGGGCGGACAAAGGGGAACCATGGCTCTTATATCTCGGGGGCCGGTTGATCTTCTACACTCCTCCAAGACACACCCACGCATGGGATAGCTAACCTCGTTTCTTCCAGCTTGACCTGCATCTTGAGGAGCACATGTGTCTCTTTCTCATCCCACGGCGACTGGCACAGAGGTACCTTGTTAGCCCCGTTGGGCTGTAGCGTTGAGGCAGATAGCTACGTCATCCTTTGGTATTTTAAGGATACCATCGGAAAGGGTACTTTGTTAAATGGTTAGAAATGGACCCTGTAAAAATAGTTATCTAATAATATTTGCGACACCCATTTCGCCTTCTACTGTACGCACCTAGAATTTATTTACTGTAATGGAAACACACAATGCAGTGCTTTCAGGATCAAGAGCTCTCGAATACTTTATCCCTGGGTCTACACCGGTACATCTTCAGACTGGGACTTCTATGTTCCTTCAACACCTTCCTCTGTCGCAGCGGTTAAAATAGCTCTTGAACATTCTGGAGCTGAGTTCCAAACCTGTCTATCACGGGCAGTTCATATAATGAGAAAAGAGTCCGCTGTGATATTGAGTCGGGGCCATATAGTTTCAATTGCCTATGAAGCATACTATTCCCAACATACTTTCTGGTTAAAGGAGCATATTCAAGCTTTTCTAGCTGACAACCTGGTCTTTTCCCCTGCGCCCTCCTCTCAATCTAAAGAGAAGTTGGGTCATGACGAAAACGGGCTTTTCGAGGGAATTTATACCCCTTGAGCTGTTGACTAAAGGTTGAAACCATCTAAGGTACTTTGGACTAGATACGCCATTCCTGTAATAGTGTTATTATTGTTATTGATTGAAAATTAGGTTCAAGAGGCTGAGTACTGCCTCTTTACTGTATGTGTTTTTTATTTCTTTTATATAATTGTTTTTTGATTGATCATCTTCATTGCGTAGCTTAGATCTGGTTTGCATAGCCTAGCCTGCCTTGGCTTAAACTATGCAATTGAGCCGAAAAGAACAGATAGAATCATGCTGAAAGTATGTGTTGTGCTCGAAGTGTCATCCACTCAATAATCCCACCTTCTTACCTACTAGCTCTCAAGGCGTGATCAATACCCGCTATGACGACATCGAGGCGTGATCCATTTGCTTCATCTGTTGAGATTTTCAATGGAGAGAGCGCGGAATTTATTACTCTTTCTCTTGTTTCTTCTAGACCAATCTAATTTCTATGGAATCATCTCGGTACATTTCAGTGGTTAGTTGCCACGCTGAAGGAGAAGCGGGCGATGTTATCGTCGGTGGCGTGCGTGATGTGCCTGCTAAAACGATGAAGGAGAAGTTCCTGTACTTTAGGAAACACAGAGAAGACTTGCGCCTTGTGCTTCTAAATGAACCGCGAGGCCGACCCGAGATGAGCGTTGTGTTGATTCTGCCCCCGTGCGATCCTTGAGCGGATGCTGGATTTATCGTCATAGCTAGTGGAGATTGGTCGCCTATGTCAGGGTCCAATGCCATCTGCACAGCCACAGTCATGCTTGAGACTGTATGATTCCGATTCAGGAGCCTTGGA
Organism: Clonostachys rhizophaga; assembly: GCA_902077795.2. Classification (NCBI taxonomy): domain Eukaryota; kingdom Fungi; phylum Ascomycota; class Sordariomycetes; order Hypocreales; family Bionectriaceae; genus Clonostachys; species Clonostachys rhizophaga. The sequence goes on from CABFNQ020000632.1 coordinate 38,074, forward strand.
CAGAAGTGTTATTTGACACTGCTGCGGGATTGGTCAAGGTGATAGCTCGTTGCGAGCAAGGAGAGTGCAAGTCGGTATCACTCCAAAACATACCCGCTTTCGTATATGGTCTTGACCTTCCAATTGATGTTCCTGGAATCGCATCAAAGTAAACATCGCCTTTGGAGGGCGATGGTACCTTTTCATCGAGGCACGTAGCTTGGGCTTGCAAGTTTCAAACGAGTGTGGAACTCAGCTTATGGAGCTTGGCAAGCGTGTCAAAGCCGCCGTCTTGGAAAAGCACAACCCTATCCACCCAGAATCGCCAGAGTTTTGCGGGATCGATAATATTGCAATCACGGAGCCTCTCCAGGATTTAAACAGGGAGAAAACAGCGAAGCAGGCTATGGTAATTAAGCCAGGTCGCTTAGACAGGAGCCCATGTGGGACAGGCAGCTCTGCTTGGCTGGCTATTCTTCATGCTAAGGGATTACTCAATCCGGGAGAGACAATATAATTCCAGAGTATGATTAGAATAAAATTCGTATGTCAGATCCGTGAGTTAACCAAAGTTGGAGATAAAGATACGGTTCTTCCAACCATTGAAAGAAGGGGCTGGATAACTAGCTATAAGTAGATAGTTTTAGACCCTTCAGACCCATTGCACACAGGATATAGAGTTTGATAGGTAACAACGGTCTTAGCTTTCGAGCTAGGTCTATCGCATGATTGTTATTTTCCTCGGCCAACTGCTGGCTGGAAGGTTACAATATTCCGACACAGATGTTAAGAAACAGACAACTCTCAAGCGAACAATTCTCAAGGTTGGGATTCCTACTTAGTAATAATTAAAACCTCCGCACCGCTTGAATAATTCCCTCTTGCTCGATCTGTCTGGTACTCTACTTCAATGCCTCCACACAGAATGGATTCGCAGTAAAGGTTCCGTTGGGATCATATGTCTGCCTGATCTTCTGCAACTTCTTGTATGTATCCGAATCGTAATAAAACTGCCAGACATTCTTCATGTTCCAGTCCCCGTACGATCCCCAGAGAAGTCGTCGATCTTCCTGACTAAAGTGCGTTACCGCACCCTTGTCATTCTCCTCCTGCCACTGCTCGGCTGCCTCTTTCGTATTCTGATAGAAGACATCCCACGTGCCCCCAAAGGTGGCGTCCCTGAAGCAATAGGCAGTGCCGTTGTTCGCATTTTTCTGGAACAATGATCCTTTGCCGCCGAACACCTGTAGTTGAGACGAGACCCAGAGGCCGTTGCCCTTGGTCTTGAGCACCTCGTTGATGCGGCCAGAGAACCAGTCCGACCAACCACTCTTGGAGAGCGCGAGCGATTTAGTGGTGTTGGTGCGCTTGACATAGGGGTAAGGAAACTCGCGCGGGCTCTTGAAGAGCCACATGGATGTGATGAATGACATTGGCGTGCCGTCGGGGGTCTCCTTGCCAAACTTGAAGTCATGTGGGACCTTCTTAATCTTGTCGAAGAGGTCAGACGAGTACGGCTCTTCTCCGACATGAACCCACTGGGCGTAGACGACAATCAGTGCGTATTTGAACTTGAGCAAGTCAGCAATGTTGTTCTTGCCGTCATGGATGTCGTCTGGTAGCTTTCGCTTGAGCTCGTCTTCAGAGCCTGGAAATAGATCCAGCAGATTCAGCTGCCGGCTGAGAACATTGACAATGAAATCGTAACCGCGGGGGAAGTTGGGGTCCTCTCCCTTCTGGACCAGGATGTCAAGGAGGGCCTTGAGGGTATCTTTCCGGTAGTGGAAGGCCATCCATAGACCCTTGGAGCCCTCATACTTTTTGTCATCTTGGACCTCGATCTTGAAATGCGTCAGTACACCGAGGTTGCCGGGGCTACCGCCGAGAAAACCGTAGAACAGGTCTGGATGTTCCTCCTTGTCCACCTTGACGACGGTGCCACTGTAGTCAACAATTTCAAGCTCACGGACGTAATCTCCAAGAAGGCCAAATGATCGTGCAAGCATTCCATAGCCGCCAGTTTGGACGTGTCCACCAAGACAGACCGTAGAACACTGCCCGGTTGGCATGAAGACGCCATTGTCTAGAAGAAAGTCGTAGATCTCAGAGAGTGTCCAACTGACACTCGATCTCAAGTACACCTTATCGTTGGCGGTGTCTCGGATCAAGTTGAGGTCAATATTGGGACGTCGGAAGGTGGGCTTCAGGTCCAACTGGTAACTGTCGGGGCCAGTCGAGGACGCGCCACTATATTGATGCCCGCCAGTTCTGACAGCAATATTCTTACCCAACTTGGCAGCAGTCGTGACTACTGTCTTAATATCTTCGATGCTCGAAGGCTGCAGAATCTCTCCAGGATTTAAGTTACGCTCCTCCCCGTAGGTAGAGGTGGCGTATAAGTCATTGTAGCGCTGGTAGGCAGCTGTGCCTGGAACAAACTGATTCCCTTGAAATCCTGGGTCCATTTTGAGAATGACGACCAAGAGTAGTAGAAAGATTTACACACATTGAAGTGCTGAAAAAATTGCACAACCAAGGCAGGGGGTCTGGGATCGGTCCTTTAAACTTGCCTACGAACCTCCATTAGAGGAGGCAGTTGGACATGTGAGAGCTCTCGTCGCCGAACCGCCGTGATCCCTCAGACCAGACCGTTCAATATCTCGCCAATTATTATCGATATTTCGCGCCGCACACGACACGGTGACGTTGTAGAGTTTCAGCCGTCACCCAGTGGCACGTATCATTGGGAATGCCAGTAATGATAACCGAGCATGCAGTTTGCACAGTCTGAGTGTCGTGCATTATAGACATACATCCAATATTTCCCCGCTTCCTATCGGTCTAGAAGCACCGGACGGGCCATTTACAAGCGTAACTGTCAGACTCGCCGAGGCGCAGATGAATCTTAGCCTGCTTCACCTAGCCTTCGCCTCTCCGATTTGAATTCCGTCACTGGGTGTTAAGACGGCAAGGATGGGCAGATTAGGAATTTTACTGCATTCAGCCAGCCACAGAAATACGGCATTCCAGTTTTAGTGTAAATTGTGCGGGATTAAAACATGCAAACCTTTTACCCTCAGGTATGTGGCGTCGGTCCAGATGCTTATAAACCCATGAGGTATCTTTGATATAAGCATGCTCACTGGATGTTGAAGACGGCAGAGAAAATAATTTTACAATACAACGGCGACGCGAAGTATAATCATGGTTTATGGCAGACCTTAACTCACTACAGCCAAAAAATCGAAAACGGCCTAATGGTTTCAGCTCCTCGCCAGCCTATGGATAGAGCAACTGGCTGGGCGGCTCGAAGTTTTCTTCTATATACGCAGGTCTAGACGCGACATTCGCTGATAGGAAGTAGCACATTCTTACGAACAGTATACATCACGTCAAGGCGAAAGTTGGTACAGCAGACCACAAAGTCATTCCCAATGCTGGCGAAGAAGACGAATAAGAGAGCTGTCGATAGCATGTTTCCCTCAGACAGGAGCGTAGTTTCTTAGTGAAACTCAGCCTACAGTATCAATCATACTCTTCTTAGATAACCCCACAGAGTATTCTCCTTATGCTAAAGCTTGGCTAAAGTTACTCAAGCTGCGCGCCATACATCAGCCTCTTACGAATATATCTTAGAATATCGACTTGGAAAGAACCTAGCAACAAGACTCTAAGCCTGTCCCCTTAAAGCACAGTTCATAGTTCAATTACATTCCAGACCCTCTCTTCAGCTGATTCTGTATTCAGCCCCAGTTGCAACTCGAACATCTCAGTTACATTAAACTTGAGAGCTGTGGCGAGTTGATTGTACTACGCTGTGAGAGAGTTTAAGGGATAGCCGAAAGCCGAGGTCACGGGCAAGATAGTTTTTCCACCTACTGACCATGGTGATAGGTAAGTATATAACAAGGAGCCATGAAATATGTGACTCAATTCTGACTTGATCATACTCCAATACGTAAGGCATCGTCATTTCAATATCCATCTGCGTCACAGAGCATCGGGATCCAGACCGTCAAGCAGGGATCTTCTTAAAGTTAAGTTATATAAATAGACTCAGAAGACCTGAAGAGAGTTTTTGGACCAGCAAATCAGCGGCGTGACTGTGATATGGCTCTATGCTAAACTCAACTATGAAGCCACTCGTTCCCCGCAGCTCGTGGCTCAGCACTGGGCTTTATATGCTTTCTTTCGGACATAAGACCCTCTTTTTGGCCTTTGTTAGAGCAATTTGTTACGGTACATTTTGTCTAGCAACAAAGCCAAGGGCCCACACTATCTTACGAAAACAGTTATGTAAAGTTTAGCGACACCCATTTCGCCTTTTACTGTATCATCAAACGAAGCCAAGTTTTAGTACTGGAGCTTACAACTTGGACCGTTGCTTGCATCTTGTCATAGATATTATACATATTTCACGGACGTTATTGAGGACTAGATAGCGTCCCCGATGGCGATAGGCGGCTCAGATAATAATATTTCTCAGTTCTTTCGCTGAAGAAGCATATTTTAACATAATGCCATGAAACAAAGCACCAGTGTTAAAGCATGAATTGTAATACCGCCCGGCTTGGAAGCTGAATAAAAGTCATATATATTTCCCTAATAGCCCATCTTGCGTTATCCTATAACTAACATAAACCTCCTTTCTGTATTCGTACCAGACAAATATGCCTCATCGTTACAGGTAACACACTTGTACCTATACAGTCTCAGCATGCTTTCTTGCATCCTTCATGGACTAAATATAGAGGCTGAGGCGTTCGGTAGCTCCTTGCGCTTCACCTATGAAAGGCAAAGGTGCCTAATTTCACGTGCTGTTGTTACGTGCGCCTCGTGTATCAGAAGGTGGCGAGCTCGGCGATGTCCGAAACATATCATCCGCAAGAAACGTTGGACTATGTGGCAGTAAGGCTAACGGAGGCTGCTTCTTAGACTTAAGAATCATACGAGCTATCCGATCGAGCGTCGGGAATATATTAGTGGCCCATATCACGTACCGTGAGTGGCAAAATACATTTAATAAACCTATGCCACTATGGCCTGTTTCTATCCCCAGACTGTTCAATGGCTTAGATCCGGTTAGAAAAAAAGCATGAGAATCTAGCTCCAAGTCCCAGGACATTGCGTGAATAGCCAAGAACGCATTTCCTCCGGCGCATCACTACTTAGAGCCCCGACAGCTAGTTCTGCCGCGCCTACGATGAGCAGCAATTTTGTGAGCACGAATTGAACCATGTCCAAGTAGGCGTGGTCAATGAGCAAACGCAGGATGAGTAGCTTTTCGGATATTTTGAAAGACTCGGAAAGGCCAATCATAGAGGGGAAGAAAGCAGATACACAAGGGGGGAGACAGTGGCCAGAGCGGAGCGTGGCACCAGACTAGCACGATGCAGTTTATGGCCGTTGAGGTGCTGCGCAAGGTTGATCATACCTACATCCATGATCTGGTGTCTTTTTTCTACGTCCTAATTTGGATTTGTGCGCCACAGTCATGGCAGAATGGATTTACCGGTGGAAAGCCGCCTAGGAAAGCCTTCTTCGGAGATGGGAAATCGGCAGCTTCAAGTATATCGCAGCGCTAAAGATGGTGATACTACGGTGAATAGGCTTGAAGAAATTGTGGGCGAATTTCCAGAGTTGCTGGATGTTGTCAAGCCGCTTTGTCTGAGGATCAGGAAGATTCTCTTTCCGTGAGGTGTGTCGCAGCGGACTTTTGAAAAGCTGCATTTGGATGTCGCAAGTGCATAGTGGAATGTACTATGCACCCGCTGCTATGTCCCAGTATGTAATCACATTGGATTGGCTGGTGCTTATTGCGCAGGTTAGTAGTGGTTGTGGTGACTACTAGTTACTACCTAAAACTGGGCTTGGCGGGGCTTGAGGTAAACTAACCTAGCAAAAGTTTGCGACCACCCCCACCACAACACCACACACCTATTCCAACCTTCCAATTTAGATTACACATTTTTAGCCCAAAAAGCATCCAATTAGAATAATAAATATATTTCTAGATAGCCTAAAGCTAGTAGATTAATATTTTGTATACCATCCGCGCGCACGGATGACTGCACGCAATCTATTGGGCAGTGACTCTATCAACCTGCGTATTTGAGGCTGGGGGATGTCTTGCCACGCCTGCTGAACGCATTCCATGAAAATCGCTCTATCAGCTGCATTATTTTTAAGGTGATGAAGTAAGGGATATATCTTCCTTAATTGACGCTTGAGAAGGCTCCAAACGTTCTCTATTGGGCTCAAATCTGGAGAACAAGGAGGCCACTCCAGCAGCTCAATCCCATGTACAGCTAGTCACGCCATAGAGCTCTCAGACGTATGAATCCTTGCGTTATCCTGTTGAATCTTCTGGTTCCATCGTATAACGGCAGAAGCCCCTCATAGAGGGCTTTTTGATAGCTCCAAGCTGTATAGCCCTTACGAGGGGCGTTGTTATCGCGAGTCATTGGCACAAGCGGCGTCCTTCCCGTCTTCCAGATTCCTCCCCACCACATCTGAGAAAGCGTAGGCTGGTTGTGACCTAATTCTTGGTAGTGCGGCCAAACCATGGGTCGAGGTGCCAAGATTTTAAATCGAAGCTGATTCTTAGGTACATCGAACACAGCACATCTTAATTAAGGCCTGATTATACATGTGTACTTATGGACTAAGCCATTGTCCGGGCTACAGGTTCAACAAATTGGGGACTGACCCTATCAATACCACAAGTACGGAGTAAGCTAGAAGCTACATTGGTGCGTATGATGTGGACCTTGGTGTCTCAGCCTTCAGACGTACGACCGGCCGTCCGTCCATCGAAGCCTCCAAGGATCTATTTTCTGCTTTCGTGTCTTATCCCTGCGTGGGTCGCCAGCAACTTCGTATCTATTTTCTGCTCCTCGTGTCCAATTCCTCTTCCCCTTCCCATTTAGAATTAGGCCTAATATCCAAGGCTTATACGAGCCTTTCGTATATTATTCGCCCCCAGTATTTCTTAATTACTCGTGGTCGTTTTATTGACCTAGCCACCCTTTTCGGCAGCAGCATCTCACTGTATTTATCCGCTCTTATATATCGCTTACAGATACTAATAGCTCGTCCCTAGATATAGAGCTGATTATAGGCAAGCACAGATAAATAAAAAAACGCCTTGATTATAGAAAGTTACTCTAGATATCTAGATAGAAGTACTATTACTATCCTCCTTTATAGTATAATCGGCCGGCGTCTTTCTCACAGGGCGTGGGAATGATCTTCCCTTTATCAAAGAAAATAAATAAGTAAGCCGTAGGGATTATTATTTTATTAGGCTACTTATAATCTTATTAATAGAGGCTGGGAACGATAAGTCGCTGGCGGAGTTATACTTATAATACCGGTTATTCTGATGTATAAGGAGATAAATATTAAAGTTACCCCGAAGGCTAATATTATTATATCTATATATTAGCTGCTCTATTATCCTGGTGAGATTCTTATTTAAGCGATCTCTCTTAGCAGGTAGCAGCTTATATTCTATAGTCTTGTTTTCCTTTTGGGGAAATATTAGTTAGTTAGCAATTTAGTATCCAAGGTTAAATTGCTAGATTTGATAGCTCGAGGAAGGAGGATAGTGAGCCCGGGGGTATTTAACCCCGACTTAGGGCCTGTTCTGGGCTGGTACCAGTTCCAGGACTATAGAGCTCCATGATCTTGGTACACCTAGTCAGACGAGCTACCCCTGTACCTACAGTGTGTAATTTATAGGTATACCCCCTTCGTTATACAGCAACCAACATCTTAGCACCCTGCAAATCTTTACGCGACTGCCTAGGCGCTCTGGTTAGCCGTTTACGTCATGGGTTGCTTGTTGCTAGCAACTTTTAGCGCTGTGCAAAACTGTTTTCTGTGAATGGGGCATGTTGCTAGCAACCTACACGCTCTAGAGCAACCTCAGCTTTCCTGTGCCCCGTAGGTTGCTAGCAATCTGAGCTCCCCTGATTGCTGATTGCTGATTGCTGATTGCTGATTGCTGATTTCTGTAGGTTGCTGGCAACCATGTGTTTTCCTGGTCTCTGCTTTCCAGAGGGTTGCTGGCAACCATGAATTTTCCTGGTCTCTGGTCTCTGCTTTCCAGAGGGTTGCTGGCAACCCTGAATTTTCCTGGTCTCTGGTCTCTGCTTTCCAGAGGGTTGCTGGCAACCATGAATTTTCCTGGTCTCTGATCTCTGCTTTCCAGAGGGTTGCTAGCAACCTGAGCTTCCCTGATTGCTGATTTCTGTAGGTTGCTGGCAACCATGAGTTTTCCTGGTCTCTGCTTTCTAGAGGGTCGCTGGCGACCATGAGTTTTCCTGGTCTCTGGTCTCTGGAGGGTCGCTGGCGACCATGAATTTTCCTGATCGCTGATCTCCGGAGGGTCGCTGGCGACCATGAGCTTCCCTGATTCCTGTAGGTTGCCAGCAACCTCTGGCTTTCGCTTGCCGCGCACCGTCCTGGCCATCCCGCACCCATGTAAATTGTGGAGGCAGTGAAATGCGAACTTAAGGGTGGAGTTAGTACAAGTTTCATTGTCACAATAGAAGCAAAACTAGCTGTGTAGGTATATGTATGTACATGTACCTACAGTACATACGTATGTAAACACGGTATGTGATTGCAAAGCTCCATGTACACACAATAATGACCTAGAAGGTTCTGTGGGGCCTACCTGAATCCGTCTCCCAGCACGCCCAGATTCTCCCTCAGTCCCAAAAGATGGATGAACATGCAATGTACCAGCTCTTCCAATGAGATAGAACACAATGGGACAGCCCTTCCAATGGGACAGCACAGGGTGCACCAGCCCTTTTACTGTACCAGTATTCAATATCCTAGCTCTTCAATGTACTAATCCATCCGTATCCCAGCCCCTCCATGTACCAGCCCATAGTAGGACAGCCCATTCGATGAGATAGCCCATCTAGTAGGACAGCGGAGATCATCGTGCGTGTTTCCAGGCACATCTTTTTGGGATGGAACTTCGAAATATGCCGGGGTCGCTCGACGTGGGGTGAAGCTCTGCCTGCGGATCTCTACGTCTCCAGCCGCCACCCAGCACTGCGCTCCGTCCTTTGCGTCCGAGTTGGATGGCATTGTTCAATTCGATTTACGACCGTACGTGCTCTAAGTATGGTGAAAGAGATGGTAGATTTGATGGCAACTGCGTGGAAACGAGGCGGCTGCGAGATAACGATTCGCCGGAGGAGTCGAGACAACGTAGTAAGAGATCTGATATGGGTAGTAGCTATTGTATGAAACCTACTTTTAATGGTGCAGTGTACAGTCATGGGCTGTTCTTAGTGAGGGGTAATTGCGCACGAGCCAAGAATTCCCTTCGGTCAACTCACGGCTAAACTTCATCCAAAGAAGCCTGCCCTCACAACTTGCCACATAAGGACACGCTATCGATAATAACTCTACCCCAGATGCACTCCAACGGTGCACACGTCATCCATCCCTCATCAACGGCAGTCATAAGTAACTCAGCTCCCACACCTACCTATCGACAATTGAAGCCGCCGTGCCTGCTCGTGTCACACGATTCCCCGTTCGCCCAGGACAAAGCGACAAGATTTGATCGGGATCCTAAATGAGGATGGCTGGCGGAACACAGGGTGCGCAGGTCTAAATATTCCCCAGCCCTTCCTGCTTCGTTTTCTAAGAGGGAACCTTACAAGTCGAGGACGACAACAGGATATTGACAGAAAGCGTAGTGCTTTTTCACCGAAACAAAATACCATGGGAACCCATCCATGATTATATCCCGAGTGTTGACACCACCATCCCCGAACACCACGAGCTGCTCGCGCGCGACAACGACCGATCCTCCTTCACCAAGCTCCACGTCGTCGGCCGCAGGCACCAACATCGAATAGAATGGAGCATGAATACCGTCCTCAGTATTCGAAGCAAGCAACCGCTGCCAGCATTTCAACCGCTACAGCCCGCTCTCAGATTCCAACATGTTCGCCCAGAGAATCGTGTGTCGACGAGTCTGGGGATGACATCATCTATCTCGGGACGTTTACACGACAACCAGACCACACGACGAATGAGACTCCGATGTCGAACCCCACCAGATCTAGCAACAGCATACAAAAGCCTAAGGGCAACAAACCCACTCGACTACACCACAAGCGTCCCGACAGAGTAGCAAAGGCGATCGGGGGGCTAAGAGGCTCAGGAAACGCAGCCATCCCGGTGTCGATAAGGAATAAGAACATTCGAATAGGTCATGCACGAGACTCTGGCGGACAGGTATTTGGCTTTTTTGATAAGGCAGGACGCTTTCGTCTCCAGGTTGAAGTAGATCGCTCTGGTGGGCGCGCGGATCCCGGACCATTCATAGTCATGGAGTCAATATCCCATGCACAGGTGTCATACAGTCGACAGTACCAGAATATGTCGAGAAGACAATTGCGAAACGAGGCCCGTAGACGATTAACAGCGGGCATCATAGGTCCGCTGTCGGAGGGAGAAATATAAAGTAACTACTCCCCAGTACGACGCATAAATAAAACCATTTATTGTGAGGTCTTACTATTGAAAGGAGAGGGGAAAATAAAAGCAGTTAGCACTTTCGAAGTTCAGGGTGAGTTGAGACTCCGATGGCCCTGTCTGACGCTGTCGGCGTCTGTGTGCCAAGTACTTACCAAGTTCCTGTAGCCCTCAGCACTATCTAATGGTCGCAGGAGGGGCTGGGTTATCTGTTAAGATGACCGCTTCGTGAGCATGGGATCTACTGGCAACAGAAATTGACCGGCGGCTAGGGTTCGCCCTTCCAGTGGCGTCGTGGCGGGGACCCAAATTGGGGTTGCCCAGCACTGTAGAATTCAAGGGCGATCCCCCGCTCGCTGTCTCTACTGTAGCTTGTTCGCTTCACAGACTTGGGCGATTTTTTGTGGGCGTCACGTCACACCGTGGCACTACAGGCGACCAGTCTCCAGAGAACTGAGGAGCATGGGTGACACCGAGATTCTCACCGCGCTCGGCGATGAGGCCTTGACAAAGAAAAGAAACTGCAACGTGTAAGAGAAGCTAAAGACGGCCGTCTTGTACCTGCCCCAGGACGACATTATAGATGCACGCCCTTTACCCGCCCTCGGGTTTCTGGCCCCAAATCTTGAAGACGGAAAAAAAGAAAGCGGGTTTGAGGAACAGATTCGAGGAACGGTTTTGAGGAACAGGTTCAAGAAAAGTCAATCCGTTTCATTTTAAATAATTATCGAGGAACTATAGAGCAGCCAGCAGAAGTATATATTGCCTCACGTCTGCGCGTTCTCGTCGTACACTGCTCGTAGTTTAAGGGATACATCTGTTGTATTAGCATATCCAGTTTGCTTAACATGGACGCCCCAGCAGCCGAGATGAAGGACAAGTTCGAGCTCCTGAACATCAATAGCGATGAAACTTTGGCATGTCCTGCACCCCAGGGACACGGAGATGATATGGCCGTCGACCCGATGCAAATCGACGACGACACGTACGGGGCGGAGCCTAGCTCTGGATCTGGAGCTTGGGAGAAACCTCCGACCGGTACCTGGGACCCGGCGCGCTCAGGGACGAGCCCAGATCCCGCGCATATGGTATCACGCAGAAGGCATAATAAACAGAAAAGGAATGCCTTCCGGAACAGTCAGATCCGTCGACCAAACAGTCGGCCATTCAACAGGGCAAGCCGCAACCTCAACCAATTGGCACGTGTGACCATTCTAAGCCAAAGGTTGGTCGGGCATGACGATCCACTGAACCTCTTCACCGAGAATTGCCTCAAGACAATTACAGATTGGGTCTTATTACTCGGCCAAACCACAATGCCAGACAATCTCAGAAGCTCAGATCCCCGAATCATTGCCGCTTTCGAAATTGTGGACAGGGTCATTCGTGGACAGGACGGAACGTACTTGCTGCGACGGCTGGCGTACGTGCAGTTGATGCGGATGTTTACCACGCTTGAATCCATTATAAGAGCAGAGAGGGAAAGTGGACAAGTCCCGCGTGAACCTTTTTATCGCGACGCAACCATTGCCATCGACATTTACATGCAGGCACAGGAAGACTGTTCACACCCGGACGACTTGAGACGTGAGGTGAAAGAGCGAAAACGAGCGAGCAGAAGCTGGAGCTCTCTATCGGGACCCTCTCCACTCTTTACTATGATATACTCAGATGCCGCTGAGGCGATCGTGTAGGATGTTATTCCCTCTCCGAAAGATTTTTTGTTACTGACTCTCTGTCGGAAGGCGAGATGTTGAAAGACAAGACGGCGCGATTCTAAAGGATGTGGCTGTGAACATTATGGAGCGTTCCGACAAGGCTGTTCAAATTTGCACTCTGCTCACCGATAGTGCGGAATGGGCTGTCAGGTCTGGATGCCCAGTTGACATGCGCCCGATTGCGGCTGCACAGATGAGGAAAATTCTCCACTAGTTGGGTTCAGGTGTCTGTAGCTCTCCAAGATTAAGCGTAGAGTGCACTGGACTGTGGCTGTCGTAGTGGCCTGGTTCAGCAACCGTGTGTTCGGATTTGATGTTGACTGAGGGCTGGCTATGTTGCTGGTTGACGTGAGGCGGACGCACTGCAAGCAGGGTGCTGTATTACGCACCGAGAGCCTGGTGCTCTACTGCGCACCGAGAGCCCAGGGCTGTATGGCGCATCGAGGGCTTGGTGCGGCGACTGGCGCGCGGGGCCCGATGCGATACTGCGCACTGAGCGCCTGGTGCGGTGACCTGGCGTGTGTGGGGTGCTGTAGGGCGAAGCGCACTGAGCGCTTAGCGCTGGGAGGCGCACCGAGTGCCCAGTGCTATACTGCGCACCGAGCTCCTGGTGCGGTGGCTCGCGGTTGGGGCGGGTTTTGCCGTCGAGTCTCAGTGGCAAAGTCCATGATCCACCAGGATCCCCTGATCTCGACGACTGCCATAGGAGGCTATTCTTGTACGTTGACCGAAGGTAGAGAAATTGCTCGTGTCACTAGTTTGACCTCATTCAATACATTTTTAAGTGTTTTAAGGCAGCGGCTAGATAGAAAGTTGTGACAAACCCGGATAGGACGCATTTGTTTATGGGGTTGCTGAGGATCGATCAGGCTGAAGATGGTGGAAACCGAGTTAATCCTCGGTCCGGGGGCAGCATCAAAGTTGACGCCATAAGTCGATTGTGGTGAATCTTACTGTGGTGAATCTTACTGTGGTGAATCTTACTGTGGTGAATCTTGCTGTGATTGATCTTGCTGTGATTGATCTTGCTGTGATTGATCTTGCTGTGATTGATCTTGCTGTGATTGATCTTGCTGTGATGGGCATCACTGTGACTGATTTTAGCGTGGCGGGCCTTGGTGGTGTGATGGATCTCAGTGTGATGGACATTACTGTGATGGATCCCAACGTGACGGATCCCAACGTGACGGATCTTAGTGCAGTGACTCTTGGTGTGGAATATCTTAGTGTGGTATGCCCTCAAATAAGAAGCGCATGTGCTGAGACTGGCGCTTGGTGGGATTCCCTGTTTGCGTTTCCGGGCAGCGGTTCCCAGCTTGTGGGGCGCGCATCTATACAGAAGCCACTGAGACTGTCATTACAAGCGTGTCTTCGATGTTGACCGAAGGCTGGTTATATTGCTGGTTGCAGTGAGGCGCACTGCGCCTAGAGTTGTATCATCTTTCGAGGACTTGGTGCAGTGACTGGCGCTTGTGCTTGGCGCTAGTCGCCATTCATTAGGTGTGTAGGGGTGCAGTACTGCGCACTGAGCCCTTGGTGCTGCAGTGTGACTAGAATCCTAGCGGAGTGTCCAGACGAACTGATACGTTTGTGTACTTATCTCGCCGACAGAGCGGAAGCAGCGGTCAGATTCGACCACTCGTTTGACATGGGTCAAATTGCTGCCGCGCGAATCAGACAGTCTCTCGAAATAGTTTGATGGTTGGAAGAATGAGTATTTGTTCTGAGGGAGGTTTGTTTGGACTGTTGAACCGGCCGGGGATCGTTCTATGTCGACCTGGGGTTCTGCGTTGCTCTTCAAAATTTGGTCTGAAGCACACTGTGAAGGACTTGGTACGGACTGGATGTTGGCTGAGGGCCCCGACTGCTATGGTGGGCACTGGGAGCCTGCCAGGTGCTTGACGCTCTGAGGCGCAGTGGCAGCAAGTGGCAGCAGGGCGCTGTACCGCGCGCACCGAGCGCTTGGGGCTGGATGCTGCGGAGAGCATGTGCCGGGAAGGGCTTGACGTTGTTAGGCGCACTGGGCGGCTGGTCCTTGGGAGCTGGTGCCAGTGGTGCTTGCTGCAGAGTGCTGGGCTCTGATCTCTCGATACTCGTCACACGCGTTCCGCTAATTAGGTTGAAGGGGTGAAAATTGCTCGTATTGCTAGGCTGGCCTCATACAATACACTATGTTCCTGGATGCTGCTTTTTGTCTAAGTCATTTGTGTCGACACCAGGAAAGCCTCGTGATGGAACTCGCGTCTTGTCTGCCAGTCCCCAAAACCAGCCCATATTTTGGGTGTGCTTACCGCCGGGGCCACCCCAGATACCTTGACTCGAGCTAGTGGGATCTTGAGCTGGTTGTGACTGCACTGAGCGCCAGGTGCTTAGGCTAGCGCTTGGTGAAGGTTCTCGTTTGCGTTTCCGGGCGGCGGTCCCGTACTCGGAGGCGCGCGTCTACCCAGAAGCGTCAAGGCGACCAAGAACATCACAGCCCCGAATGGATGACTACACAGATGACGCGGAGCGTCACAGCCTCGTAGACACACACGGAACACCACAGCCACGAATCCCCAGCGACACAGATGGATGACACAGAGCGTCATAGCCACGGATGACACGGATGACACGGAACGTCACAGCCATGGACACGAACTGGGACACGAAACGCTACAGCCATACTAAGATTGATGTGGATTAAAGATTGGTGCTGGAATAGCGCGCGGGCAGTGTATTTTTAGGCTTGATGTTTGGTTGAGGGTCCGGTTGGGTTCAATCTTCAACGGAACATCGAAGTGGGTCCTCTGGCGCCCTGGGGCGTGAGGACGAGCAGCCTACCAACTCACCAACGTACCTGTTAGACTAAGCAGACCTGCTCAAATAGCCGGTTTCATGAGTTGGTTAGGTTACGATGGGTTCTGCACAGGCAGGTCTGCATACGATTAGATCTGCGTATGCGGCTCTGCTTTGTGCCTGATCGACATGCACTAGTGGGTGTCAAGATCGCGGACCTGCCACAGCGGAACAAGGGGAGGAGGAGGGGAGGACCCACCAAATGATCCGCTGTAGGAGGCCATGATTCGGAGGTTTCACAGGAATAGACGTATGCGGTAAATGAGCTCTGTGATGACACCGAGCTCGCACTACGAATTGCTGTTTTCCGCAGGTTGCTGGCAACCTCAGCTTTCCCAACTTCTGATTTCTGTAGGTTGCTGGCAACCCTTAATTTTCCTGACACTGATCTCTGGTTTCTAGAGGGTCGCTGGCGACCTTGAGTTTCCTGACTTCTGATCTCTGGAGGGTTGCTGGCGACCCTTAATTTTCCTGACATCTGATCTCTGGTTTCTAGAGGGTCGCTGGCGACCTTGAGTTTCCTGACTTCTGATCTCTGGTTTCTAGAGGGACCATGAGTTTTCCTGACTTCTGATTTCTGTAGGTTGCTAGCAACCTCTGGCTTTCCCGCTTACCGTGCACCGTGGCTTTCCATCCCGTCGTACCTATGTAAATTATGGAGACAGTGAAGGGTAAGTTCAGAATTATAAGGAGCTTGGACATAAGTTTCATCATCAAATAGAAGTAAAAACAGCTATGTAGGTACATGCGCTATGTACTTGCAGCATCAAAGCTCAATACGCAAGACCTAGAAGGTTCTGTGGGGCCATACCTGAACCTGCAGCCAAGGGCGCACCTGGGTTACCCGGCACGCACCCAGATCCCCAACCACCTTCCGCCAGTCCTGAAAAATGGATAAATATTCAGTGTACCACCCCTTCTAGTAGGATAGCATATAGTAGGATAGCTGTGAGGAAACGAGGTCAAATAAGGTTTAATTAATAGTATGGTCAGGTTCTATATATAAGACGTAGTACAAAGAAATCAAAAAGAAGGACAAAATCGGTCTGCCCCTAGCTTAGGGGAAATATCTAGTATTATATATATTAGTATATAATACTATTTATATATAATTATATAGTTTTATAATATAGCCCTTTTCAACAGGATAGTATATTATATACCAGCCCTTCTAATAAGATAGTATATAGTATACCAGCCTATTCTGTATACTAGCCTATAATAGGACAGCCCTTCCAATAGGACAGCCTATCTAGTAGGACAGCCTATCCAGTAGGCCAGCCTATAATAGGCCAACCTATATAAGGCCAACCTATAATAGGCTTATCAATATTAGAAGCTAGAGTTTTATAGTAAATATATCTATCTTTAAGTAGAATTAAGTTAACCTGGGTTATAATATTAATATTAGATTATTTATTAATACTAGCTCTAATAGTATATAGATACTAATTTCTATAATATATTTAATAGAATATAATATAGTAATAGTATAGGCTATAGTAGATCTAGTTAAAAGCCAGTTAATATTATATCTACTATTTCTATAGCTAGAATAATATCTTTACTTAGTAATAGTACTCTTTCTAGAGTATCTTTACAGAATAATATCTAAGGCTTAGCTAGTAATATCTCGATCTGTATATAATTATAGAGATATATCTAATGAGCTAATAGTATAACTAGAGGTATTAGCAAAGGGCAGTAAGAATATTAGTAAAGTTAAAGGAGCCTAGTAGAGTATGGATAATAATAATAATACTAGTATTATTAAGCTATATATATCTCTAATAACTCTTCTTAAGAAAACAGAAGAAATACATATTGATTATATAATCAATATATATATTATGTAATAGCGCGATTTTCAAGGATTATAAAAATATATATCTTTATATCCGAGTTATTCCCGTACGCTAGGCTATAGTAGGTTTAGCTGTAGCGAATAATAGATCTTCGATCCTCTATATTACTGAGACCGCTAGTGAACACTCCCTTCTATCATAAGAAGAGAGTGACATATAAAAAGCGGGTCTTTTGCGCTGTATAGCGCCACTTACGCGCTATATTACGTGGGTTTTCCGGACCCCGTAGGTACTCTGGTTATTAAGAAATAACTATAAATTTGGAAGCTGTCCTAGCTAGAGGCAGGAGGTCTGAACAGATATTCTTTATCCTTTTTATTTCTTTAATATTAAGCCCATTTTAAGTCCAATTAGGACCCGCTTTATATTATTATAATCCACTTTTTATCCACTATTAGATGGAACTTTTATATTCTGTCTCCACTTTTTATATATTTAGTTCAATACCAGATATCTTTATTTTAGCTAGTAACCCTGAAGACTTCGAAGGTCTCGTGACTACGAATAGTGATATAGCCTATACTGCTTTCCACCTAATCTCTCCTACCCTGTATCTACCCTATATCCGCTACGCTCTTAGCCTCCTAACAAGTATAGTACTATTAGTAGAAATAGGTTATTATAAGTACTGATATAGTAATATCTACTCGGAGGTAGTATAAGTTAAATATTATTAATATTCTGCTTTAGATACTATTTTAGCCTATCTCTTTAATAGAGATAGAAAAGATAGAGTTTAGGCTGGGGTTATAATAGTATAGGGAGTTAGTAAGATATAAGTAGATATAGCTAGTATTAGTAATACTTTTAATATAGTCTTCAGTATATAGCTTATATTATTATTATTAAAAATTCAGTAGTTAGAAAAGATAGAACTAATAGGTTAAGCAGAGTATATTATATTAACTACTACCTCCGGGAAGAGATAAAGTATAGCTAACTTATAATTTAATTACCCTCTATTTATATAAGATACTTATATAATTATATTTCAGTATTATATCTAGTACTAGATATTTTCTAATCTAGAGGTATATTAATCCTATCTTTTTATTTTTCTTTATACTATATCTTATATATACTCAGACCTGATCTGTTCTATTAATTAATACTATATTATATTATTTATTTATAACCTGTTATATATAAGCTTATCCTACCTATTTCTTCTCTTATTACTTATTTTAAAATAAGTGATTATATTACTTATTCTATTGTGAGAGCTGGAAAAGGCTTCTTTGTGCCTACGCCGTAAATGGCTTGGCCATTCGGCCGTTCTTAGCCCCGCGCCAGAAACACACACCCTTTTGTATACACTCCATGTACATTGTTCCTTGGTCAATATCCAGGCAGTTATCTCATGTCAGGAATTGCCGACTTGACCATAGAATACGCGGTGGATTATGGACACACTGACTGTGCTCGGACCTAGCTGTCCTGGGACCACAGGGCTGTCTTGGAACCACAGGGCTGTCCTGGGGCCATAGGGCTGTCCTGGGACCATAGAGCTGTCCCGGGACCACAGGGCTGTCCCCGGACCATAGGGTGTCCCCGGACCATAGAGCTGTCCCCGGACCATAGAGCTGTCCTGGGACCATAGGGCTGTCCTCGTACACACCGGCCGTCCTCGTACACACCGGCCGTCCTCGTACGCACCGGCCGTCCTTGGACACTGAATGTGGAACTCCGGGCACACTTCAAAATTGTTGAAAGAACTGAACCGTCGGCTTCCGTGCTCATCTCTGCGATGGCAACATGGCTAGTGACAGCCGGCAAGGTGTGCGATACATTCTGCTTGAATGTAGGAACTGGGCAGATGAATGAATAAATGTAGTGGAAACTGATCGTGCGGGTTGTGGGTGAAAAGACTGTTGGGTTGCCCGTAAAAATCTAAGGAAAAGAAAGCAAGAACTCAAGTGTTTGTCGTTGCTTGTTTGTGGCCGAGGTGGTTTTAACTAGCAAAAATGGTGTGAGCATTAGTAATACGAACTTTGGACAGGGGTCTAGGAAATGGTACCATCCATGTTCTTGGAGCCCAACCAACAAACTCAACAAGTCCAATTAACTGTGTCTCAAAGCTGACTGGGTCAGTTTGCAAATGCATAGGTCCACCAACTGAATGTAAATTACCTGCTTCCCTTTCATCTACGCAATCTCCATATTCAACCTTCCACTTGTACCGGTGACAACGCTTCTCTGCCCCCGGTGCAACCCATGCAAGCATTCCTCGGAACTTGGAGGGTGTATGTTGGTCGAGCACCACATTTCTCTAGCACTGCAGTTCGTAACACCTCCATAACGCTACATCCTTCGAGCACTACGCCCCCTACTGCTACACCTCTTAGTACTATTTATAACCTATATGTAGCACATGCGTCTGGAGCACTAGGTACACCTCCCGAGCACTATACCTCCCGAGCGCTACACCTCCCGAGCGCTATAACCTCCCGAGCGCTACACCTCCCGAGTGGCACACCTCTCGAGCACTACACCTCCCGAGCGCTACACCTCCCGAGTGGCACACCTCTCGAGCGCTACACCTCCCGAGCACTACACCTCTCGAGTGCTACACCTCCCGACTACTACGCCTCTCGAGTGCTACACCTCCTAGCGCTACACGCCTCCAGTACTATCAATAGCCTCCATGGAGTGCTACGCCAACTGCCTTGGTAGTACTATCTATAGCATCTGTGGAGTACTACGCCTAATGCTTTGAGAGTGCTATCTATAGCATCTGTTTAACTAACCCCCATATCTAGCCAACCAATGCAGGGTTTGCCAAAACCACACTCATCAGGTCTGAACCGAGGACTTATCTAGATATCCCCCTAGCACTACGCCTCGCACCTCTCCAGTGCTACATCTCTCAACTCTAGCACTATGCCTTGAGGAGCGAGGTGACGAAAGGTCTCATACCGTAGGCCGACTCAAAATCTGCCCACTGTCACGAACTCACGTGATCGCGTGTCTGGTCCACCATGCGCTGAAAGCCCCGCCCATGCATTCTTTTTTTTCTTTCCACTCCTTAGATCAGTTGATAGCGCAAATGTCGCATGTTGTGTCCGCAACCAGCCCAACCTCAATCACTCAAATTATTCATTTTACATATTTGTTTCTCTATAGGCAAAGTGTATTCTTTCTTACTGATGCTTTTTACGATTGTCAGCTATCTATCTTCCACATTTCACCATCATATCCACACGTAGCATTCTCGAGATTAGCGTCTAGACACTAACCCTACTCAGACATCTTTGTATCCCATGGTGACATCATCGGCCCCGTGCGCTCTCACGGTGAGAACGCACCCGACT
Source organism: Clonostachys rhizophaga (assembly GCA_902077795.2). Lineage (NCBI taxonomy): Eukaryota > Fungi > Ascomycota > Sordariomycetes > Hypocreales > Bionectriaceae > Clonostachys > Clonostachys rhizophaga. The sequence goes on from CABFNQ020000632.1 coordinate 58,294, forward strand.
CATCTGAATCCCCCCGTCACTTCACGCTCGAAACATCAGCGTACGGCGCCTCGAAAATAACTCCGGTTCATTTCTCAGTCACCTGCCTCCTAGAAAACACGAGATGTTGGCAAAAAGTGAAGATACCACCTCCCGGAGCTTTTCTTAGTGTTACCGCGAGGATCGCTAGCCGCACGGCTGATGCTAATCTTCTGGCCCTTCGAGTCCTTGGCTTGGCCTATCTCCCAAGGCCACCTTTGGCCGTGATAACGCCGACTCCGACCGCTACTCCATTATCGTCGAAGCGATCGACTCGTTAGGAGGGTAGGGTAAACCCCGTCTACCCCCTCAAAGAGACTACACATCTCGGAGACTGCTAGTCAAGTAGCAAACCCGCCGAGAAGGAGCACAAAGCATTACCGCGTACGCAGAGTTAGCGTTACAGCGACCCCTTGCCAGCATCATTATCCGCTCTGAATATGTCTATAGCCCTCAAGAGAGATGGAACATACAATAGGCACCCACACCATAGGCTGATAATAGCTCTTAATTAATTAATTAATAATTATATAGACTGCGTATGCTGAGTTGCGTATGAGACCTACCGTGTACAGAATACACTAGACAGGACCGCGCAAAGTCGCGTATGAGAATGGCTAATCACTTGCGTACGCAAAGTAAATCCCCGCCCACACAAACGCTTTTCCTATTCGGTATATCGTACGAAGTATTACCATATATACAGAGTTAGTATTATACTGGACCCTTACCAGTATTATTATTAGTTCCAAATACTATACCCAGCCTTTATCTTTTTACTAATTATATATTAGCAAGCTATAGTATAACTCTCTAAAATAGCCTAAGTTTTAGGCCTTATATTCAAGTAATAATAGTTACTATAAAGCTAACTAATCTCTCGCCGGTAGTATAATATTATATAAATACTCCTTTTACTCCTATAAGATTATATAAGAAACCTGGCTCCAGCTAGCTCTTAATACTATAAGGATAAGATACTACCTTAATCTTCCTATTTATATCTTGAATCTGCTATTACTTATTAGGCTATAGAGCGGCCAGCTAGTATTAAGATAGTAAGAGAAGCTGTAAATACTTAAAATTAATAATTATTACCTCTTGAATTTCTGGGTTAAATAGTATATTTTCCTAGTATATATCTATATATATTACCCCTTCTTAATAGATAGCTTTTATAGACTATATTACTATTTCTATTATAGAGACCTTATTAAGATCTATTATATTAATATCTCTTAAATTAATATCTCCCCAGGATATAAATAATAAGTAGACTATATTAATATAGAGATTATAGTAATATATCCTGCTAAGAGTATAAAGATTAATAGTACTAAAGAAGATAGGTATATAAGTCCCTTATACTTTCTTAAGTTACTTATAGACTAGAGCTTTATACTTTAGATCTAAGATAAAAGCCTCTATTATACCTTTACTAATAAAAGTATATCTATATATAAATAAAGAAATCTTAAAGAGAGCTCTATAAGAACTAGTAATATCTAATAATATAATTTCAGAGTTAAGAGTTTATTTTAGCTATTTAGAAAGAAGTTTAAGGAAGTTAGTATATATAATAGAATAGTATTTAGAATAATTTATCTTATAATTCTAAGTTCTATAGAGGGTAAAATTTAGATAATTAGTATTAAGTATATAATCTCTTACTAGGCCTAGCAGATACCTCTATATATAGAACTAGATAGCTTAATTACTATCTTTATTACTATTTATATTATTATCTTAACTACTTTCCCTAGTAGCCCGCCTAGTAACCTGCTAGCTCTACTAAGTTCTCTAGTTCTACTCTGGTTATTAATACTCTACTAGACTAATACTAGGTAGATAATTTAAACCCCTATTATTATCAGATTTATTATCCCTTTACTATCTTATAGGAAGTATTCTTATAGATTCAGATTTTTATTTTAGCTTATACCTCCGGTATATTACTAAGTAATTAATAGTACTATAAGTTATAGGAGTAAAAGTAGATAATCCTAGTAAGACCTCCTGCTAATCCTTAGAAATTATACTTACTATATACTAGAAGTTTATCTTCTACTACTTTAGCTTACTAATAACTTCCTAGTATCTATCTTAGCTAATATATATATAATTACTAAGTATCTAAAGATAGAAGACTAGGTACTAGGAAATAGCTATATATAAATAGAACTATCTATATACTTCTACCTTTAGATCAGGCTCTATTAGATAGTAGTAAAGAACCTCAGGAGCTCTCTAATTAATCTTAAGAAATATAATAGTCTTATTAGTTATTAAGAGGCTATAAGCTAGATTATCCTTAATTATATAGTAGTAGATCTATATAATAGTAGTAGTAGTTAGCTTCTTAATATAATATTAAAACTTAGCTTCTATCTCTATTAAGATCTTATTCTTATAGATAATATCTTAGAAGATATATATATTATATAGATCTTTCCAGAGCTATAGAAGGGTAAGTTTATAAGGTAGCTTATACTTAGTAATTATAATAATAGACTGTTTTCCTAAGCTAGTCTCCTTATAGTAATAGATATAGATTTAGTTAGTATTTAGCTTTATAGGATTATAAATAAGATCTAATATCCTCAGATACTATAACTCTAGCTCTAGCTCCTCTAGTTCCTACTATAGTAATAGAAGTAGCTATTAGTATTCTTATTTAATAACTTTATAAGCTATATTACTAATTACTTTAAAATAGTTCTTAAACTTAATACTAAATCTAATATTTAACTACTATTAAAAGTTCTCAGATTTACTAAGTTTATATATAATATATCTAACCTACTTCTCTATATAATTATATAGAAAATTCTCTAGTATTTTCTTATTTATAATAGAAGCTATTAATACTTTATTACTAAGTATTACTAGGTAGACTTAATTATTAAAAAGTTATTTCTCTACTGGAAAGAAGAAGTAGATAATAGTTAGTATCTTACCCTGCTTATTAAAAAAGCTAGTCTACTGCTTAAGGTACTCTGAAATAAGCTTATAATAGATATAGATACTGCTAGTAGTAGTCTTAAACAGGTTACTTTTAACTGTAAGGTATATATATATGAGATTATAGCAGGCCTCCAGATACTTATCTAGGGTTATCAGTTGGGTCTGTTCCCTCTCCTGATCCCGTTCGATTGCTACTTAGTCCTATTCGATCGCTGCTTAGTCCCATTCGATCGCTGCTTGGTCCCGTTCGATCGCTGCTTAGTCCTGTTCGATCGCTGCTTAGTCCCGTTCGATCGCTGCTTGGTCCCGTTCGATCGCTGCTTAGTCCTGTTCGATCGCTGCTTAGTCCCGTTCGATCGCTGCTTAGTCCCGTTCGATCGCTGCTTAGTCCCGTTCGATCGCTACTTAGTCTCTTTCGGTTTCTACTCGATTAGCTCACTCCTCCTCTCGTGCAGCTCTCTCCTCTGCCTCTCATAGATGCCGCAGTAACTTTTCTATATCCGTTAGAGTACTTATTATATTATATAAGGGGGTAAAAATCAAATACTAGGTTGGCCCTAGAGAAGCAAAGTTTGTTTAGTATCAAGAGTAAAGGGGTAACGGATTACTTAATGGTATTAGTAGCATCGCATTGCCAGTATTAATGCGTTGTAACTCGGCTATAAGAGTCGCTCCTCCAGCGACCGTAGATTCACCTAGGTACTACTTGAATCCGCAGTATCCCGATTTAATAGAGCCTAATAACCTTTTTAAAGAAAGTTTGAGGGTGTATAGTGAGTGCTCGTAATCGGTTTGTTGTAATATAACGAGAGGGTAAATACAAGTGAATAATATTAAAGAGGGAATCCAGGACCTCCACAGCGTGTACAAATAAGGCATAGCGTGCTTAGGCAGGTACCGTGAATAACTTGGGACCTATAAGTACGATCGGTCCGACTACTAATCCGGCTGCACATGGCAGACCAATCACATCTGATCTATACATCCAGCTAAATGAGAAAGACTGCCATGTGATTGGCTAGGCTAGATGCTCGCTGTTCTTCGCACTCCTTTGGAAACGATACTTTGCCAAACAACACTTTGCCAAACGATGTATTGGCTCTCCCGCTATATATCCTTCGGCGTATACCCTATTTGCAGTACCTTCCTGTTACTACTAGCAGAATAGAAAATCCTTTGGCTCTTTTTTTTTTTTTTTTTTTTTTTTTTTTTTTT
>CABFNQ020000632.1:62503-98272 GCA_902077795.2 Clonostachys rhizophaga
TTTTAATAATATTTATTGCTTATCTATACCGCCCGAAGTTATAGACTGGCTGACCTTACTAACCTAGACTTATAATATTATTAACCTCTATATAAAGTAAGGAGAGGCAGTAATACAGCCCGACTAGCCTATAGTACTCTCTAGGCTCTCTCTCTTATAATTATCTCCCTCAGGTCTTTAAGTATTACTACTATAGATGGAAATATAGCTGCAGGATAAGTTAACCCAGCCCTAGCAGTAGTTAGTATACTAAGTTCAGTATTACCTAAACATCTAGGTCTTCTTAAATCTATTTTTATCTAGTATATTTGCTAAGGTATAATATAATTCAGGTTTCTAGACCTTAAAGTATAGCCTGATTGTACTTGAGCTAGGCGGTATTAGAAGAGGATAAGAAAAGTTATAGTAGACAGAGGCTAATATAAAGCCAGTTATAATAGCTACCGGCTGGTCTATATACTAACTAATATTTCTTCCTCTATATTTAAATATAGAATCTAATACCCTTATATCTCCTTATATATATTAAGTAAATATATATAAGTACTAATTATATTCTCTTAATATAATAATAGCAAGGGATCAGTATATACTAGTTCTCCTCAGCCTTATTCCTATTTCTAATCTTATCCTTACTCTTATTACTATTCCTATACTTACTCCTTAATCTCAAACCCCTTATCCTCGCTTATACTCCTGCTCTTATATACCTCTATATTATCTTCAACCTCGCCCTTATATACTTCTATACTATTCTTACCCCAGCTCCCTTATACCTCTTTATTATCCTTATCCTCACCCTGCTCAATAGCCTGTTCCAGAGCGTTAAGGAGTATTAAGAGGGGGTCTTTATATTCCGGCTGGAAGTTTATATATATATTAATAAGATAATCCCTTCTCTTAGTAATAATAAGATCCTATCCCTATCCTACTCCTACTACTTAATACCTTATATTATAGAGTAGTTATTATAGGATCTAAAAGAAAATCTTATTATATTCCTTAATAATTATCTATATCTTCTACTTAATCCTAAAAGTACTATACTGATAAAAGCCTTCCTACTAAACTATAGGTAGTAGGGGGGCTTTCTAATAGGGTAAGCCGGTTGCTTCCTAATATATTAGACTCTCTTCTAATATATACTGCCTCTTGAAGCAGAGAACTATAACTCTCTGTACCTGTCTTTCGTTATTATATTTATTACCTGGTTTATAACAGTCTCAGGGTCTGGTAAATTATAGCTAGGATAGAGGGATATCTAGTTGATCCGCACAGTACTATATATACTCGAGCCGCCGGAGGAAAAGGGGTGTATACTCTTAACCGTCTGGCTCTTAGCTATCTTCACTATAGACCTCCTCGGGCTACTCTCGGAAAGAACCAGAGGCTAACGACTAGTAATACCTGCCTAGGCAGCTTATCTTATATTATATACTGCTGGTAACAGCAGCCAGGATATATTATCCTGCTGACCCCTTTTTATACTGTAGGTAAGGGGGGTATTATCTTTGTACACTTATAGTTAACTTGTCTGTACCCCTCCAGATATTAGCTCTTGCCAGATAGCGGCCGCCGAGGGGGCGCAGGTATGGGAGAGGGACCGTTAGTTCGGCTTGCTGAGACTGGTTATATGCAGGAGAGACTGGCTATTGGATTTAGCAACCAATCCCTCCGAACTCCTCGGTAGCTGCTCCTCTGCTGTATCCTACTCGACCCTTCCCTCTCTATCTCGCCAGATACTGCTATCAGCCCCTTCAACTATAGTACTCAGCTCGACTCCACCCCCCATCAACGTTCCTCCGTATTTATATTTATTCGAGGGCTCCCCTCTCGGTAGAATATAGCGCCAGGCATTTTACTAGGGCATGAATTATAGCTATAAGTTTGCTTTTGCGAGATTGTACCTCCACTTCGAGGCACAAGTTAATCAGCTCCGTTCCTTATCTGAATTCGACAGAGGGCCCGAGCCATTAAGCAGTACTGTTGGATTTCACACATTAGATAGGGCAAAGATTGTATAGTTGTATTCAGTTAAGTTATATAACTCCGGTGCTTCCGGAGGGGATAATTATACAAATTACTATATACTTCTTCTTTAAGCCTAATACTCTTCTAATCTGGGATAAGAGATATATTTATAGCAAACTAATCTTATTCTAACTAAGTATATTATACTATATAATATAGTAGTTCTAATATACCCCTCTAGATATAGATCTTTTAGTCTATAACTATAGCTCTAACTAACTTACTATAATACTAAGTTAATTTTAGTTATTAGTTTAAATAGAAAATTAAAATAAATTATTTAAGATTAGGTTTAAATAGATAAAGCTTATACTATTAAGATAATAATTAGATTTATTATTCTTATTATTATCTTTATAATTATATATATATAAATACTACTATAAATTACTATATTAAGTAGTAAATTATATTACTCTTATAAGATTATCTTATTATTTATATCTTTTAAAGTATATTTTATCTTTATATAATTATATTACCTAGTTAAATAGTATATTTAATTAAGCTTCCTATTATTATATATAGTTAATAGAGTTATAATTATAAAAGTAAACTATAAAATAAAAACTCCTATTTAATATAGCTCTTAATATAATCTATATAGGGAAAAGTATAAAATAACCCTTAAATAAATACTTATATTATAAACTTATAGAAAACTTTTTTTCTTTCTTTTTTCCTTAGCTATTTATAAATTTATAAGTATTTATTTAGTATAATTTTTATATTATAATTCTTTTAGTATTTAGTAATTAGCTAATATTATAATAGGAATTAATTTTATAAACTCTCTCTCTCTCTCTTATATATTATAAGTATATTCTTATTCTTATTTCTTTATTTCTTTTAGTAGTTTTAAATAGTAGCTAATAGTTATAATAGATTAAATTAAATTTACTATACTTAGTACTATCTCCCTTTCTATATAAGTATTTTAAGTATAGAATTAGTATTTCTAATTACTAATTTAGTATTAATAAGATTTATATCTTTATTACTACTAGAGCTATTAAAAAGACCTAGTAGAAGAAGATTAAGAAGAAGTATAAGGAGACTTATATATACTACTTTTAAAAAGAGAAAAAGTATAAAACTAAATATTTTACTATCTAATTATAAGTTTACTTCTTTATCTACTTTTTTAAACTTTATTTAATTATTTTCTAATACCCTAGAACTATAAATAGTCTCCTATAAGAAGTATTTAAACTCAGCTCTTATAGATCTTTCTTATAAATAGTATTAGAACTATTTTAATAAAAATAAAAGCTCTCTTCCTAGCTACTATAAGTAATATAAATTAGATAGCTCCTATAAGCTAATATAAGTTTTCTTTTCTTTATTTAATATTTATTTTATAGCTAATATTAGTATTTATAGCCCTAAGGGTATTATTCTAATAGTACTTTTCTTCTTAAACTATATCTAAAAGACTAAATAGCTAACTCTTCTAGCTAATAACTCTATAAATATTCTTATTCCTTAGTTTTAAAGCTTATATATTAATATTAGAGTTAGTTATAGTTTAAGTATTATAAGGAGGAAGAGAAATACTATATTATAGCTAAGATAGTTTTATAGGAATATTATACTAGTACTTTTCCCTTCTCTAGAAACTCTTATCTCCTTTAAATAAGAGTAATTTAATTATTTTAATAAGCTTTCTAGCTCTTAGAGAGGAATTTTTCTTTTATTAGTTTATATATAAATCTTTTAGCTCTAAGATTAAGTTCTCTTCCTTCTAATACTAATAACTTAATAGATCTAAATTAAAGTTTATTTTATCTTACTACTTCTAATATTTAAATATATAAAATACCTCTTATTATTATAGTTCTATAAGAATATCTTCTATTAGAGTTTCCTTAAGTTTATCTTTTCTTTTCTTATAGATTCTCTTTTTAATCTTAACTAATCTAAGTTATCTATAGCTTTCTTAGAATTAAGCTCCTTAGAGAGGTTTAGTAAAACTATTAATAATTAATTTTATACTTTATTTATAGGAAATATATATAGTTTTATTCTAAATATATTCTCTTAATTAATAGTTATAAATATCTATATATTTTAACTTTATTTTTAATTTCTTAAGAAGCTATTAGAAAATACTAATTATCTATTAATTATTATAAATAAAATATAAATTAAGTTTTTTAAGCTTAATTTCTAACTCTAAAATTAATCTCTACTAGAATAATTCTTCTTTAGCTATCTATATTAATAATAGTAACTTAGCTTCTATAGTTAATATTATAACTATATCTTATTTATTAGCCTACTATCTAATAAAACTACTAAATAGCTTTATTATATAGGCTTATAAACTCTTATAATCTAATATATTATTAGTAAATAAGATATTACTATAAATCTTATACTTATCTCCTTCTCCGAACTATAGAGCTAGATAGTAAGTAGTATTTAAATAATTTAAAACTTAGTTAGCTATTTTATAATATTATAGGCTAGGATTAACTATAAATCTAGCTAGCTAAGAGACTCTAAAAGCTATATCTAGTCTTAATATTACTATAGTATATAGTATTAATCTAATTATATACTTATATTAATTAGCTATTTTCTATATTATAATTATATTATTTAGAAGGAGTTTAGTTTTATTTATAGGTATTATATTCTTACTATTTAAAATATATAAGCTATAGATCTTCTCTAGATATATAGTTTAAGTTATCTATAAATATAATAAGCTATAGTTTTAGATAATCTCTATTCTAAGGAACTATTAAAGCTTATTTTTATCTATTAAGATATATCTCTACTTTAGAGCTTCTATTATAGTCTTTATAGTAGTCTTATTACCCTTTCTATATATAATAATAATATTATCTATATAGAAGAATAAGAGAATTCCTAACTTAGTATAATAATATAACTTATAGGGAATTAGCTTAAAGTTCAGATCTTATAGTATTAATCTAAGTTCTATTTACTATAAAAGAAATATAATTTATAAACTATATAGTATCTTCTTAAGTAATAAAATATATAACTCCTTATTATACTTCCTATAATTAGATAGTATTTATATAAATATATTATCTAGTAGATTAGTATTTATAAATATATTTATAGTATTAAACTATAGTATTTTAAGATTAAATCTTATAGTAATAGCTAGAAATATTCTAAATAACTTATCTACTAAGATTATAATATAGATTTCTTTATTAATAGCTTTCTACTATTAATCTTCTTAAATAATAAGCTTTATCTTATATTTTTAAAGATATTTATACTTATTAAACTTATAAGTATATCTCTATATATAGTTCAGTATTTATAAGTCTTAGATATATAAATTAAATCTTAAGATTTTAATCTAAGTATTTATTTTTCTATAGTTCTCTAAATAATTAATTTTAGCTTATTTAAACTCTCTTTTAAACCTATATCCTTATAGATCTCTTAGTATATTAAGAGTAGCTAATAGCTATCTTCTATAATATACTTTACCTTAGGTTATAAGAGGCTTATAAGAGGTTTAAGCTTTAATCTTTAGTTATAACTTTCTATATCTATATTTATTATATATAGTCTTAGTTTAAATCTTATTTTAACTCTTTACTAAGGGAATAGTTAGGATTATAATATAAAAGGTTTAATTAAGTTTAATTAATAATTTACTAGAGGGTTTAAAATATTATAACTAGCTCTCTAACTTAATTAAGTTTATTAGAAGGATTATAATTAAGCTCTTAGATAGTATTAGAAGAGGTATAAAGTAATATATTAAGTATTTATTATTTTCAGTATATCTTTCCTCTTCCTATAGTTTCTTACTAGTATCTAGATTAATAATTAGTTATTTAAGATATATTTCTTCTATTTTAAGCTTATCTTCTTATTAGATTAGCTCTATTATCTAATTAATCTATTAAGATTATAATATTAACTAGAGCTTCTTTTATATTTTCTCTAGAATTTATTTCCTAATAATTTTATATATTTAAATCTTATTTAGATTAAATAATTCTTTTTTATTAAAGATAATATTTCTAGTAATATAAATAGTATTAGTAACTGGGTTTTAAACTTAAAAGATATTCTAAGAGTTATATCTAACTAGATAGTTTATCCAGATCTTTAGATCTAGCTATAACTTAAGTTATTATATCTTTAATTAGATTATCTTATTTATTATAAATACCTTATAGCTAATTATCTTTAAGTAGAAAACCTTAGATTAAGTTTTAGCTTTTTAGTTTATAGTTAGTATTACTAAAAAGAAGCTCTAATATAGTATTTTCTAGCTAAGCTTTATCTTTAGGGTTTAATTTAGTAAGTATATAGCTATTCTTACTAATTCAGACTATAGCTACTTAAGTAAGTTACTATTAATTACTAATAGCTTTATTTTCTCTTTTATTATCTCTCTAGAATACTTACTAGAGCTATTCTATTATTAGATATAAGGGGTATACTTCTCTACTTTAATTACCTTATTATATAGAAAAATATAGATAAAAGAGCTTTTTTAAAGCTTATTATTTATTTCTAAATATCTAATAGTTATTTTATATCTAATTTTAAGTATCTTAATAAGATATATTAGTACTTAAAGAATACTTTAATCCTTCTAATTCTTAAAGTAATAATTCTAAATAAAATTAGAATTCTTATCTATTATAATTATATATAAATTATAGCTTCTAATCTCTTTTTAAAAGTTATAGAAGTTAATTAATAAATATTCTTCTAGATTTAAGTTTCTTTTTTATAGTTTATAACTCTCTTAATATTTTATTTTAACTAAGCTATATATATTATATTTAGCTATTATTAGGCTAATTATTTATACCCTATTTATTAAAATTACTAAGTATTTAAATAATCTTAGCCCTAGATATTCTAGATATTAGTACTAATAGATTATATTATTTCTATTAGATCCCTTCCTCTAGATTATAAATTAAGATTAGAATAGAGTAAATATAGTTTATAGTAGTTTATTAAGATTATATTTAATAATATATTAATTATAATAATACTCTAGTTTATAGAGTATTACTCTACTATTATATTTAATTAAATTCTTATAGTTCTCTTAATCCTACTAATAATCTTATTATTATAATTTTATAAGAAATACTAAATTAGTATTAATTACTAAGTAGTAGGCTATTGTTTTAAGATATAAATAATATATTTTATTTCTTTTATTTTATACTTATAAGATTACTTTACTATAGCTTAATATTAGAAAGCTTATAGAACTTATAAAAACCTCTTTATTTTTAATAATCTATTTAAAATTTCTAAATCTCTTTTTATTATTAAATAAATATAATATAGTTTCTAAATTAAAAAGAGCTAAATATCTTAATAGATAATTATTATTCTTAATAAGAAAAATAATAATAATACTTAATATATAGTTTTAATTAGCTAGTTATTAGTATTATTCTTCTTCTCTATTAATAAGCTTATTATATAGCTTCTAAGCTTTAGAAACTTCTTCTAAGTATTTTATCTATTTATTAGATCTTAGTCTTTCTTTATTAAGGTTTAGAGATATATTTTCTAGAAATAGTAGTTAGTAGTTTTTTATATTTATTCCCTTATATTTCTTACTATAAAGAATATAGTTAAGCTTATTATCTCTAGCTTTCTTTTACTACTTATCCTTATATTTAGTAATTTTCCCTTCTATTTAGTACTTTTACTACTTATTTAGTAGATTTTCTTCTTAGAATATTAATCTAAAGTTACCCTTAGCTATATAAACCCTAGGTTCCTTAGTTAAGCTTCTTTTAAAGGTTCTTAGTTTATCTCTAAAGAATTTAATAAAGATTACTAGCTTATATATACTATTATCTATCTTAGATTAGTTCTAGTTTTTTATAGTTTAAATAAGTAATTTAAATCTTAGATCTAGATACTCTTCTAGATTATTAAACTACTTAGGAGAGCTTAGTATATTAGAAATCTTTCTAAGCCTTACTAATCTTATTACTTTCTCCTAATTATTAATCTAGATCTACTAGTCTTATTTAGGCTTTTTAGCCTGCTTTAGAGAGATAGAATACTCTTTCTATACTTATTTCCTTCTATTAGCTTTATTTATACTATATATATCTTTTAGATTTTTAAAGAAGAAATAAATATTATTATTCTTCTTAATATAAATAAGTAATAGAGTATAGGTTTTAATATAATATATAGCTATATTTTTATTTATCTAGTTAAATATATTATATATTCTATTTATCTCTTTATTAAATTAAAAAACTAAAGTTTAATAGAAGTTATAATTAATTTTATAAGCTTTCTTATCTTTATTAAGAAGCTTACTAAATAAGTTTATAGATAATTCTTTCTAAATAAAGCTTAGTTTTCTATTATTATTTATAACTTAGATTTTTACCTTATATTATAAATATCTTAGAATTATAAACTCCTTATACTATATAATATAAAATTTACTTAGATTCTTAAGTTATATAAGATATAGAATCTATTTACTATCTATATATATTATAGCTATTTATTTAAAACTATTTTAATTACTTAGTTTATTAAGAAACTTAAGTATTTTAAGTAATTTTTATAATATCTATTTACTATTTAATTATATTAAATATACTTAGTATTACTAGTTTAATACTTATTATTATAGTTATAGTTACCTTAAAGAAGGATAACTCTAAGACTTTTAATTATTAGATTTTATATATTAGATAGGGTAAAGATTATATAGTTATATTCAGTTAAGTTATATAACTCTAGTACTTCCGGAGGGAATAATTATATAAATTACTATATACTTCTCCTTTAAGCCTAATACTCTTCTAATCTAGGATAAGAGATATATTTATAGTAAACTAACCTTATTCTAACTAAGTATATTATACTGTATAATACAGTGGTTCCAATAAGTACTACCTATACAGTTATATTAGTAGTCAGGATTAGTTAGGTAAAGGTATAAGAGGCTATAGTTTTTATAGATAGTTATTCTAATATTTATACTAAAAATTAGCTAGCTATAAAATAATTTACTATATAGAAATAAAACCTTTTCTAACTCTTAGATCCTATACTTTTACTATAATTTAAGCTCTTATTCTACTCTTCCTTATTAAGTTATAATCTCTTTCTATATAGAGCCTATAGGATTACTATTTATTATAGTAGTAAGAGAGTTAACTATTTAAACTCTAAGTAATAATATATTAGATAAAATAGATTATTAGCTGTTTAAGCTTAGTAGATTAAAGTTATTAGAGATATTAGGAATTATAGTTAATTTAAGTCCTAGGCCTTTATCTATATAAGAGGTTTAGTAAGAGCCCTCCGGAAGCTAATAACCTACTATTAATATTACTATATAGAGAAGCTATTAAGTAAGTATTAATCTTATATAGTAATCTGCTAGTAATAGTTCTATTATTATTCCTAAGATTAAGATAATATATATATCTAGTACTAATAAGTAATTAATTATTTAATTTCTCTTAAATAGAATACCCTAGAAAGTAAGATATAATACTCTAAAAGTAACTATTTAAGAAGTAATTAGTATAATATAGATAAGTTTAAGAGATATAAGGATATTTAGAATAAGTACTAAGATAATAATTAGTATAACTTTAATATATTTAAGAATAATAAGGTATTTCTATAGCTAATCTTTCTTAACTATAACTATAAATATATATATAATTATAATAATCTATAGATATTTATTAAAAAGGTATTTTAAGCTTTTAGAAACTATAGTAAACCTGAACTATAGTAACTCCCTATAAGGATATTATTACTAAAATAAGATAAATAGAACTTAAAAGAACTTATAGTAGTTTAGCCTACTAGCTGCCTTTAAAGGAGAAGAGAATTAATACTATTAACTCTAATATAATCTATTCTCTAATTAAGAAGACTAACTATACCTCCTATAACTATAAGTAATAAAACTTAAGAGTAATAAAGAGATAGATATAAGCTATTAAGAGAATAGCTACTAAATAAGTATTAGCTATCTAGTATTAAGAGAGATAGTCTATAGTTACTAATTATAATTAGGTAGAAATAAAGAATTAGTTAGAATAGATATATAAGCCTGATAATAGGGAGATACTAGTTCTATTTATACTTATAGCAGAGTCTGAACTAAGAGAAGTCTCTACTATATTAAATAGTATATAATTAATAAGATAAGAGAACTAATATAAAGATATTTATATACCTCTACTCTACTAGCCTACTAATCTCAGGGGTTAAAGAAGTTTATATCTAACTATATTAACTATTATTATCTCCTAGATAGATATATATATATCTAGGTAGATCAGGCAGGCCTTATAAACAAGAGCTCTTATAAAAATATTATTCTATAGCTTTTATTTAGGAAATTATAAATAAATAAATAATATTACTTATAAGATATACTAAAAACTATATAGATAGAGCTTATTAGCTTATACCAGGCTATTAACCTTAAGAAAGATAGTAAGAACTAGTAATTATCCTCTTTTATTCTGATATTTTATACTAATTAAATTAAGCTAGTTCAGATTTACTATTCTCTAATAATACTATATTTATCTTCTTTTCTTAGATAAGATTATTAACCTATTCTTTATAGTACTCTATTATACTAGCTAGTAAATCCTAATACTACTATAGATATACTATTACCTCTATAGAGCTGAACTTTAACTCTAGTATCTTTACTATAAACTCTTCTTCTTATTTCTTAATCTTTTTATTTAGATCTAGCTATATATTAATATCTCCTGTTTATCTAAATATAAAGCAGTAGATTTCCTTAGTAATAGTTCTACTAGTAAACTAGAAAGAAATCTTCTTATTAACTTAATTAGATCTAGTAAGGGTAGTATCTAGCTTTATAGGATAATTAGTTATTATAATTAATACTTAGTTATCTTAGAAAGAAACTCTATTAAGAATATTAAGAAGATCTAAAAGAGTTAACCCTGTTTTTTATAATTATATATCTCTATTACTATCTGAATTCTTTTTATTAGAATCTTAAAAGTATATAGTATTTATAGTATTAATATTCTCTAGTAAGATAATATATCTTTAGAGAAGCTTAATAAATAGATCCTTAAGTAGGTTATTCTTTATACTAGAAATACTAAAGATATAGATATCTATATCCAGTATACTAGTAATAAATAAACTAAAGCTTATTTTTCTAGTTCCTAGAGAACTAAATAAGAGATACCCTTACTTATAGGGGACTAAATAAGCTAAATATTAGCTTTTAGTTTTTAGATTAAGAAATTTTTAAATATTATTAATAAGTAGTATTTTTTACTATTTATTAAGAATAATAGTTAAAAGAGACTAAGTAATTATTTCCCTCTCTTTAATCTAGTAGTTACTATAATAACTATAGATTATTATTTTATTCTTTAATATATTAAGATATTTATATTAATAGTCTTCTATAAAAACCTTTAGTATAGATATAGATTATCTAATATAGATAATAGAGATCTATTCCTATAGATAAAAGCTGATCTATATCTATATAGCCTTATATAAAAATAAGTTTAACCTATACTAAAAGTAGAAAGCTCCTTTCTAAGGGATATACTAAAGTAATTTTTTAATATATATATTATAGTTATCTTATATCTTTTACTTTATTATAACCTTAGTAAGAATAGAGCAAGAGATATTAAGTTTATAAGAAAAGATCCAGGCTTAGATTATATTATATATTTTATCTAATTATTTAATATAGACTATTAATACTTCTAGTAGTAAGCTTATACCTTTATAAACTTATTTCTAAATAACTTACTAAAATCTTTAATAAGCTAATCTCTTAATTAAGATAAATATAGCTTTAAGAGTATAGCTAAGCTAAAGAGATATATCAGCTGAGTATAGATAGTTATATTCCTATTAAGGATCTAACTAGTAATAGTTATAATATTTAAGAACCTAGGAATAAAGAGGTCTAGTAGAGATATTAGTTAGGATATTACCTCTTAGATAAGAGGCGGGCTGATATTACTAAGGAGTATTATAATTATATAATAGAGGATATACTAATAAGAGAAAGGAGATAATAGCAATATAGGTTAAATATAAAGGAACTGAAGTAGACCTTATAAAGCTTCAGCTTATAACTTAAATTCTTAGAAGGATAGAGCTATATCAGAATAAATATAATCTCTTCCCGAGGAGATTCTACCTTCTTATAGTTCTCTTACTTATATATTATATCCAATTAAGAAGTACTATATCTCTATTATAATCTTTAGCTATCAGATTCGATCTGATAAGTACTATATTAGCTAATTAAATTAAAAGGTTAGTAGTTAGTTTACTAATACTATTATACAGGTTATATCTGATACGGCCAGACTACGCACAGCTGATACAAGCATTTATCCCATAAACCTTTTCACCTTATTGCGTGAGCATGGCCAGAGCAACTTATAGGTCGCACGGGGGTATCAACGTATTCCCCAGTTGGAAATCTGCGGGGCGAAGTCGATTTTAGGTCACCTACATCCTCCAATGGCGTATGGGTATTTTAGAGATCTGTAACATAACGCCACTAACTGCAAAGGTATTAAAATTTCAAGTATTACCAGCTCCCCTCAAATATAAAAGAACTATATAGAGTTAATATAAATTGATATAAGTTAATCCTTAATTACATTAGTTAATATAATATAATATTTTGGATTAATTGATTGGACTGCCTTATCGCGTATAGGCTTTAATAAACATTTACCAGCCTAGGAGCTCCTTGACTGTACTAATACCTCCTATAAGTAGCTGCGAACTATCTGCCATAATCTCCTTATGGAATATTTATTAGCTTTTCTGGTAGGCAGGGGGTTACCGTCGATCCCCGTAATCGAGTATTGTAGGTTGATAAGATAATAAGTAATTGAAAAACGTCCTCGATGAATGAACACATATGCTCCAGCAGGACAGCCCCCCGATGCATAGGCAGCCCACAGCCCCCGAATATATAGACAGCCCACAGCCCCTGAATGCGTGGACAACCCACAGCCCCCGAATACATGGACAGCCCCCGAATTCGTGGACAACTGAAACATTCCTTGGTCAGCATGGGTTATAGTAATATAATAGATACGGAGAGTAGTTTTTATTATATATATAGGAGTAGTAGCCTAATAAATACTAATTTTTATAACTAATATATATATTAAGTACCTACTGATATATAGCTATATTTTCTATATTCTTAAGTTAGTAATATAAATAGTATTAAATAGTAAAGATCTATAATAATCTATTCCTAATATTTAACTAGATATAAACTCCCTAATATATTAATACTAGTACTTATAGTAACTAATATAGTAGTAAGAAGATAGAAGCTTATCTTAAAATTCTTTAGAAAATACTGCTATATCCTATTTCTTTAGATTATAGCTATAAGTAGAGTATATAGTACTAGGAATACCTTAACTATTATAAAGCTTATATTTAGATATCTTCTGAGTAGTCTTATAATAAATAAAATTTAATATAAATATAGTTAAAGATATTTACTTATAAGCTTTTATATAAGAGTAGTATTAATCTATTCCTAATAAGGCTTTATATCTTACAGGTTAGGTACTAATAAATACTAGTTAGATTATAATATATATATTCTATATCTAAAGCTAGTATTTCCTCTATCTTATATTAGCTATTCCTCCTATATTAAAAATATAATTATAATAAATAACTATAATTAGTATACCTACTCTATATTATTTTTATTAATTAAACTATTAATAGAGTACTTAGCTAAGATTTAAATAAGTATTATACCAGGAGTCTGATAAAGCTAACTAATATTAATTTAATATAGTTCTAGGAAAGCTACTATACTATATAGTTAAAGTATTATTAAATATACTTAATTAATAATTACTTAGATAACTAGTAAGATAGTAAAGTACCTTATAATTCTGATTCTGAATATAGAATTTATCTATTTCCAGACTATAAGTAAACTAAGCTATTTTTAATAAACTATAAACTTTAGTATTACTATATATAGTATAATTTTACCCTCTATTTATATAATCTAAGTAGTTAGTAATATATTAAATATAGATATTAGAATTAAGAAAGTATATATATTTTATTTTAAATTATTTAAATTTATAAGTAAGTTTATCTAATATTCTAAAGAAAATTATAGAGCTAAATCTAGTAGAAAAGCTATATATATAAAGAAAATATTTAATAATATCTTATACTATATTACTACTTAATTATATACTACTAAGATTTCTTTTATAGAAAGGCTTATTTTTAACTTAATAAGTAAAAATAAAAAGAGAACTTAGGATATAGTTAGTATAGATAAGGGAGAAGAATTAAATATCTAGAAGGGAGAGGTAATTATACTAACTATAGAAGACTTATAATATTATAGGGTTATTTCTTCTCTCTAGGAAGCTAACTATTCTAATATAAAGCTAAATATAAGTATACTATATTCCTTACTAATAGATATAGGCTTTCTATTAGTAGTAATTACCTCTAAAGTTACTAGATTAAATAGTAATAATAATATATTAGATACTATATTAGTATAGCTTATTTATTATAATTCTATATAGAAAGATATTATAGGGGATTCTTATAATATCTATCTCTTATAGATAGTTAGCTCTATTCTATTTATAGATAATTTTAACTAGGAAGAAAGTAAAAGCTAGGGGGTTTCTAAAAGTATAGTATAAACTAAAGTAATTTATAGTTTTATACTTATAGATAAATCCTTAATTATAAAGTTTAATTAGATCTTAGGTATTTCTATACTTATAGCTAGATAAATAAGTTCAGGAGAATTTATAATAAGAATCTTCAGCTAAGTAGAAAGAGAATCTGGTTTTATAAAGATAAAAGTAATTATATAGCTCTTAGGAATTTTAATATAGGTTTAAGTATCTTAGATAATTCTATATTTAAATTAGCTAACTAGATTATAATATCTAGTAAGAGAAACTAATAAGTTACTAGATTAAAACTTCTTTAATTTAGTAGTATAATCTACTTTTTCTAGCTTAAGTTATATTATTTTATATAAAGATTAGATATTCTCTATTATAAGTAGATTATATAAATATAAACTATACTAGATTTTAATCTTAGTATTCTTATAGAATTAATAAATAATAAGAATATATAGATCAGTCTCTTTACTATCTCTTCTGAAGTATTTAATATAGCTAGATAAAGTATAATATTATAGCTAGTATCTAAGATTATACTTATTAAGTAAGGATTTAATAATATCTTAAATATACTAATAGTTATAAAGATATTAGATAAGTTATACTAAAAAAACTATATATACCCTTACCTTATCTCTAAGGATTTATTATTTATAGTACTTTAGGCTAAATAGTATAAAGTAAGAAAAGTCTCTCCTCTCTATCTTTAAAATAATATTACCTATAGTTATATCCTCTAGATTAATAAATCTATTATTAAGAAGGGCCTGCTATACTATTTCGAGGGAGAATATTATTAGCTCTGTATAGGAGGGGTAGTAAATAGGAATATAAGGGTAGAAGATAAGGAGGAGAAATTTTTAGTATAAGTATTTCTATTAACTGGATTATATACTAATCTAGTATAGTTTAAGAGAAGGGGAGCTTAGTTATTAAGAAATTAGGCTCCTAAAAATCTATTTATATAGGATCAGCCGGATATTATCCGCTATCTTACTCTACCCTGTTTCTTTCCTGTATAAAAAACTATTAGTATATTCTAGTACCTACCTATAAGCTATAATTACATTAGGCGATCAAATACTGAGCTATCAAGCTCCTGGCAACGCGCTAGGCCACTACTTACTGATCTTTAAGTTATATTAAGAACAGGTATAATTAAATATCAAAAGACTGATTATACCCTGCAATAGCTAAAATCAAAGAGGAAATAGATAGTATTAGCTTAGAAGTATAATAAGGATATCACTATCAGTGACTTACTCTAAACTCAGGGTAAAAAGTTTTAGATACTATTACCTTATTACCTTTTACTAGCTATTAATAAACCAAACCCGTTTTATCGTTTAGATGATATTAAATATTAATTATAGTTATCCTCTTGATCTATATAGTTAAAATTCTCTTATATACTCAGCTATTACTTAGTTATACCGAGTAACTATAATCTTACTTGATTATACTGAGATAATCTTCTATCTCCCTCTAGTAGTATATCCTTATTATCAGACTCCTATCTATTAATCTATTTATACTTATATATCTCTCTCTCGGTAGGGGGATATCTATCTTCTCTACAGAGCTATAGAAATATAGACCGGGTAACTATCTCCAAATAATCTTTCCTACAGTCTAAGTTATTAAAATCAATAGTAATATTATTAATAGGTATATTAAGTAATATTATCTGCTTTATAGGTATTACCAGAGTACTATTATTAGTAGTATTCTTATAGTTCTAAGCCCAGCTAGTAAGGTATAACTTATAAGAGCTCCTGTACTCTATATAAATTTATACTTTAAGAAGATAGTTTTTAATAGCTATTTTCCTAAATAGCTTAAAGGGAATAATTAGGGGAAGCTTATAGAAATCCGCTTAGGATAAGAATATTAGCCAAGCCTCGTCTGAATAACTGATTTCAGTTAGAATAGGAATAGGCAGTATTAGAGGTAATTGTATAAATAATATTAAAGTATTTATCTAAGCTGCAACCTGAAGGTTAATTCTAAAGAGAGCTATATAAGCCTGCTTTATTATTAAATCCTGGATACTGGTTAGTAAGCTACTAAACTAGAGAAAGCTTAGCTAAGGGGACTAATTAATTAGTATATAGAGTAGAATATAAGAGTCCTGTATATCTGAAAGTATAAGTACTGTAAATACTCCTTATATCTATATACTATATATATTATATAGAATAAATAGCTTAATAAATATACTGCTAAGAAGTATAATAACTCCTTAGGTATTACAGCTCAGTATAAGTAGCCTATCTAGTTAAGCTTTATTCTTACCCTAAGGCTGAGACTTATTTTAGTAATAAGATAGTAGTATAGGTTTAGCTACTATAGAAAGCTGAGGTATAGGTAAGAGAACCTGCTTCTTTATGACCTGTAATATTAGAAGTATAAGGGCTACTATAAAGACCGTATAGCTTTATTAAGCAATATTATAATAAGCTATATAATTAGATATAAACTTTATTATATTAGAGAAAGATACTAGGGTACTAGAAAATAAATTAAGGGTATTTTAAGTATAGAGAATAAAATATCTACTTAATTAATATACAGTAGACTATAGTAATTTAAACTATCTGTTATAGCTGATAGCAATAGTATCCCAGCTCTCTCCTGGAGAAAGAACTATAGCCTACTACTTAAGTATATTACTCGATATATTACTAAGATTAACTAGTAATAACTCTATAGGGAGAGGGCTGATACCTCCCCTGTATAAAGCTTGATTTTTAGTATAATTAATACTAGCACCAGGTATAATTTCAGCCTAGCATACAGAGAAAATATATACCCAGACGAGGGTAAGGAGGATAAGATAATTATCTTTATTCCTAAACTATTTTATAAAGCTAAACCTAGGCTCTAGAGTAAGACTTATAACTATAGGCTGATTTATAGAGATCTGGAATATATACTTACTTTTAAAGGGGGTAAGAGGATAGCTCCTATTAATAGTTATACCCTATATAGAGTATCTAGTAATATTTAAGAACCTTAAATTTTCCTAATTAAACTCTATCCAAGAGGGAAAGCGAGGATATTAGGAGATAGTATATCCTAGATCCAGGTAAGATATATATTAAGTAGATAAAAGTACCTGTTAGTAATATATATACTATATAGTATAGCCTCTTTTATAATATTACTTAAATACTTTATTACTCGGACGAAGGGGATTATCTATAATATCAGGATTAAGATATTTCTGGAGTTAAAAGATAATAGGAGCTGTAGAATATAAAGTAGTAGGCAGGGAGTTTTTATTATAGCTAGATATAAGTTACTTAGGGTAATATTATAATAGTAGTATACTTATTCTGAGGATACTCCTTCCTATACTATATATATATAGTACTTATCATAGCGCCTAATAACAGGGCTACTAGAGAAATCAAAGTCCTTACCTTACCTCCTATAATCAGGATATAGTTTACAGATAATATAGCCTGCTATATTTTGATCGGTAGATCTATTACTATATATAACTGAGTAGGTACCACAGGTACAAACTTTAATCTTTTTATAATACCAGTATATACTGTATTTCTCCGAGTAGTATATATTATTATAATAACCACAAACTTTACAACTGCCTTCTCTTCCTGATAAGTATATAACTATTCGCTAGCTAGTACTATTAGTACGTTTAGTATTAAAAGTAACTCCTACTCTATAGAAGCTGACTTATAAAAGACGGAAAATATATTAGAAGAGTATATTAATATTTCTAGCTTATTTAATTTAATATTAAGTTTAAGGCAGAATCTTAAGGCTATTTTATATTTTACAGTAGGTCTTTCTACACATCAGTCTTACAGGTACTGTAAAGGTAGGGTGGACCCGGCCTTTCCAACAGCGTATCAGAAATGCTGATACCTATATCTCACATACCACCTGATCCTGACTCGCTGGGTATTATCTACCCGCTGATCACTTTTCATTTTCTCTTCCCATAGTTCTTATCTATACTGACCAAGGAACGTTTCAGTTATCCACAAATTCAGGGGCTATAGGCTATCTATATATTCGGGGGTTATAGAAAAGAGAAAATAGATAAAAAGCATTATATTTATATTATCAAACAGTACTCGGAAGATAATTTACTTCTTATCTTATTTACCGCTGTAAGGGATATAAGAAATATATAGCAGTATTATTAAAGGTAGAAAAGCTTAGCAGTATCATTAGGGTAGTATTCTTATTATATATTTATTACGCCCGGGAGAACGAATCTTATAAGCCAGTAGCTAAGCTAAGCTGTATATGCTTCCCCGCTTTTCATCTAGATCACCTAATAAAGCCCTACTCTTTTTACCAGCTCCTCTTTTCCAGCCTCGCTTACTTGACTCTGCTTAGCAGGCCTGCTTAAAGGTCTATTGCTCCAAGTGCTCAGTATTCTATCTCCAGTAGCTAAAGCATGGTCTATTAACTCGAGGCTATTTAATATTAGTAGCTAGTATCCCTTCTTTACCTCAGTCTTCCCGTCGTTATTGTAAACCTGACTGCTGCTTATACCGCCTCTAGGTTAGGTACCTATTTAGGCCCGTCTAGCGCTGACTTCCCACCTAGGAAGAAGGAAAGGTTTCCTATTATCCTTTATCTCGTTCGCTGTATAACTTTACGCTAAGTATACTATCTCGAGTATCAGAATAGGAAGTATTATATTGTTTCTGGCGCGTACCTACATATCTCTGACTCCGCGCCTTCTATCTTGCTCAGGTAGCTGTTGATCCTCGCCATTCCTGTACGAAGCTGTGAGAGCACCTTGGCCTCTTATTGCTTTGATTGTCGTATACTTGCCCGGCAGGGCTCGGTCGACTTGCTTAGAGTAGCCGCCTACTTTATCGGGTAGGCTTCGTTGCTGGTGCAGTTGCGCCGCCGCTAGCCTGATCCGAGTTGAGCGAGCCTGGTATGGCAGCGATTGTAGTGCCCTCAGCCCTTGCTTCGCCCTACGGCCGATGGTGAGTTCATTGTCCCGGGATGGTATCCAAATCATCCTGACCCTGTTACTTCCTTTCCCTGTTAATTACTCACGTGATCTTCTCACTAAAAGCTCTATCCCCTGCATATCACTCTTGCCTCCGTCCGATATCTATCTGTTCCTATCGATCGAACGCCTATTCCGTATTTCAGGCGACATGCGAAGACAGGGGTATCTCCTATATACACGATGCAATAGACCAGCTTAACTAAGAAGGTCAGTTGTGCCTGTTTGTCGCTTTATAGTAAGATCGGCTTAAGTCGGCGAGAATATTACTTTCGTATACTAGGATTGTTCAAGATTATGGTTCTCAGGACGAGTAACAAGAATCTCTTCGCATGACTGTTCGCCTCGGCGATCTAGAAATGTACGATCTGCTACTCTCCATTGGCAGAGTCAATCTATGCTTAGTCCTAATACGCAATACTCAAGGGTAAATAACTTTCTCGGGTGAAACTGCTGATAACGAGGGATCTTTATATTGACCTGTAGTCCCACAAAGGCGATATAGTGAGGAAATACGCCATATATCGGTTGTTATTTTTGGCCCAATGCCTACATATGATACCATTGTGTGAAACATGCAGATCACAGGCTATCTTGATAACTAGAATTTGGTATTACAAATATACTATCTACTTTGACGAACATTTGATAGGGGTTGAATTCATTCTGCAGGTAAAACCCCCACCCTGCCTGGACCATAATGTTTGACAGGCCTTGGATAATTCTTCATGCAAAACTTATCTCGTGGCTTGACCCTGCCAGACTTCTCAGCCCGTTTGCCACTTTTCAGCTGGCTGCACATGGGGGGATACCAAACCAGAGAATGTGCTTGTTGATAACGAGGATAACGTTTGGCTTATTGACTTTGGTAGTAGTTATATAGATGGCTGGGTAGAGGAAGAGCAGTACGGTATACAAAGAGGGGATTTAGAAGCTATAGAAAAAATATAATAATAGCTTGAACAACTGGGAGAAGCACTGATAATTACTCTTAGCTGAAGAAATATATTAAAAAGTTGAGTAATCTACAGATAATTAAGTTATATGTACTATTTTCCTCGGTATCGAGTAAGCTGAATAGATTATATATTTCTTAGACTTGTGGAAGGTGGCTAGCTGTGTCCGAGTGCCGAAGTCTACTTATTGATAGGTGTAAGTATAAGATACTGAAAAGATTAAATTTAATTAGAGTATATATTTTATCTTAAGTGTAACTAAAGGTAGGCCGCTGAAGGTTTATATTTTAACAGATATAAAGCAACAGGCAGTACTTTACCTAGCGGTAATTTATAGCTAATTATTAGGTACTTAGAATCTTGCTTATACCAGCTGTAATTAGTCTAGATAGGCTATTATATAACTTTACGTATTTTGGGTTTAATTATATCAGCCCCTGATACTTTAACGAAATATTATAGGTTACTCGGTATACAGTTGGGTTCCAAAGTCTTCAGTCTTATTATACTGCTGAATCAAGTTCTTAAAGGTATATACTATTTATTGTATCAAGTTAATAATACTAGGGCTATAACCTATATATATATTATAATACGGTTAAAGGCCTAGCCTCACCGAGTAACCCGGAAAGCTTTAGACTAAAGGCGGATACCTTTCGCAAAGGTTGGGACTGGGTAAAATAACAGCAGGACAGGTTATTGCTTAAGCTGCCAAGATACTGTCCATTCTCAGATGAGAATACCAATTTCCAAGTAGCCTAGCTATATCGCTCTACTTTGAAGGCTGTTTCCCGTAAAATTTCGTTCCACGCGGTAGCCGACCTTCTCAATGCACTCGCGACCTGCAGCATTTCACCCTTAGTTGCCTTATCCTCCCCTTTCCCTAGACTTTCGACCCTAGGCAAGATGTACATACAGCAGAGGCTTGACTACGAACAGGTAGAGAATCTTTGCTCAAGTAGCTCGCTCCTTCTCCCGTCCAGCTCTCTACCCTGCCTGTCGTAGACGCTGCAGCGACGTCTCCATGTCCGCCAGAGTACTCATAGTATCGTCCAAGTGGGTAAAAAAACAAATATTAGCTCGGTGCTAGAGAAGTAGAGTTAGTGTAGTATCAATAAAAGCCCAAGACCAAGAGTCAAGGGGCAGCGGATTACTTATTGCCTCTATGTTAAGCGTCGTGCCATTGGAGTAGCTCCTCCAGCGACCGTAGATTCGTGTGGGCTTACACAGTCCCGATATCGTAGAGCATAACGACCTATTTGAAGAAGAGTGGAGGGAAGGGTGGATAGCGAGTGCTCGGAATCCTTTTGTTGTGATACGACCAAAAGAAAACAAAGCGTGAGTAACATCCAGCCAGGCACAGGCAACCAAAGCGATGCGCTCGAATAAGGCATAGCGCGTGCTTAGGAAGGTCATGCGAAGAACTTGGGTGATCAAGCAGCAGCTGCCGAGGTTCGACCCTATCTATTCCAATTTCCGCTTCGCTATAATTATCTAGGAGTTGAAGGTTAAAGCGGTGCTTTCGCAAAACTGAAAACGATCGATTAATTTTGGCTTTGATCTTTTAACCCTTCATTTTCATGCTGTGATTAGCAAGCGCGCCTCCATATATATACAAAATGGGACCCATAAGCGTGCTTGGTCCGACTACTAATCCGGCTGTTTGCAGACCAATCACATGTGACCCACACATCCGGAACAGTGAGAAACACTGCTATGTGATTGGTCGGATTAGATACTCTTTGCTCTATCCAGCGCCATAACATCGTCGTTGCATGTTTGCCGACAGCCCAGTACGGAACGAATAGCGCGGCGAACGTGCTGACACACCTCATCTGAACCTTCTAATCGATCCGCCTTGGTTTAATGGTGGGAATCGGAGGCGGAGTGCCGAGCAGGGTCAACATGCGTTTAGGCGACGTCGTTGGTGGGACAAGGGTGATGCAGTACGATCTAGGGAAGATCATCGACAGACAGACCCAGCGCACATCGATCCCGAAGAGCCCGCATCATCTGCTTAGCACGGCCCTATCGTCCCTACAAGAAAGGCATGAACCAAACGGTAGCCGAATCCCACTCATATTAAAGGATTTCTGTGCAGGTAGCTTGCTAGCGACCTTAGCTTTCCTGATGTCAATACAGATAGGTTGCTGGCGACCTTAGCTTTCCTGTTTTCTGTGCAGGTAGGTTGCTGGCCTATGTCTATTAACAGAAAACAGTTTTGCACGGCGCTAAGAAGTTGCTAGCAATCCATGACGTAAAACGGCTAACCAGAGCGCTTAGGCTGGCAGCCGCATAAAGAGCAGTTTGCAGGGCGCTGAGAGGTTACTGGCAGCATATTCCATAACAAAAATCAGGTAGCATAGCGGTAAGTAGTTAGTTGCTATATACCGAAAGGGATTTATATATAAACTACACACTATAGGAATAGGGGCTAGTTTGGATAACTATATATACCAAGATCATAGAGCTCCATGGTCCCAGAACAGGTCTCAGCTTACTATAGGTACCGACTCAAAGTTAAATACCCCCAAGCTTACCCTTATCCTTCCTCACAGCTATCAAATTTAGTATTTTAACCCTAAGATACTAAGTTAGTAACTAACTTATCCTTCCCTATAAGGAAAATAAAACTATAGAATAAAAGCTGTTACCTGCTAGAAGAGATCGCTTAAATAAGGATCTTATCAGGATAATAGAGCGGATAATATATAGATATAATAAGATTAGCCTTCAGGGTAACTTTAATATCTATCTTCTTATATATCAGTATAACAGGTATTATAAATATAATACTGCTAGTAATATATTATTCCCAGCCTCTATTAATAAGATTATAAGTAGTCTGATTAATTATTAATTCCTATAGCTTATTTAGTTATTTAATAAAGGGAAGATTATTTCTATGCCCTGTAAGAAAGATACCAGCCGACTATACTATAAAGGATAATAATAATAATTATTTAGATACCTAGAGTAATTTTTATAATTAAGTCTTTTTTCTATTTATCTGTGCTTATTTATAACCAGCTTATATTTAGAGATAAACTATTAATATCTATAAGCAATATATAAGAGCAGATATATAAAATCAGATACTACTAGGATAATAAAATAAATAGGAGTAATTAAGAAATACTAAGAGTAAATAATATATAAAAAGCTTATATAAGCCTTAGATATTAGGTCTAATACTAAATAGGAAGATAAATAGATATAGATAGAAAATAGATATTAGATTACTAGTAATCTATATAGAGAGTAGAAAATAAATTTAAAGAGTAGAAAATAGTATATATAGAAATTAGATAGAAGATAGAAAATAAATACTAGGTTATTAATAACCTATAAATATCTATATTAAGTAGAGTATCTATAATTTTAATCTAGTATAATAAAAATTAAATAATAGTAGCTAGTAAACTATTAATATTAGCTATTTAAGGAAAGCAGTTAGTATATAGTAAGATAAATAACTTAACTTTATATATATTAGTATATAGTAATTTTAATCTCTATAGAGATAAGGTTTAAAGCTTATTATATAGTAAGTTACTCTATATCTTAGTATTATTAAGCTACTAGACTAATACTAAGATCTATATTAGATATATATATAGCCTTTAGCTTACTTATAGTATTAATAGAATTAATTTTTAATTTAGAGTTCTATAGCCTGAATAATAGTTTAGTCTATATAATATACTTTATATTTAAAATTTATTTTTAATATAAAACTTAGTATCTTAATCTATAGTTTAACTATACTAAGTACTAAGAATTAGAACTTAACTTAAACTCTAGTTTTAAAAAGTAATTAGATATTATACTATAACTACTAAGCTATACTATAAGTATAAATAAATAAATATAATAAATAAGTATAAAATAAAGTAGAAAATATCTTAAAACTATATTTTATAGGAGATAAATATACTTTAGATTACTTATATAGGGAAAATATCTATTCTTATTAAGATAGTTCTTCTAGAAAAGTTTTAATAAACTATTTTCTCTATCTAGTATAATTTTCTTCTTTATACCCTTAATTACTCTAGTATTATACTATATCTTCTTAATTCTTTCTTTATCTTAATTAAGATTATTAGAAATTAGAATAATAATACTAAGAAAGATCTTATATTATTTATAGAATATATTAATACTAGAGGTTTTTTATAATCTACTTAGTAATAAAGCTTTAAGTAGTAAGTTACTCTCTCTATTTATATATTATAATTAAGATAATAATTATACTCTATTCTAAACTAAAAATATATATTAGAGAATACTAATAAATCTAGTAGAGCTAAGAGTAATTAGAATAATTACTATTATAACTATTTATTAATATATTAGTTTATTCCTAATTAATAATATCTTTAAAGAATAACTATTAGTAGGGAAAAAGTAATAGAAATAGCTAAGAAGGAAATAAAGATATAATAATAAGAAGATATATAAGAATATTATAATAAGAGACTAGAATAATAGAATTTACTTTCTTATAAAAGAAAATACTACTATACTAAATTAGATATAATTAGTAGTTTAAGAGCTTATTTAATAAGAGTTAATCTAGGTTTTATTATTATAATTATATAAATAGTACTATATTATAGTAAGATATATTTTACTCTTTATATCTATATAGTTCTAAATATATTAAAATAAAGAATCTCTATATCTATATATTAGGTATTATAAGTATAAGAATAATTATACTATATAGACTTTATATATAATCTACTAGTCTCTTCTATTTTATATAAGTATTATAGTATACTAAATAACTTTAGAGAGTAAGCTAGCTATATAAGATCTACTAAACCTATTCTAGAAATATTATTAATCCTTAGTTCTAAAGATTAATAAGCTAGATAGCTTATAAATATTATAATAACTAGGGCTATAAAGTAATACTAATAGTAGTAGAGCTAATTTCTAGTATTTAGTAAAGGGGATTAATAAAGTAAATTAAGCTTAAGAAGAAATAAAAACTAAATAAAGAAGATCTACTTAACTTAGTAATACTAGAGTAATTTATAATAGAAACTAATAGACTTATTTATCTCTAGATTAGAAAATATATTATAATTACTATAGTTTACTTAGCTTAATTATAATTACTATAGTTTCTTAATATATTATTTATTTTTTAAACTATTATTAATACTAATCTATAATTATTAAGGAAAAATAGATTTCTTTAGAAAAGATTATTTAGATTTAAACTATTATAATATAGTTATACTTTTTTATTTTATTTCTCTTCTTTTTTATATATAATATAAAGAAGTAATAATAGTTATAATAAAAAGTATATTATCTATCTTATATCCTATATAAGATCTAATATATAAGCTTATAGTTAGATTAAGTCTAATATATTATTTTTAGATTCCTATATTTAGAATTAAGCTTATAGAGCTTTCTCTTATTAGCTAGTTATATCTTACTCTATTACTAAGTAAATATTCTAAAAGTTAATCCTATTAAAACTAGGGAGTATTAATTATTTTAATATAGATTTTAATATTAACTATTTATATTTTATTCTATTATTAAGAGTTAAATATCTAAACTTATTTTACTATAGTATAAATAATAGTAAGATAATATAGATAAATATAAAATTCTATTTCTATTTTATACTTACTATTATCTAAACTCTTATTCTTAATAGTTAGCTTATCTTAAATAGATAGAATCTATTATTAACTTAATAATAGCTAAAACTTTATATAAAATATCTATTTAATTAGAAAAATAAAGATAGTAAACTTCTAGTCTTATACTATATAAAATCTAAATAAATTAACTCTATTTATACTTCTAATATATAAATCTATTATATACTTCTTATTATATTTCTTAATAGGGAAATTATAATTATAATTACTATCTATAGTAAGCTAGAGCTATAGAGATTAAACTATTCTAGTATTATTAAAACTATTAAAAATATTAATATTAACTATATTTAGATTATTAGAAAGGTTCTAGAGTATTAAGCTAATAAGTTAAAGTAGAATTTTATATATCTTATTTAAAAGACTAGAAAGAAAGTAGTAGTTACTATTATATAATATAGTAATAATACTTAGAAGCTAGTTTATATACTTATAAAAACTAATAATAAAGAGATTATATAAAATAAGCTAAAGTAAGAGAAACTTAATAGTAGAATATATTACTTCTAATAGCTTTTTAATCTAGATAATAATTAATAAATATTATATTATAAAAGATTTAAATAATTAGTATAAGCTATATACTATATAATAGTTAGGTAACTTATACTAAACAGGTCTAGGGTAGATTAGGGTTAAACTAATCAGAGTATTATTCTGAGTAGTATAATCAGGTTATCTTAGAACTATATAATAGGAGTTACTATTAATATATAAGTATTATAGAGCTAGTAATAATAAGTATATAGATAATAGTATTAATAATTATCTAAAGAAGTATTCTACCTAATAAAAATAAATATATATATATAATAGTTATAGAGTATAAAAAATATATTATTTCTAGTAATCTATTCTTATTCTATAATAGGAGTATAATACTCCTATTACTTCTATTCTTCTGATAGTAGGGTATATATAACTATATAATCTATTATAGAGGTCTTTATTTATAATATAATACCCTCTCTTTATTAGTTTTATTCTTAAGATTCTATATAATCTTAATAAGTTCCTCTCTTCTTTATATATAATAGTTATATTATAATATTTACTATATCTAACTATATAAGAAAAACAGTATACTTTAAGATTTATAAATAAGTTCTTCTTACTACTATTATTTAAATATTTAGTCTTCTAGCTAATATACTATATACTTTATATTTTAAGATAAAAAAGAAGTATTTTATTTTTCTAAATAGAAAGTTATTCTAATATAATAAATATATATAAAATAGCTATTATTATAATAGAATACTAGTTATATCTAACTATATATATCCCTTTATATATCTTATTTATATTTTTTCTAATTTCTTTTTTAGTAGAAAAATTAATAATATAGTAGAAAAAATTAGTAGAAGAAGAATCTGATATAAATAAAAAGATCCTTCTTTTATATTAATAGATAACTTAACTCTAAAGTAATCTATCTACTACCCTAGAGTATATTTAGTATATTTATAAGGTATATAAGTATATTAAAAGTAAGATATAATAGGAAATTTAATATAGTCTCTAAGAGCTTAATAAAAAAGAGTAACTATCTTCTAATTAAGCTCTTAACTTTCTTAAAGCTTCTAAATAATATATCTTAGAGGAAGTCTAGTTCTTAGAGATTATCTCTAAAATAGATTTAAATTTATTAGGTTTTAAGGAGGATTTTTCTAATTTAGCTTCTCTTTTTCCTTCTAGTAGAACTAGTAAATTAAATATTAGTACTTCTTTAAATACTTAATAGGTTTCTATATATTATTATTATTAGTATACTCTTTTTATTTAACTAGATAAAAGATTTATCTATTTCTAATTTCTTTCTTTAGAATTTTTTCTAGTTTAAATTCTTTTTTATAGACTTTAATTAGGTAATCTTAGTCTAGTATATTTTTTAGTATTTTTTTAAGTAATAAGATATAAAAAACTAGATAGATATATATTATATCTAGTAGTAATAGTTTATAGTTAATATCTAACTTTTTCTTTAGAATCTTAAATAATCTAAGTTTTTTATAGTTTAATTTATTACTTAGTTTTATTATTATAATATTTTTATAGAGTAGATAGACTTTATCTCCCTTCTTTAAGATTAATTTCTTTAATTTTATTTTATTATAATATTTTTTTATTTTCTCCTATATAAATTCTAGTTCTATTTTTATTTTAGTATATAATAAATATAATATTTCTTTTATAAGTATAGTAGCTAGTATATTAGATCTATTAAGTTTTAGTTAGTTCTAGAATTATAGTTTATAGCTATAGTTAGTATATATAGATATTAGTTAAATAAACTCTTATACTAAGCTATTATAAATAATCTATACTATTAGTAATAGTTATATCTAATTATTTTATTTATAGTTAATATATACTTATAGATATTATTCTAGGGTTTAATTTAATTATTCTATTTAACTATTACTTTATAGATAGTAAGCTATTAAAAGCTTATACTTAGTACTTATTTATACTATAAGTAATTATTAAAACTTAGAGATAAATATTATTCCTCTATTTAATATAATCTTATTAGATAATCTATAGTAACTAACTATATATTATAAAAACTAATATATAAAATCTTCTATAGAGCTTATTTTCTTATATAGAATAAAGTATTTATATTTTATAAATCTATTAATAACTATTAGAATACTATTATATTCTACTTTAGTTATAGATTCTTTTAATAATAGTAGTTTAATAATATAATTAAAGAATACTAATTATTATAGTTATTCTAATACTAGAACTAGTTTTAGTTCTCTATAGGGTTTATATTATATAGACTTAATTTATATATAAGTATTATATTCTAAAACTATAGTTTATATATTCTTTCTTAGATCTAGATAATTATAATATTATCTAATTCTATTAAATATTTTCTTAACTCCTTAGTATTCTAAGAGTAAATACTTATAGATTTCTTTAATAAATATTATTTTTACTTCCTATTATAGTTTATCTAAGCTAGAAATAGTTTCTATCTAGATTTTAATATATATTATTTCCTTAAGTATAGCTCCTAGGGTTTTCTATACTAAATATTCTTTATTATTAATTAAGAATAGTTATTTATTTATTTTTAGAATAGTTTCTTTATATTTAAGTTTTTAGCTAAGAGTATTAGCTCTTCTATTTTCTAATTCTTTTTAATATATTATTTTATAGTTAAATTAAGATAAATATTTAGTATAGTATATTTATCTTCTATTTAATTACTAAGTTATAGTAAAGTACTAAATATTTTTATAGTTTATATATATCTTAATCTTATATATTATCCCTAGATAGTAGTATTTAAATTCTTTAAATATATATATAATAGCTATAAATTCCTTATTATAGATAGAGTAATTAAGTTCTATACTATATAGTTTCTTTAAGAAGAATACTATAAGATATAATATTCTATTATTATTCCTTTAGCTAATTTATATACTAATTATAAAGTTTAATATATTAATTTTAAGTTCTACTTTCTTTATAGGGTTAAATATCTATAATATAGGTTCTAAGAGTATTTAGTTCTTAATTTTATTAAATATTTACTATTATTTATTATTCTATTAGAATTCTATTCTCTTTTTAGTAATATTATATAAGAATATAGTAATTTTTCTATAGTTTTTAATAAATTATTAGTAGTAATTAATAAATCTAAGAAAAACTTATACTTTCTTAATAGTTTTTAATACTTTTTATTCCTTAACTATAGTAATCTTACCTTATTCTATTTATATCTTATTTAGCTAAATAGTATATTCTAAAAAGTTAACTTCTTATATATAGAAGAAACTCTTTTCTAGTTTTATAAAAAGTTTAGCTTTCTCTAATTTCTCTAAGACTTAGTATATATAGTTCTTATATATCTCTAGATTATTTAAAAAGATTAAAATATTATTAAAGTAAATAATTATAAAGATATTAAAATACTTTTAGAGTACTTAATTAATTATTTATTAAAATATTATAGATATATTTATTAATTTAAAAGATATAATAAAATACTTATAGAAACTAAACTTTATTCTAAATACTATTTTCTATTTATTTTCTTTCTTAATTTATATTAAGTTATAAACTCTTTTTAGATCTAAAGTAGTAAACTATTATTTATTTTATAACTAATCTCTAAGTTTAGTAATTAGTAGTAAAAGTATTCTATCTTTATATATAATCTTATTTAGTTATTAATAATTAATAACTAAATAAAGTTTACTATTCTTTTTTAGTATAAATATTATAAGATATTCTATAGATAAAGTTAATAATTATATATAGTCTTTTATTAATATATTATTAATATATTTATAGAGTATCTATAACTAAGATTCTATAAGGTTATATAATTTATAGAAATTAGATTTTCTTTCTTTAATAATAGAGATTTTATAATCCTATTAGCTATATTTTAATAGCTCTATTTTAAGTTCTTCTATAAATAATATTTTCTTAAAATAATTATATTCCTATAGAATATTTTTAAGATATTCTTTTTATTTTAAATATTTAGTTTATTTATACTCCTACTAGATATTCTTTTTCTTATTCTATTATACTTTTTATTTATTATTTATTTAATTCTATTTCTAAATTTCTATACTAAATAGTTTTAAAGATAGTTTTTCTATTTTCTTTTACTATTAACTATATCTTACTTTATATTCTTATTATTATTCTTTTATTAGTTATTTCTAATTAATAGATATTAAATCTATATTTAAGAATAGTTTTTATTTTTATATCTAATTTAAGATTTATATTATCTATCTTAGTTCTTATTATAATAGATTTCTTATATTTCTAAATTATAATACTATTAAGGCTATAACTACTATATCTACTTATTATTATAAGTTATTATAGTTTTTTATAATAATATCTTTAGATATTAAAAAATAAATATATTTTTCTAATATTTAATAAAATTTTAATTTTTATTAATTCTAATATTAGTATATAAGAGTATTTCTTTACTCTATCTAGCTAGTATACTAATTAATTAGTAAGTTTATATCTTAAAGCTATAGTAACTCTAATATAACTTTATAAATTCCTAATAG
This sequence comes from Clonostachys rhizophaga, assembly GCA_902077795.2. Taxonomy (NCBI): domain Eukaryota; kingdom Fungi; phylum Ascomycota; class Sordariomycetes; order Hypocreales; family Bionectriaceae; genus Clonostachys; species Clonostachys rhizophaga. Next base: position 93,986 of record CABFNQ020000632.1, read on the forward strand.
TACTAGATTATAAATAATATTAAATTTCTTTTTTTAGATTTTAATTATAAGATAATTAATCTCTAAATTAATAATTCTATTATTATACTTAAATTTTAAGCTTTTAATATTTATAACTATATAGATTTCTTCTTTCTTTCTCTATAGTAAATAGAATTAGTTAATTACTACTAGTAAGATATAATTTTTCTATATTCTATAATTAATAAATACTATAAACTAGTTTCTTTTAATTTCTACTTCTATAAGAATATATATAGAGCTTTTTATTTCTATAGCTTCTAGAGTTCTCTAATCTATTATTAATATTATTCTATACTATAACTCTATTATAGATAGTTTAGATTATTTTTTACCTAGTTAATTTATTCTTATAGTTTATTTATTAATAATAGTATATTTTACTTATTATATATTTTATTCTATTCTTATTTATTAGTAGAGATAATTTCTAATTCTTTTTTATTACTACTTTTCTTACTATTTATAAATAAAGTTTAATTATTTAAGTATTATTTTTATACTTCTTCCTCCTAAAGTTATTATTACTTAAAATATAACTTAGTAGTATTTATATTATTATTACTATTCTATACTAATATTAATACTTCTTATTTAACTTCTTAGTAATTCCTATAGCTCTAGTTATAGTATAACTTAATATAACTATTATAATTATATATAGTTTAATCTTCTATTTACTAATAGTTATACTATAGTTTAATCTTATTATCTTAATAGATTTTATATTTCTATTCTTAATATATTTCTATTAGAAGTTCTCTCTCTATATATTCCTTAGAGTATTCCCTTAGGTTTTTCTTAAAAATAGTATAGGGTTCTATTCTATAATATTAATAAGTAAACTATTATATTTAGATTATATTATACTTCCTAGGTATTCTTCTATTAGAAAATAGAAAAAAATTATTTAATATTTTTTCTTATTAATATATAGTATACTAGATATTATAATATATTATCTATAATTCTAATCTATAGTTATATTTTCTATTAGTATTTATATATATTAGGTTCTTATATTTATTATTAAAGTATTAGATAGTATTTATAGTATTCCTTCTATATAATACTATTCCTTATACTTTCTTAAAGTTCTATATTTATATTTTTTATTAATAATAGGTATAAAGCTTATTATATTCTACTTTAATCTTATCTCTAGTAAATATATATTAGTTCTATTTCTTAGAGATATATTTAATAAGTCTATTAATATAATAGAATATATATTTATACTTAGTAAGAGATCTAATATCTATAATATTCTTTCTTTCTTTAAACTTCTATTTAAGTTCTCTAAGGGTATATATAATATATTATTAGTTTTCTTCTAATACTATTTATTTCTTCTTTTTATTACTAGTTTTTAATATTTTATAGAATTTTAATATAGGTTTTCTAGAAAATATAGATACTATAGTAACTATATAGTTTCCTTTCTAAATAGTTTTTCTAATTATTCTAAGTATTTTAGTTTTAGTTTTCCTAGTTATTTCTAACTATTTTTTACTTTTCTTAGTAGGTTTCTAGTTCTTCTATTTCTTAGGTTTTAAATATTATAATAAAATATATCTAATCTTATTATAGTTATAATACTTATATTTCTCTATAGCTCCTAACTCTATAGAGCTTATATATATCTTAGATTCTATAGATAGTAGTAGGGTTTATTATACTTCCTAATTAGGTTTATTTTTAATATAGTTCTAACTAATATATTTACTCCCCTTTTACTATTATCTCTTATATAGATAGTTATTAATCCAGATAGTATTTACTATATATCTAAATAGATCTTTAGATTTATCTATCTTAAAAAGTTAATCTTTAATTTTTTTTTTAAGTTTATTATAGAATATAGTTTTAAGAGAGCTATTATTCTAATCTAGCTAAATTAAGATTTTCCTAAACTTAGTAGTATATTCTAATACTAACTCTATCTAATATAAACTTTTAAGATTCTTAATAGCTTATTATTCTTTATTTACTTAGCTAAATATTAAAATAAGTAAAATTCAGAAGTTCTTATAGCTAGTAAGAGTATTAACTATTTTCTAATTCTATAAGCTTAGTATAGCTTTATTATTATATTAGTTTTTAAGATAAGCTTAGAATTATTATCCTATAGTACTATTAAGATATATTTCTATAAATCTAACTTTATCTTTATCTATTATTAGTTTAGTTAGAAAGAATTTAAAGTATATTTAAAATTAGATTTTAAATTCTTCTAGTTTATTAGTATTATTTAAGAAAGATCCTAGAGGGATTAATTATATTATCTTCTCTTTATCTTTTATTTTCTTCTTCTTAAGTTATTTAATTCAGATTATAAGCTACTATATAATCTCCTAAGCTATTAAAGCTTATAGGGTATTACTTAGTAGTTTAGTAGAAGCTATTTTATCTTTTTAATATTATATAGTAATTAAAATAAGATAATTAGCTAAATAAGAGTTATTAATATATAATAGTTAGATAACTTATACTAAATAGATCTAGAGTAGATTAAGATTAAACTAATTAGAGTATTATTCTAAATAGTATAATTAGATTATCTTAGAGCTATATAATAGGAGTTACTATTAATATATAAGTATTATAGAGCTAGTAATAATAGATATATAGATAATAGTATTAATAACTATCTAAAGAAGTATTCTATCTAATAAAAATAAATATATATATATAATAGTTATAGAGTATAAGAAGTATACTACTTTTAGTAATCTATTCTTATTCTATAATAGGAGTATAATACTCCTATTACTCCTATTCTTCTAATAGTAGAGTATATATAACTATATAACCTATTATAGAGGTCTTTATTTATAATATACTAGTTCTGAGTTTAGTAGCTCTATACTATAATTAGAGAATTAAGAGGTTATATTTATTAGTAGATCTTAAAATATATTATTAGAATACTAATAGAATATAGAATTATTATTTCTACTACTAATAGTACTATTTATAAGTTACTAGATAATACTTTTTAGCTATTACTAATTTATATAAATATTAGTAAAATTAATATTCTAATATAGATAGAACTATATAAGACTAGTAAGCTACTTCTATAAACTAGTAAGATATTATAATAATAGATTATAATAAGCTTTACTCTATATATTATTAAAGGTATTATTAAAGAGCTTAAAGAGATTATTTAAAATAATAAAGCTATTAAGCTAATAAGAGTTAGTTATATTATTATTTATTATAAGCAGATTAATAATTATCTATAGGGTTAGAGAATAGCTATATTAGAATATATAAGTCTTAGAATAATTTATTAGTTAGTTTCTATTTAGAAACTAGTAGAGATAGTTCTTATCTCTTAGTAGTATAGACTAGTTAGAATAATTAGTAATAATATAAAACTTTTATAGACTTAAGCTTTATATAATAATCCTCCTAGTATATACTAGTTAAGTAGATTATAATAGAAGTCTTATAAAGGTAATACTAAGTATAATTATATAATTTAAGCCTATAGTAATATATAAAAAGAAAGAAATTAGTAGTTAAAATATTTAGACTAATAGAGTTAAGATATTTATAGTTTTTATATACTTTAATAGTTTCTTTAATAAGAAATTAGCTTAAAATAATTATTACTCTAGGGAATAAATTAAGATTATAAGAATTACTAATAAATATATTTATATTAAGCTAGAGTATAATAAAGATATAAAGTAAAGTTAATAAGTAGTAGATATTATAGTTCTACTTTATATAAAGTATCTATTATTCTATAGAGTTATAGTTAAAAATTAGTAGCTAGAGATATAGATTATTAAAAAAGAAGATAATATACTTCTTAATAAGTTTACTTATTAATAATCCTAAAGTTAGAACTAAACTAGGGTTTAGTAGTATATAAGAGTCTCTATTAATCTAGTTTTAGATTTTTACTAATAGACTTATTTACTATTATATCTCTCTTAGTTTACTAATAATATTTATATAGATACTTTTAAATCCCTTTTTCTAGAGAATTATATTATAGATATATAAGAGCTAAGCTTAATTATAGTTATAGTATAAGTTAATACTATTATACTTTATCTTATAATAATAGTAAGTATTATAAATATACTTTATAGTTTATATTATTATAGTATATTCTATCTCTTTAACTACTAAATAAAACTTAATATATAAACTATAATATTACTAACTAAGTAAGATTTAATATTAGATATTACTTTTTTAATAGTATAGATTATATAGTAAGTATAATTAGTATAATATAATATA
>CABFNQ020000633.1:0-122085 GCA_902077795.2 Clonostachys rhizophaga
TACCGGCTAGGGTTGCTCGAGCCGATAGGTCAGGGCTCTGACGATCGGGTCCAGTTAGGTTGTAACCTTCCAACCTAGCTAACTGACCCCTCTCGGTGAAACTGATCCTTCTAGGTCTGTTGAATCGTAGCTGCTCCTTATCGTGTGATTGAACCTTACTTTTGCCTTCGGAGCCTGGCCGGCTTCCACAGAATTCCTGATGTTAGTTACTAGCAAATTGTATGTGCGTTCGAACAGGCTGGGCTGCGGGCTTCAAGGCTCGTGGATTATCTCGGTAGTTGACGATGCCTTCCTATCGCCCGCTTGGCACCAACAAAGAGCAACTTAATTAGTTAATAAATAACTAATATATAATCTATACTGAATTATATTAAGGCTTATATAATACTCTATAAGATCTATTAATAGATCTTATATAGCAGGGAAGGTATATAATCTTACCTTCCTCTTATATAGAGAGCTTATACTTTATAGTAAAGTATTTTTAGGATTTAATAGTTATTATATAATATTTTAGCTAATCTACTCTCTTTATTATATTTACTATAAATCTAGCTTAGTAAGAATATAAGTACTCTTATAATCTTTATAATAGATTACTAATTAACTGGATATTATAGTAAGAGTCTTTTATTTTAAATAAAAGGCCTTGCTATATTTTATTAAGACTTTAAACTACTTTAGAATATTTATAGATTATATATAGACTATTAAGTATTAAAAGCAAGGCCTCCTATATATATATTTACTTCTCTTTCTTAAGCCTAAAGATTATACTAAGTTATTATAACTTTTAAACCTTAATAGGGTTATATATATAGAGCTACTAGACTATATAATAGATTAACTAATAAACTATACTATATTATTAAGTCTATAATAGTTTGCCACGATGAATTCGAAGCTTGCTCCAATTGGCGGGTCTGCAATTACCTTTGCTCTAGAAGGGTTTGTGGCCTTCTCCAACGCACCTCAAGCACGAATACTGACGATAGTATCCTTGACTTTGACGCTCTCGGCAATTCCAAACGATACGCTTCTATTATCACCAACCAGGCTTCTGGCAACGATGGCTTGGGACGATACAAATTAGAGAACGAGTTGAAGCTGTTACGCTGGAAATACGATGCTTTCATTGGTGAAACAGGTCTGGGAAAGTTCCAAATCAGGTGTCGCCATCTTAAGTCTTCCCGGTGGGGCTTTCTCGCGAAATATCATGACGACGGGCGGCAACAACCTGTATGGATATTATATATATTACGATATGATATTGAACAACTCGGAACCTATAAACTCGCATATGCAACACTAAGCCTGGATTTCGGATCCGAAACTCAAAGAACTGGGGGGGACGGTGTCATAGTAACGAACCGTTATGGACCTAAGCATATTCGCGGCGCCCCAGAACAGCGGACTGTTGAAGACCGGTACACGCTTCATCCTCAAACTGGGGCGGGAAACACGAGCCAAATTGGGAGTATGGAAAGGAAAATCAGTCAGGTGAGAACGGAGAGGTGGCACTTTGACGCTACGTTGTCAAAAAGCGAAAGAGAGGATGATAACCTAGTTCGGTGCATTAACTGGACAGTCGAAGAGGCCAGGCATGCTGTGGATCCTAACCATCCACCAGAATGGAAACTTGGGGTAGTGCTAGCGCACAATAATGAGATGTTCGACATGCACGTGGATATCTCCGTTAAACTAGCTGGTTGGAAGGGTTTTTTTTTATTTCAACCTAAAGCGGCGATTTCTTGGAAGATCGAACCTATCAAAGTGCCATGAACCAGTGAGCCTTGCCGTCGTTTTGCTGGATTGATCTAGGCTTGCAACAGTATTCTAGAGAATATTATAGTAACTTGAGTCGAAAGGAACTGCCGCCCTTTCAAGTCCCTTTTTCAAGCCGAAAGCTTTGTGACGTACTACCCTCAGCAGCATTCCTCTCGGGACCGCAGGGCCAACTGAAACCCCTCAACATCATGTAGCTTTGGGGGCTCCATAGTTCGAGGAATCGTGAGCGAGATGAGTTAGAGAATGGTAATCTTGGGTTATCTCACTCACATCTCAGGCTGTATCATATTGATATCGAGGCCCTGCACATGCATTTGAGGGTATTTCCTGTTTCACATTTGTAAGAACCAAAGCCAAATGTCGCCTGAGTAGATGTACTCGGAGAATTCAATCGCCCAGATCCCAGTACCAGTACCAATGTCTAGAACCCGTAATGGACTCTCAACATCCAACGGAGCTGAGAATAGACTGTTATTGCGAGCCACCAAGAAGAACTTATGGAATATGTCCAGGCGAGTTTTCTCCTCCTTGCGTGTGGATTATGTTAACTTTATCCCAGCAAAGCCGAGTTGGTTACCTCTTACTTCATCAATTGGAAATTTATATTTCTCCCTCTCTATATCTCCATTCTTCCCGTACCAGCGTCCAAGAGAAAAATAAACATCGCGTAACTTAAGCGGCGCTTTATGCGGAATCAGATTGTGGCAGTTACTGGCAAGGTGTCAGTGTAGAGCTAAATTGTGGGAGATGGGATAAGAAATCTAATTATACCTATTTGGTTCAGTGTCGGACATCACGACGAACGACGGAGAGTTTCTAGACTCGTCTTTGAGCATAATTCTAGGCTTCACAATGCGCAATCTAGGACGATATGAAGCGGGGTTGCGGCTACCCCACAGGTTTCTAAGATCAGGTGACGCTAGCCCTGAAGTGGGTTCAGTATAATAATACCTATGCGTTGCCTAGTTCACGGGGGCTAAATTAAGATGCATGTTAAGTCGTTAGAAAATATTGGGTTTAAAATAGTATTAACTTCGCTGAGTAATTAGTATAAACGTCTCGGGCTTATGCGTGCACATAGGGGATCAGTGCTTCGTGCTTACTAAGGGTATGGAAAATAGATTTTCCTTCCTGAGTCGGAAACTACATGAAATCACGAGGGAATGGTGCGAGCCTGAGAGAGACCAGAACGGCAGAATTAAAGAAGGCGTCTCTCTCCGTTTGAAGGATTCCGAGCAGGACATCCTCATGTATCAGGTACCATCAACGAAAAAGCTTACTGCTGAGGAGGTCGTGAAGCTGATGGATTTTTCGGGCGGAGGGGATTGACGTGCTGATTTCGATGCTTGGCTTGTCTGACTGTGAGTACTCCGTAGAGCTACAGAATCTTATTCTCGTCCTTCTCTCCACATTGCAACTCCATCCAGCCGCCCGACTCTCCGTTCAAGTGGAAATGGCAAAAACCTCTTCGACGATTTGTTGCGGCTCAATTCCGCTGTTAACTCCGGCGAGTTCGATCTTGATCGTATTAAGCTACTCGTAAGGGCAGCCATCACCGACATTCCCGACGATACAGTTATCTGGAATCATCTCTACGAAGCTGTTACAGAATCCACCCCGCCTCCCCGACCAATACCTTCGTCGATCCAACAAACGCCGTTGAGTCAGAACACGAGCGGCCTGGTTATCTCATCAGAGTTCCGCCAGGATGTGGACCCGATCCTTAAGTCGGAGCTCGGGCCACTCTATGCTGGACTTCCTAATTTTCACAAAGTTTTCTTTGGAGACGTGTCGGACCTCGACAGGGTTTCTGAGACCGTTTTTCGCCGGTGTACTGAAGGCGATCATCTACTATTTACTGACGGTTGGACTGAATGGCCAGCAACCGCCAAGGAGAGCGACGTGGTGGCTTGGTTTGGTGGCATAATCCCGAAGCTGGAAGCCTTCGCAAGCGACCGCATTCCGACTCCAACGACTCGGCGAAAACTGTTGGCGCAACCCAGGACTCCCTTGATTAGCTCCACAGGCAAACGCAGCATGGATATCGGCTTTGTTAACAGTGATATCATATATAACCTTGACTCTGAAGATTCGAGATATCGTTGGTCATATATCCTCGTTGCTGGCGAACTGAAAAGCAACCCGAAGGCGGATACCGCGTCGATTGTATGGATTGATCTTGCAAGGTACGTGAGAGAGATTTTCGGCGCCCAGGAGGACCGTCGCTTCGTACTGGGCTTCACTCTCTGCGGGTCTCTCATGAGAGTATGGGAGTTCGACCGGCTTGGGGGGGTCGCCTCCGAGCAATTTGATATTAACAAGGAGGATGGTGGACTACGGTTTGTGATGACAATCCTGGGATTTCTACGGATGAATGAGGAGATGCTCGGGTTTGACCCCACTATTAGAGCATCCGGCGATGAGAAATATATCGATATTGAACGAAACGACTGAATAGAGCGTCTTATTATTGACGAGGTCATGAGGCGAGCGCATTACATTGCCGGTCGGGCGACAGTCTGGTGGAGAGCACATCGAAAGGAGGATCCGCAGACGCTGCTTATTATCAAGGACTCATGGCAATACCCAGATCGGGACGAAGAAGGCGAACTCCTCCGAGACGCGACCGAGAAAGGCGTTGCTAATGTTGCCTGATATTACCACTACGAGACGGTTCGCGTACAAGGTGCCAATGATGACATCCAACAAAGCATTCGAAGGGGCCTGGACGTTACGAAAGCTGCTAATTATCGACCGGGACGTGCGACGCTGCAGTCAAGCGCGAACGCGTCCGTTTCTCGCAACGAGCGAAGTAGCAGCGCTGGTGTGAAGCGACCGTCCAGCGATACTGACGCCACTCTACCGCCGATTAAGCGATCACGTCCCGCATCTCCAGCAAACGCAAGCCGCGAACGACCGTCAAACCGGGTGCACCGGCGAGTTATTCTTCGAGACTATGGAAAGCCAATCTACAAGGCAAGCTCCCTCGTGGCTCTGCTTTCTGCGCTGGAAGACTGCGTCGAAGGACATGAGTTGTTGTACAATGCTGGTCTTCTTCACAGGGACATCTCTATCAACAACCTCATGGTGAATGAGGACGACAGGAACCCTTCCTGGCGAGCATTTTTGATTGACCTGGATCTCGCCGTTAGAGAGCAACGGGAAGGCGCCTCAGGTGCAAAAGGGAAGACCGGTACGAGAGCATTCATGGCCATTGGTGCACTTCTAGGGGAGCAGCATTTGACGTATTCGTTCCAACTCTCATCCCTTCAACCCGTGATTTCTCAACAACGATAGCAGTTTTCGACTTGAAATTAGTATCATATTATCGCCACACGTTAATTTAACTATGACTGAATTTTCAGAAGAATTGCGCAGTTGTACGGCAAAAGCGGCACGGTTCTATATATCCGGATCCAATAAATCGCGTCCCACGCGCGGTCGGCCCAGGGGCAAACTCACGATCGCGGATTTGGCTACAATTCATCAAACCAACCTCCCTCTTTTGAAGAAGTATATTCGGCTGTTGAAGGAAGGCAAGGACCTTCCTTCTGAAGCTTCAGATAGCTTGCGAGGGGGTATTCCGTGCCTTACGAAGCAAGAGGAGGCTGCTCTTATCACCTATATTCAGAAGGTTGAAAATACCTCCTTCCAATTGACTGACGCTTGCATCGTCAACAAGGCCAACTTCCTGCGCCGTTTACGCAACGAAGGGCCTGTATCGTATAAGTGGCTTCCAAGATTCAAAGCCCGGCATCCTGAATTAACTAGCCGCGTTGGCCGGTTCAAAGAGGTGACCCGGATAGGTGCTGAACTTGACCCTGACGAGCTCGAAGCCTGGTATACAGAATACGAGAATGTGGCCAAAGGGCTTCAAGTTGAGCCCGATAACCTGTGGAATTTCGATGAGACTCCCTTGCAGATAGGCTGGGCCCGCGGGAAGGTGAAAATAGCCTCCATTCGTAAGAAGAAGAGCAGCCGCCAGATTCTCTTCCAACCGGGCAATAAGGAGAGTTTAACATCAATTGACGCGATCAGTACAGCCGGGAGATATATCCCTTCTTTCCTTATCCTATCCGTAAAAGCGTTGCTTGAGGATTATGCATTTGCTGACGTGACGATGATGTGGTTATAATACATACGGATACTGGCTACAATAACGTACATCGTGCTCTTTACTGGCTAAAGCACTTTAATTATTACTCTTTCAAAGCAAGCGATAGCTTTAAGGGTTATACGATTCAGAGCTGGTTCGGTTACGCAGCCGATATTAACTACAAGGGTTGGGAAGAGCGGGTGAACAAGGAGCCCTTTTGTATTCGAACCACGCCACGGTTCGCAAGGCTCCTCCTGATGGATGGATTCGCAGCCTACGAAGACCCCGAATTCCTCTGGTATTGCGATATGTTTGATATCGTGCCTTTTAAACTGTTTTCTCATATGAGCCATCTTATGCAGCCTCTCGATGTGGGCGTTTTTCAACATGTAAAGCGGTCGTAACAGAGAAGCCTCCAGAAGTGGGTTCGCAGCGGAGGGCTTCAGATAACCCGCTATGACTTCCTATGCTCTTGGAAAGGGATAGTCAAGGATTCCTTTCGAGTTGGATATATATACACAGGCTTCGAAAATAGCGGATTATGGCCTATTGACCCGGATAAGGTGTTGTCAATAGTCAGGGCGGAGCGCGAAGAGCAGACTAGGCCAATGTGGCCCAACTTGTTATACGAGACCGTCGCAACCCCACGGTCTGCTAAGCGGAAACTCGCGAATATCTCAATAGCCAATATCAATGAGGATTTAAAAAAAGCAGTGGATGATGTATTAACTGCTCTAGATTATTCTATTATTTTACAGGATGCACAGCTTGAAGCGTTGAAGTTGGTGCGTGAGCGGTTAGCTCAGCAGGCTGCGCGCACGCGGACTATGCGGCGTATCGCGGGTACGAAAGACGGCGCTTTCACAAGAGGTCAACTTCTCGCGAAGGTTAAGGCCCGAGAGGAAAAGGAGCATAATGAACTGTTGAAGAAGCAGGCTAGGATGCAGAAAGTAGAGCTTCGTAAGTTGAGGGCTCAAGAGGCCGCTTTACAAGCAGCTTCGCAAGCATCGCAACCTCGTCTTCGCGGCCGAGCCGCAGCAAAGGCTAAGGCAGAGGCAGAGGCTAGGGCTCGTGAACAGCTAGCCTCTATGAACTCGCAGGTTCAGGAGCGATATCTCAACATCCGAGAGGCTTGGGACCAAGCGGATAACTCTCAGAAGATACAGTTATCGGCTACAATGCCTCTCGATGCTCTGGAGTCAATTCCTGACTATTCAGACTGGCTAGCTGCCCAAGAGGTTCGAAGAGAAGCTGCAGCTGCTGTTGAAGCCCTCCCTCAACTAGCCCGGCACCCTCTTAGCTCTCCTAACGCCGGTTATATAACTGTTGCAACAAACAGCTCCGTTGGGTTGCCCGGCAGCGATGACAGTATTGAGATCATTACACATCGCCCACCCGGCTCAACCTGGGCAAGAGATATATCAATCTCTGCAGGAAGACCTGTAGATTCATATGGAAGAGAAGTTGAATTTATATCTCAAGCGTGGTCGGGCGAATCGCATTATGCGCCTGCGAATTACTCGTCTGACGATACGGAGATCATGGTGGGGGGCGTACCAATTAGGGTCCCAAAGTCGCGGGCCCGCGCGCCGTAAATCAATTACCACACCACCAATTTTACGTTAGAAATTATGAAATTAAATATACGGATCAATTAGCTATTAATAAACAATATCTCAAATTATCACATAAAAATCTGTTGAATTGATAGATTTAGAGGGGGTTGAAGATCCGAGAGTTGGATACGAATGCGTCAAAGATACGGTCCGTGTCACCCCCTCTTTAGAGGGGGGCTAATTTGCATTGCTTACGTACCCGCCGGATAGGTCAATTCGTGATGATATTCTTTCTTCTTTTACCTTACTAAACCCTCAGCTATACCGCCAGCGTCAACATGTCCACCGCGATAATCCTGGCCGTTTGCCAGCAATATGGTGTCCTAATCGGAATACTTGAACACCTCTCTCCTATTGATACTTCGTCATTTTTATTTGCAACTTGCTCTTTTTCATTGCTTCCTCGACCCATGCAGGATGAGTATATGAATCTAAAGAGAGAGCTGCAATTTTTAAGAAGGGAATCAAGCCTAGGGAAGTGGATCACTGATATGGAGGGAATGACCGATACGATCATCCTCGCGGGCAGAGGCCTTGGTCTGCTTTTGGAGGCATACAAGAAGCCCACCACCTTCTGGAAAAAAAATACCTCTTATAAAAAATTCAGGCTTTGGATTATGTCGATCGGTGCAAAGAGATGTCTTCGTTCTTCAAGCGATTCGTGCTTGGATATCAATGGAACTGTAGGTACGGGCATGCCATTTGCGTCCTGCAATCACAGGCATAAAACGTCTGGTTGCAACGGCAGGATTTGCATGGCGAGATACCAAGACAAATGGGCATGGGGCCAGGTCCGGGCTCGTGGCCCCTTTGCTTCAACAAGTATACGAAGCGATGGGTTACAATTCCGACTCCGGAAGACGAGAGATTCGAATTCCAGTACTACGCCACTCCAGAGACGACTCCAAACCAGCCTCTAGACCTTCTTATCGACGACTTGGGGATGGTACACTCGATTTCTGAAAGCTTACCGTATGTTGTCTTGACTGGTGGAGTTATAGAAGTCTCCGAGCCTGTTGAGGCTGGGGACATGGATCACGCGCCCTCAGCAAGAGATGTCATACTGGACATGGGACTTGAGAATGAATGTACAATTGTGTTGACACACATGGCTGATAGACGTGTTTGGATGTGGATTTTGGAGCTTGGGCCCCTTAGCGACTACCAGCATGCGTTTTGACGGAGAGAACAGGGGATGATGGCAGCATGTAGTTCCATAGGATGTTTTCGGAGCGTTTGTGATTCCCCTCTTACTAGCGATAATATGGTAGATCTTCAGGCATGCTTTTAGGAATTACAACCGTACCCACTTACCACTGTCCTCACTTTTCCATGGTCAAACACCCTCCTTAGATAAGCTCCTCTAGATAAATTTCCATTCCAACCTAAGGCACTATACTATGATTTGTTTGTCTGACTATCTCCGCCCAAATTTTCAAGCCAGTTGAATCACGCTTAGGTGAGTTCTATTCCTTGAACTATAACGCGAAAGGTTGTCTTACCCAAAATACCCGATCACAAGCCTTCAGAAACCGATTCTTCGCGCCTTCAATTTGGTCTGAGGTGTATACGGGTAGATAAGAAGTGGGTTTGTGGACATGTTGGATTCTTTATGATCAAATGTTGTCCAGAAACGCTCAAGGGATGCAAAGGACCTCCCGCAGATCATGAAGAAGTCGAAGAGTCAACGAAGTGCAGTGACTGCATACGCAAAGAAACTATGCCGGAGACATCTCTATTCTATCGAAATGATATAACTAGGGGCTGCGCGAGCGCAATGACATCTCATTAATTTGATGTGTTTGATCGATTATTTCTGAACCTCGAAACCAGTCTCCCCTCTCTCTCTCCGCTTAAGATGCATTTACAGAGATGTGACAGTGGTCGTGGTTATCTGTTGAGTTTACTAGACTGTGCGTGTACGACAAACTTCTGTTTGTGCTTGGAGTGTTCTGCGGTATACTTGGAAGATCATATTGCCCCTACTATCAACTTCTGTGCGAATAATAATAGGTAAATAGGTTTGATTCGCTGGTATACTGAAGAGAGTAAAGATAAAAGTAGATAGATACCAGTTTATTCTGTATCTTATAATAGCTATATAGAAGTAGTTAAGCTGCTTATTAAATAGGGAGCAGATATTACAGTAGTAACTAATACCGGATAGATACTAGTAAATACTACTACTTATAATAGCTATATAGAAGTATTTAAGCTGCTTATTAAATAGGGAGTAGATATTATAGTAGCTAATAATAATAGATTAATACTAGTTTATTCTGCTGCTTCTAATAGCTATATATAAGTAGTTAAACTGGTTATAGAACAGGGAGTAGATATTAAATCAGAAGGTAGTAATAGTCAGATACTACTATCGGGAGCTACTGATAAAGGGTATATAAGCCTTATAAAATTATCCCTTTCTATAAATATTAGCTTTAAATCTAAGGATAATATTAGCTATATACTACTACTATTAGCTACTAAGAATAGGTATAAGGTAGTAGTAAAGCTTTTACTTAATAATAATAGTATTAACCTAGATTCTAAAGTAAGAAATACTCTAGCTCTGCTATTATAAGTTATAGAGAATAAGCTTTAATTATTATTAAAGATATTATTAGAAAAGGATAGTATTAACCTGAGCTATAAGGATAGTAAATATAGTTAGATATTATTATTATAGGCTGTATAGAAAGGGTACCGGGAGATAGTAAAGCTACTGCTCGCTAAAAATAGAGTTAATCTAAACTCTAAGGATAAATACAGTTAGATACCTCTACTATAGGCAGTATTAAATAGGTATAATAAAGTAGTTAAGCTACTTTTTACAAAAGATAGAGTTAATACAGAATCCAGTAATACCTATACTTAATACAGCTAGATACTACTGTTATAGATAGTAAAAAGAGGTAATAAGGTAGTAGTAAAGCTTCTACTTACAAAGGATAGTATTAATAAGGGTATAAAAGATAATACTAGTCGGACGCTATTGCCTTATACTGCTGAGAATAGATATAAGGCTGTTATTAATCTTCTACTGGAGAAGGGAGCTAAGGTTAACTTAAAGAATAACTCTGATTATATACTGCTATTATAGGTAGTAGAGAACAGGTATAAAACTCTTATTAAGTTACTTCTAATTAAACTATAGAATTATATCTATTTTTTATATTAAATTTAGTTATTAATACTTAGAGAGCTAGTAGAGGTTTATATTATAAAAGCTACTTTAAGAGATATAAAGAATAATATATTAATAAAGATATTTTTAGGCTTCTATTTATATCTTAAAACCAGGGGCTTATATATTTACTAGTATCAGACTGATCTTAAATTCTCAGTATTCTGCTATAATATCTATAGTAGCAGTCTCTAAGCTCTTTAGTAGAGTATATATTATTCTTCCCAGAAGGTCCTGCCCTAATATAATATCTATAGTACAGAATATATTCCCTGTACTAGTAAATAGAGTAATATATACTAATAGTTTCTGCTTTCTAGTTATAAGTATATTAATATTAGATTATATACTCCTACAGCTTGATTATTATATAGTATAATTTTAAAAGCCCTAGCCTAGTACTTCTGATATCTCCTTAATATCAGCTTATAAGGCTAATATATCTTATTACTCTTCTATTTATATTTAAAGATTTACTAATAAACAGAGGTTTATTATTATCTTAGCTAACTAAAAGTCTATCTATTAAATTAATTTAGATAATTAAATTAGATTAATATTCGGAATATAATACTATATTTAAATTAATATTACTTACTTATTATAGTTTTAATATAAGTTCTAATTTTAGGATTTTCTATCCCCTAGCTTAATCCTTAGAGGTTTTATTAAATTTAGCTTTCTATTATTAATAGCTATTTTAGAGCTATATATTTCTTATCTCTAGGTTTTCTTTATCTTAATTAAGGTATTCTAAATAGTCCCTAGCTGATTAGACTTATAATATAAATTTCTCTAGTAACTTTCCCTACTTATTATTATTATTTTAAAGCTAGAGAATATCCTGCTTTAATTATTCTTTCTCTAATCTAAGAAGTTATAAGTATTCTTCTAACTCTATTTAGACTTATTTATAGGAGTAAA
This sequence comes from Clonostachys rhizophaga, assembly GCA_902077795.2. Lineage (NCBI taxonomy): Eukaryota > Fungi > Ascomycota > Sordariomycetes > Hypocreales > Bionectriaceae > Clonostachys > Clonostachys rhizophaga. The sequence goes on from CABFNQ020000633.1 coordinate 11,609, forward strand.
TAGAGTTTTAAACTAACTCTAATATCTCTTATAGCTAATAAGAGCTTTAAAAGGGATTTCTATTAGCTTTAAAAGGGTTATTAAACTCTTTAACTATATTATTCTGCTGTATATTATTACTCTTAGCTCTTTATCTAATTAGTACTTTAGTAGAGATATCTAAATTCTTCCTAAAAAAAGAAAAGTATATAGACTACTGAATAAATTATAAGCTTATCTATTAGGGGTTTTATATAGAAGGATTATATAGTTCTATTAAAAATAGGAATTAGCTATTATAGATCTGGTTAGTATCTTAAGGAATACTATACTAATTAGGAGGTATAGTCCAGCTATCTTTCTTAAGGTTATTACTACTATTCTGGATTAGCTAGGTATTTTAAATAATATTAACTACTCTAGTAAGAGAATTCTTAAAATAAGTATATATAAATTAATCTAGTTTTCTAATCTTATTATTAAGTAGTATAAGTGAGTTACTATTAGTAATAATAAAGATATATAATAGTAGAAAGATCTTTATAGCAGAGTCTAATATTACTATAATAAGCCTGGTAGATTTATAATATAGGATAAGTAGTACTATAGTAGTAATACCTGGGTTATTACTAAGTCTCTAATAGTTAGATTATATAAAGGGGGTTCCTTTTTAAAGAGAATAAGCTATAATAAATACTACTGCTCTTTAGATCTACTAAGATTACCCTTATAGCTTATTATCTTTTACTTATTATCTTTTGAGTTTATATAGCTCCCTAATCTCCCTAATAATCAGCTATAATCTTTCAGCTAAATCCCTATAAGCCTTAATACTTATATACTATCCTTTATTCTTAGTCTACTAGCAGCTAGTAGTTTTAATATTTAACTCCTTTAGACCCTACTCTCTTTAGTAGATAATCAGACTATTTATTATAGTAGAAATAGTTAGATTAAATCTTACTAAGAAGAGAGAAAGAACTTATTTATTATAAAGTTTCTACTAAAGGAGGTATAATATAGTTTATAAGTATCTTTAAGCTCTTTAGATATAAGAATCTATAAATCTAATATCTATTATTTATTTAGTTATAGAACTATTAATTATATTATTTAGTTTTACTAATAGTTTTAGTTAATATATTAGTATAGAGGTTTTACCCTCTGTAAATATTACTAGCTTCTTACTGAATTCTGAAAATCTACTTAGTATATTCTCCTGCTTTATATCTCTTAGCTATTTAGTCTAGCTATTATAAAAAAATCTAACCTCTATTTTTAAACTTAAGTATAATATAAGTTTATTTAAATAAGTATAAAGAGGAGGTATAGCTAATTCTTAACTTTCTATAACTATAGCTACTTTTAAATAATCTAGATCCTGTTTAATAGTAAATACCTACTATTAGGATATATATTAGTTCCTACTAGTAACCCCTTTATAACTTAGTACTATTCCTATCTAGCTAAAGAGCTAGAACAGAAGATATATATATATATAAGTTTAAGTTATAGATATAAACTACTATTAGTCTGAACTTAATATTATAGTACTATCCCAGGGGTAGGAATAAGCTTATAAAGTAATATAGTCTCTGGTTATAATTCTGATTTAAGTTATTTACTATATAAGGGGAACCAGGAGATAAGTAAGGGCTAAAAGTTATCCAAGGTTAAGTAAAAAGAGCAGCTTTATAACTACTAGAATAGCTTATTTTTCTTATAATAAGCAGTAGAATAGTATATATCTAATATAAGATACTAACTACTAAAATACCCTACTAAAAATATCCCTCTTTATTCCTAACTCAGATAGTAATATACTAATATATAAAAACTAAGATATACTTTACTAAATTACTAGATAATACTATATTATTAGATAACTTCAAAGTATTATAACTCTATTTTAAAATTAAGATTTAATTCTTTTACCCTTATTTCTTTTCTCTTAGGTTTTAGTTTACTAGTTTATTATTATAGCTTAATATATAAACTACTGGAATATATTATTAGGTATATAATTAAAGTTAAGCTCTTATCTTTTACTAGAGATATATAGGAAATATCTAGTCTTAGGTAATAATAATATTAGTAAGTAGTAATAGACTGAAACTTAAGTATAATTAGTTATTATAATCAGAAAGAGATATTATAGGAATACTACTATATATCTATAGAGTTTTAAAGACTTTCAGATATTAATAATAATAGACTATCTAATAGATAGTACTCTAAAGTAGTAAATAAGCTATTTAATAACTTCCTAGTAAATTATCTAGCTTTACCTTAAATCTACTAATTAATATTTATATTATTACAGTCTGAGTATACTATTAAGAAGTTCTTTAATTAGCTAATTTCTTCTATTAATATACTATATTCCTACTATAGAGAATAGTACTTTATCTCTAATATCCCCCTTATTTCTTTAAGATTCTATACCTACTCCTTCTTCTTATAGTAATACTTAGATATAGTAAGTTAATTCTATTTAAGATACTTATTTTATTTCAGGTTTTTATATTTATTCTTTAACTTTAGCTCCTATTTTTAGAATAACTACTACTTCTTTTAAGCAGGATTATAAGTTTATTTTTTAGCTTATAAGTTATAGAATAAGGTAGAGGAAATAAGTAATAGAAATAAAGAGTTACTTAATATATAGGATAACTTTCTTATAGTAGTTAAGTTATAAGGCTTAAATAAAGCTATTACTTCTAAATTAATATTATTATTAATATTAATTAGCTTTTTACTATTCTTAAACTGATAAAATAATAGTATTAAGCTATTAAGTTACTAATCCTAGATTAAAGGAAATATAGTAAAGGTAAGCTTAGAGAGCTTATTACTAATATTAATAGGGAGTAGTATTACTAAGCAGGGATCTACTATTATATAGTTAGTATTTATAAAAGGATCTATAAACCTATTATTATAGATTAGAGCTAAGTTAAAGTTATTATCTATAGTCTTACTAATAGTATATATTAAAGCTAATTTAGTTATTAAGGCTATAGTATAAAATAGAATTAGATCCTTAGATTAATTTTATTATAATCTGGATATATTTAGAGGTAAAAGGGAAAAAAGTAAGATATAGCTAGATATAGAGTTATATTACTAACTTTAGATTATTATAGGAATTATAGGGTAGGTTTATTCTTAATAATAGTTACTATTATAAAGCTCTAGAGTTCTACCTAGTAATAGAATATCTATTTCAGGTATTACTATAATAATCTGGCCTTAGGTAGTATCTAAGAAAGTACTAATTAAGTAGTTAGAAAGTAGTTCGGTTTCTGGATATAGTAAGGTACTTATATATAATATAATAATTTTAAGTTAGTTAGGTATAAAACCTCTTATTACTTTATTCCTTAAGATACTACTCCTTAAGGTACTATATCTCTTAACTCTAAAATACTATCTATAGCCTATAAGAGAGATAGAATATATAATAGGTATCTATATTATAGGCTGATAAAAGCTCTTAATTAATTAATTAATAATTATATAGACTATATACACTGAGTTATATATAAGACCTACTATATATATAGAATCTAACTATATAAAGGTATATATAAGAATTATTAATTACTTATATATATAAAGTAAATCCCTATCTATATAAATACTTTTCTAATTTAGTATATTATATAAAGTATTACTATATATACAGAGTTAGTATTATATTAGACCCTTCCCTTACTAGTATTATTATTAGTTCTAAATACTATACCTAGTCTTTATTTTTTTACTAATTATATATTAATAAACTATAGTAAGACTCTCTAAAATAGTTTAAGTTTTAGACCTTATATTTAAATAATAATAGTTACTATAAAGCTAACTAATCTCTTATTAGTAGTATAATATTATATAAATACTCCTTTTACTCCTATAAGATTATATAAGAAACCTAGCTCTAGCTAGCTCTTAATACTATAAGGATAAAATACTATCTTAATCTTCCTACTTATATTTTAAATCCGCTATTACTTATTAGGCTATAGGGTAGCCAGCTAGTATTAAGATAGTAAGAGAAACTATAAGTACTTAAGAATTAATAATTATTATCTCTTGAATTTCTAGATTAAATAGTATATTTTCCCAGTATATATCTATATATACTACCCCTTTTTAATAGATAGCTTTTATAGATTATATTACTATTTCTATTATAGAGGTTTTATTAAGGTCTATTATATTAATATCTCTTAAATTAATACCTCCTCAGGATATAAATAATAGATAGACTATATTAATATAGAGATTATAATAGTATATTCTGCTAAAGGTATAAAGATTAATAGTACTAAGGAAGATAAGTATATAGATCCCTTATACTTTCTTAAGTTACTTATAGATTAGAGCTTTATACTTTAGATCTAAGATAAAAGCTTCTATTATACTTTTACTAATAAAAGTATACCTATATATAAGTAAAGAAATCTTAAAGAGAGCTCTATAAGAACTAGTAATATCTAATAATATAATTCCAGAGTTAAGAGTTTATTTTAGCTACTTAGAAAGAAGCTTAAGAAAGTTAGTATATATAATAGAATAGTATTTAGAGTAATTTATCTTATAATTCTAAGTTCTATAGAGAGTAAAATTTAAATAATTAGTATTAAGTATATAACTCCTTACTAGGCCTAGTAGATACCTCTATATATAGAACTAGATAGCTTAATTACTATCTTTATTACTATTTATACTATTACCTTAACTGCTTTCCCTAGTAGCCTGCCTAGTAACCTACTAGCTCTACTAAGTTCTCTGGTTCTGCTCTAGTTATTATTACTCTGCTGGACTAGTACTAGGTAGGTAATTTAAATCCTTATTATTATTAGATTTATTATTCCTTTTCTATCTTATAGGAAGTATTCTTCTAGATTTAGTATTTTTTTTTTTAGCTTATACTTCCGGTATTTTACTAAGTAATTAATAGTACTATAAGTTATAGGAGTAAAGGCAGATAATCCTAGTAATACCTTCTGCTAATCCTTAGAAATTATACTTACTATACTAGAAGTTTACTTTCTATTATCTTAGCTTACTAATAACTTCCTAGTACCTATTTTAGCTGATATATATATAATTACTAAGTATCTGGAGATAGAAGGCTAGATACTAGGAAATAGTTATATATAAATAGAACTATCTATACTCTTCTACCTTCAGATTAGGCTCTACTAGATAATAGTAAAGAACCTTAGAAGCTCTCTAATTAATCTTAAGAAGTATAATAGCCTTACTAGTTATTAAGAGGCTATAAGCTAGACTACTCTTAATTATATAGTAGTAGGTCTATATAATAGTAGTAGTAGTTAGCTTCTCAGTATAATATTAAAACTTAGCTTCTACCTCTATTAGGATCTTATTCTTATAGATAATATCTTAGAAGATATATATATTATACAGGCCTTTCCAGAGCTATAGGAGGATAAGCTTATAAGATAGCTTATACTTAGTAATTATAATAATAGACTATTTTCCTAGGTTAGTCTCTATAAGATAATATATTAGCTCTCCTACTATATATCCTTCAGTATATACTCTATTTATAATACCTTCTGAAGTATTACTACTAATAGAATATAAAAATACTTTATCTTTTTTTTTTTATATAATATTTATTACTTATCTATACCGCCTGAAGTTATAGAACTAGTTAATCTTACTGATCTAGACTTATAATATTATTAATCTCTATATAAAGTAAGGATATAGCCTGACTAACCTATAGTACTCTCTAGACCCTCTCTCTATTATTTTCTCCCTTAGGTTTTTAAGAATTACTAGTATAGATAGAAATATAGCTATAGGATAAGCTGATCTAGCTCAGGCGGTTATTAGTATACTAAATTCAGTATTATCTAAATATTTAGATCCTTTTAAATTCAGTATTAGATTTTATTTAGTATATTTACTAGTATATAATATAATTTATATTTCTAGATCTTAAAGTATAATCTAATTATACTTAAGCTAGATAGTAATAAGAAGAATTATAATAGATAGAGATCTATATAAAGCTAGTTATAATAGCTTTTAGTTAGCCTATATACTAACTAATATTTCTTCCTCTATATTTAAAAATAGAATCAGATTCCCTTATATCTCCTTATATATATTAAGTAAATAAATAAGTACTAATTATATTATCTTAATATAATAATAGTAAAGGACCTCTAAGTACTAATTCTCCTCAGCTTTATTCCTATTTCTAATCTTATTCTTACTCTTATTACTATTTCTATACTTACTCTTCTTAATCTTAATCTATTTATCCTTACTTATACTCTTACTCTCTATTAGTAGTATTATTTACTATATTAAGAAAGATTATACCTAAGGCCCCTTAACTTAACTATAGAGCTATTCTATATATACTCTGTAAGTATAATAATTAAGGTTTAATAAATAATAAAACTATAATCTAATAGCCTAAAGAAGTTATTAAGTCTATAGTAATAAATTATACTTTTAATAGTATATATTAGGAATATTATATATATTATAAGGAGATTAGTAAGAAGGCTAGGTTAAATATATATATTATAAGTACTAATAGATAATTAAGATTAAATAAGTACTTAATTCTTTATCTAAAGAAGTAATAAAAGTCAGTCTCTTATATTAATATTTATTATACTGATTATACTATAGATACTATAGTAGATAATTTAGAGTATATATAACCCTTAGTATATAGCTAACTGTATATAATAAGAGATAATATTAAGAGTAATAGAGATATAGGAAACCCTTCCTTAACTTAATATATCTAGAAGTTTATTATAGATTTATTATACTTATTTACTTCTACTATAGTAGTAGTATCTTCTTAGACAGGTTTACTAAAAGTCCCCTAGTATACTTAAGAAGAAGAAGAAGAAAAAAAGAATAAAAAATTATATATAAATACTAGTAAAATATAATAGAGTTTATAGAATAAACTCTTAGAATTATATATTATAAGATATCACTAGGTACTAGTCCTTTAAATTAGAGAATATCTATAATATAATATTTTTTTAGCTTAATATTAAGAAAAATAAAAGTAATCTAGATATAGAAGGTCTAATTTTTAACTACTATTTAACTGAATATTATTATTTCTAGTAAGATATATATAGGTAAGATACCTAGGTTAATTAATACTAAAATAAAGATATAACTATTAGGGCTTTTAGCTATAAATAATATAGCTATACCCTATATTAATTATCTAAAATAGTAAAACAGGGTAATATTAAGTAACTTATATTAGCTAGTATACCTGAGTTACTAGATTATTAATATTCTTTCTATACTTCTAGAAAGGAATTTTAAGATTATCTACTCTTAGACTCTCCTACTAATAGCTATTATAATACTACTATAGTACTAGATTATTAAATTATATATTCCAGATAGGTATATTTTAAGTAAATTATAGGTATTAGCTTAATTAATAAGATATTAACTAGCTTAGTATCAGGATATCTTAAACCCTCTAAATACTATACTTACTCTAAATATAGCTCTTAAAGGGCTATTTATATTTATATATAAGCTTAAGGTATTAGCTAAGCTATTCTATTCTAATAAGATAATAGATTCTTCTAATTTCTTTTTAGAAGCTATAGGTCTATTAGAGTAAGTAAAGGGTTTTATAGGCCCTGCTATAAGATAAGAGCTAGAGAAAAGCCTTTAGAATAAAGCTAAGGAGAAATTTTACCTTATATAAGATATAGTTATATTAAGGGAATATTATTTAGATCTTAGAAAGCTTATTATAGCTCTGAGTATAGTAGCTAAATCTACTGAACTATTAGTATTTAATATTTTATTATTATTATAGCTAATCTCTAGTCTAATTAAAGAATTAGTAAAACTATCCTTCCCTAGTAGACTTTAGAATAAAGATTTTTTTTTTTTAGGGAGATTATTAGTTAGAAGATATTAATTAATTATTACTATACTATTAAATATAACCAGATAAATATATCCTTATTATAAATTATAAAATAATAATATAAGACCTACTGATAAGTTTTTATATAGTTAATCTTAGTACTAGGTAAATTAGCTATAAGTATCTAAAGAGAAATATTATTAATATCCTATAGCGGATTAGATAAGATTATTATACTCCTCTGTAAAGTAGTTAAGTAAAGGAAGTCCTATTACTACCTAGCTATTAATATTTAATTAAAAACCCTTAATAAATAAGTTAATACCCTTAAAAAGCTATTTTAAGATTATTCTAAAATTAAAATTTATAGCTATTAAGCAGATATTAGCTCTGTATACAGATTCTTAGTAATATTACCTAGCTCTATTTAGTTCCTATTGCTTAGTCCTATTTTACTCTATAATATAAACCCTGCTTTATAGCTAAAGTTTTACTCTTAGCTACTATAGTATTATCTATATCTAATAAGGAGATTAATATAATTCTCTATATAGTTAGTAAAATAAATAGGGGAGAAGGTTTATAGAAGTAATAGGAGATATAGAGGAATAGCTAACTGAGTAGCTATCTGTAAGGTATTAATATATTAAAAATACTAATTTAAAAAAGGGTTATCTTCTTAGCAGACCTTTAATAGAAATTAAAAGGTTTAACTGTTATAAATATCTTTTACTACTTATTCCCTGAAGAGAAGATATTAAGAAGTAGGTATAGAAGCTATTTATAACTACTTAAGATCTAGGTAAATATTAAGAGGCCCTTAGAAATAAGGATAACTTTATTAAAATAGGTATTATAAAATCCGAGCCTCTAATTAGGATAGTAATACTTTACTTACTGATTTAATATATAATTACTTATACTTATAATTAGTTATACTACTTACTAACTGCTCTAAAAGAGTAATAGTATAGAACTATAAAGTATAGAACTAGTTATACCTTCTCTGTTTTAGTAAAGGAGTTAGGGGATATAAGTACTTAGATACTGTAATACTAACTGAATAAGCGGTTTTTATTATATAACTATAGATATAATATTCCTACTAACTCTATACTATATTAATAAGTATAACCTTATTAAACCTATTTTCTATATTTACTAAATATACTAATATACTATATTTTTATAATTATTTAGCTGATAATCTGTTAATTCTATTTATCCTATTATTATTATCTAGATCTACTAGGATATTTATAGGATATAATAATCTTAATAAGCTCTTCTGAATTTAATACTTTATAGTTTTACCCTTCTTATATATAATACTTATCTTTTTCTCCGGGCTTATTATATACTTAGGTACTATATATATACCCCTCTTTACCTACTTCTACCTTATATTACTATCGAGCTTCTTAATACTATATCCCTATAATAATACTAGTATAAAGTTAAGATTATTCTTATAGATCTATATAATAGGGTAGAAATACTTATTTATAGTACTATTAGTACTATCGCCCGGGTTCTATAGATAAGCACCTGGTATATAATCTTTCTTTCTTAAAAGCTAGAAAAAGATATCTTATAGCCCAGAGAAGTTATCTATAATCAGTCTATAGCCCTAGCTATTAGTAATCTTAATAGTATTAAGTATATAATAGTAGTTCTTAATAAATATCTTAATTATAGTATCTTTAAAGAAGAGTATACTAGAGAGATTATCTATCTAGAATATAGGGAAATCAGTCTATTAGGATAGTAACTAAGCTAGTAGGATAGGAAGAGCTTACTATCTATATAAATATATTATAGCTAATCTCTTTAAACTCAGCTAAGGTATATAAATTATCTCTTTAGCTGCTAATATTACTATAGATATCAGGAAACCAGTATTACTATAGGTCTTTAGTAGAGCTATTAGTAGTCTTATACTAAAGGGTAGGAGGGAAGGTTATTTATCTTTTATTAATAGTAAAAGCTTAGAAAGTATAGTCCAGATCTAATAGAATTATTAATTAGTTCTAGTCTTTCTATAAGAACTCTTATAATAATACTTACTTTTTAATATATTTATATTATAGAATATATACTACTTATTAATTAGGATACTAGCTTTTATTATCTAATCTACTATAGGCTATTTAGAAATTCCCTAGCTATATAAATTCAGATTAATAGAAGTAAATATCTATTATATCTTATATTATATACTAGAGCTCTAATAGTATTCTAAATACTAATAATCTTAACCCTAATATCTATAAGATCTAGCTCTTCCTTATTATTCTGATACTACTCTAACTTTCTAAAGAGATTACTATCTATATTTATATAGTATACCTCCTATATCTCTATAAAGTATAATATATATACTACTAAGAGAATACTAATATTATAGATAAGATTAGTAACTAAGTATATAGTAAAAGCCCTATAGGAGAAGCTAAAGAAGAATAGCTTATTATTAGGCTGGTAGTTATTACTAATAAAATTATAGATCTAAACTATATTAATATTAAAGCCTTAGCTAATACCGCCTATAAATTAAAGTAGTAAGTATATTAGTAAAGCTATCTAAGGGAAAATAAAAAAGACTTAGGTTTTAGTAACTTACTATATATAGCTTTTTAAAGGGGGAGGTCCCTAGTTCTAAGATCTAAATAGTATAATATAATCTGCTTTATAAGATTACCTTTAGTATTAGAGCTACTATTTATAACTACTCGAGCTAATTTAATAATATTTAAAGGGGCAGATTTATTATCTATATCGGATATAAGCTATATCCTATCTGTATAGAGAATAATATACTTATAGCTAGCTAGCTTAAGTATTTTTTCTACTATAGTATAGTAAGGCTGGATAGTTAAAAAATAAGAGCGGAAGAGAGAGAATAGTCTATAAGGCTGCTTTTAAAAGGAATTCTTAATTAATACTAATCTTAGTAATAGGGGCTATAGGGTAATAGAATACCTAAGCTATTAAATAGAGTCTTATATAAAAAAGTATAGTATCTCTAGAATAAAAGCCTAAAATAGAATTAGAAACTGGAATTTAAGTATTAGTTAAGGTAAATAGTTTACTATTCTAGAGCTTCCTAAAGCTTTAAGAGTCTAGACTTCTATTAGTATAAAGATCCTAATAGCTCTATAATAAATAATTATTAGAGCTCGATCTATATAAAAGTATCTAAAGATCTGATCTAAAGTATTCCTTATACTTATAATTTATTTACAGTATAATTAACCTCTTAGGCTTCCTTATAGAGGTAGTAAGCTAAATAAAACCCTATAAACTATCTATTACTAAGGGCCTGATTAATAAATAGAATACAGTATAAGTCTATTACTAATACTATATCTTACTTTTCAGTATTTATCTTAAGGATCTAGACTAAAGAGTAACTACTGATTTCAAAATACTTATTATAATTTAATTATAATAGTATTCTAAATTTATAAGTCTGGTATATAAATATTATACTATATATTCCAGTACTATAATCTAGATTAGATATATAAGAATAGAATAGTAAGTTCAGCTTATTACCTCTAAGAGGGAGCCTTTATAGCTAATAAGCCTTTAAATATATTATAAAAGTATATATAATATTTTAGATTAAGGTTCAGGCTTTTATATAACCCAGCTAGTCTAGATATTTATTATTCTAAGATCTATTCTATTCTTATATATATTATTAAAGTATAGTATAGCTAGTAATTAATAATAATATAGTATTCTATAAGTATTATACTATTATATATATAATAGTATCTATTTATACTAGAGGCTAAGGGAGATCTAATAATAATATAGATAAACCTAAGAGATCTAGATACTTAGCCTGTATTAGACTAGCTATTATAAGATCTTCTAAATAGAGCTAGCTATTAATAGGAGTTAAAATACTCTATAGCTCTAGCTCTCTTATACTAATAACTCCCTTAGACTAGATAGAGAGAGGCTACTATATATTTATATTACCTATTCTAAAGGGTAAGAATAAGGCTAAAAATAATAGTTTAGATATTAAAGATATAGAGATATAGAATATTATAGACTAGCAGATTAAGCTCTATTCTTATTTTACTAAGTAGTATAAGCTAATAGATAGTAATAAGTAGGAGTTTTTACCTTATATATATAACTTAGATAATATATTACTAGGAGTATATAATTATTAAAAGTAGTAGATTCTAAAGTAGAGTTTTAATCTAGATAATCTGCTTTAAATAGAATACCTTCTGAAGAAGAAAGACTAGGAAGGCTAGATAGATTAAATAGATTAGGAAGTAAGAGTAGAAATAGGAGTAAAAGTAAGAGAGAGAGTAGGAAAGAAAGTTTAGAGAGTAGGATTAGTAGACTAGGTAGATTAGAAAGTAAGAGTAAAAGTACTAGAAGAAGAGAGAGACTAAATAAACTAGTTAGATTAGAAAGTAGAAAAGAAAGTAGAAGATTAAATAGATTAAGATCTAGAAGTAGAAATAAAAGAATAAACTAGTCTAATAGTAAATCTAGATCTAGAGATAGAGAATTATAAGATACTACTATATAATATAATTAGAATATCTCTAGAAGGATAGTATTAGTCTATAACCTTCTAGATAGAACTATCTACTTATTATAGTAAGTATATAATCTAGAAAGAGCTTATTATATATAGGCTAAGAATAGAGCTAAAGGTAAATTACTTTAGTAAGCTACTCTAAGTAGTAGATAGCTATATAGATATATTATATAAGTATATTAAGTTACTAAAGATAGATACTATAAGAATATATAATAAGGATTATATTATATTTATTAAGGGAGTTCTTAAGTAGTAGATAGATATACTAAAACTAGGTATTATCTTACTAATAGAGCTAGTTATATATATCTCAGATCTAATACTAGAGACTATCTATACTATAGACTTTATCCAGAGGAATATACTACTCTAGTTATAGTATAATAGCTATCTAGTATCTAAGCTAGTATCTAAAGATAATTAATTCCTAGATAGAGTATATATACTAGATATATATAAGAATATATATAAAAAGATAGAATCCCTTCTAAACTTATATCTATAGAAGGTAAATAGTACTATCTGGGAACTAGAGAATATAATATAATATATAGATATATATAATATCTACTATACTACTTATAAGATCCTACTAGATCTTACTATCTTAGTATAAAAAAGAGTAGTACTATTAAAGTAGAATATTTAGCTTATATTATCTCTAGATAAGCTTAGTAATATTAATATACTATTTAGTCTAAAGATAGATAATATATAGATTATTATATTAATATTACTATTCTTACTTAGCTATCTATAAAGAATAAATAAATAGACTATTATATTAATTACCCTAATTATCTAGTAGCTTATAGACTCTAGAACTATATATAGGGTATCTCTATATCTAATAGCTATAGAGCTTTAGATTCTATATAGATAGTAAATATCTAGCTAGATAAAGATAGATATACTAATAGATAGTTATATAATAAGAATTAAAAGAAATTAAATTTACTTAAAATCTCTTTTAATATAAAATAATATAAATAGCTTTTAATAATTTTCTAAAATTAATCTCTCTAGCTATTAATATACTTCTTTACTTCTAACTCTCTAAAGAAATACTTTTTAAACTTCTCTCTATTTTCTAGTATCTCTTTATCTTTATCTTTATAATCTATTACCTACTTTTACTATTTAGCTATATTTATACTATTAAAATCTTTAATCTTAGTATAAAGCTTTACTCTATATTTAGTAAAGATATAAGCTCTAGTTCTATATCTAAAGTATCTTATAAGCTATTATATATCTTTATAAGCTTTAACTAGTTATTAGTTAATAATAGACTTCTATATATATAAGTAGAGTAACTCCTAGATCTAATTAAGTATTAATACTTTTTATTAGTATAGAGTATTAATCTTATAGATATAGAGATTATTTACTTCTTAATCTTCTTCTAGAAGTATATAGAGATAGTACTAGTAGGTAAATTTAAAGATATATAATAGGCTTTACTAGTAAAAAATATATCTACTAAAATTTCTAATATATATACTTATTATCTTCTTACCCTATAGGATACTCTATATTATATAGATCTTAATTATACTCTTTTCTAAGTTCTAGAAGGAATAGATATTAGGAAGATAAGAGTAATTAATTTAATAGATAATCTTAAATAGCCTATATATTATATTATAGTTAGAATTCCTAAGTTTAATACTATTAGTATATATTATAAGCTTAAGATCCTTAGCTTAGTTTTAATTTCTAGTTATATTAAAGAGTTTCTAAACTTTCTTCTACTTAGCTTATTCTAATTTATTATATTCTCTAAAGAGCTCTCTATAGTTATTAAACTACTAGTCTATATATTAAAAGAGAGAGACTTTTAAAAGAATAAACTAGCTATATATAATATCTATAATTATAATAAGGCTTTTCCCTTTCTTAGGAATATAATATACTTTATATAGAGGTTTTATAATACTAGATATAATAAGCTTCTAATAATTATTAATAGCTTTCTATATAATAAGAAAAGTAAAAGATATATAGAATAAAAGGATAAAGATTAAGGGTATTTATATTAAGTAAGAAGAGAGAATTATTAAAGGAAATAGAAAATAAGGAAAAAGAGATTAATTAACTTTCTTTAAGCTAATCTAATAACCTTAAGTAATAGATAAGAATACTAAAGTAAATAATAAATAAGCTAAGTAAAATAGTAAAAAGAAACTCTTTATTTACTATATATTATTTACTATTAAGTTTAGTCTTTATTAGTATTAAGTTTATTTAAAAAGCTTTAATTAATACCTTAGTATAATATAGTATATTAATTTTATAGAAGTTTAAAAATAATTAAAATATATTACTAAATTATAATATATTATTATAATATTATATATCTTTATTATACTAAAGTTTTCTTTATACTAATTCTTAACCCCTTCTAGATATAGTTTTACTAAATAGATATAATACTATCTACTCTTACTATTTCTTTCTATAGTTTATTAAAATTAATACTATTCTTAGAGAAAAGCTTATAGATATTCTTAGTTATATAGTTAGAGTAGAAATAATATAGATAGCTTAAGTATTATATTAATATAGAAAAAGTATTTAATATACTAATAGATTATATTATTTATCTTAGTTCTATTTATATATAAATCTTCTCTAATCTAGTAAGTAAAATAGAAATATATTAATATATAGTATTACTCTTAATACTATCCTAGTTAATTCTACTTCTAAGCTATTATTATACTATCTTATTATTATCTAGATTAATCTCTATTCTATCTATCTCTAAAAGCTCTTCTATAATAGTAATTACTTATTCTAGTATAAACTAAAGCCTAATAGTATATACTTCTACTACTAGCTCGGAGTATAGATATTTCTATTTCTTTATCTTTTAAAACTACTTCTCTTCCCCTCTAATAGCTCTCTATTATCTATATATCTTCTATAGTAATCTATATTAGAAATAACTATTAAATCTCTCTATTTTTCTCTCTTAGAAGTAGTCTCTCTTTATTAATCTAATCTATTTTAAGAGATTAGCCCTTTACTTACTCTCTAATAAATAGTATAACCTAATACTATAATTATCCCTCCTATATAAGAAATATTAGTCTATCTACTATACTAGCTACTATTAGAATTATTCTACCTTCTCTATATTCTTCCTAGTCTACTTAGCTCTAAGCTATATTACTAATATACTCTATTATTACTACTTTTTAAATATTCTTTATATACTTATTATCCCCTTATTCTCTTTATTATTTAATTCTAGCTCTTTTACTTATCTAGTATTAGTATATATATTATATAGTATATTACCTATCTTATATAGCTCTAGCTATAATCTATCTATTATTTTATCTAGTAGAAAATATTAATAACTTAATACTTATATAAATACTAATATATCTATATTTATACTATTCTATATTATTCCTTCTAACTCTCTAGCTTCTATTATATCTCTTAAGCTAATAAGAATTACTTAGCTTATCTACTTATTCTATTCTACTTATCTACTCTTCTATATATAATTCCAGAACTATTATAAAAGTTCTATATATAGTACTATCTATATATCTAGTATATTAATTCCTATTCCTAGTATATTTATTATTATAATTAGCTTATTCTACTTCTTCTACTACTATATCTTCTCTATTTTTATCTCCTATATCTCTATCTTACTATAGAAAATCTTATATCTAAATACTATCCTAAGCCTCTTTATAACTATAATTATCTATATATAGATAATTATATAATCTAGGTTTACTTATATCTCCTACTATACTACTATCCTCCTAGTCTAATTAAGCCTAGGGATATTATTATTATCTACTTTCTTATTACTCCTACTATTCTAATATATTTCTAATCCTATTACTAAGTATATAATATTCTTCTACTATATTAGACTATAGTATATATATACCTAGTACCTTATAATTTATACCCTATAGAGAAATATATTTTTCTTCCTTAGTAGAAGTATTACTATTAGAAAGACTAGCTATATCTTCTATAACTATAAAATTCCTTCTAATACTACTAATACTAGCTAGAACTATCTAACTCTATTTAGAACTATATAGTACTTATCTAAGATTATCTAGTCTAGTAGCTATTATATCTATAGCTACTAAATAAAGTCCTAGAACCTCTTTATAATTATTAACTTAAGTATTATAAATACTAAACTAGTAATCTAGCTTAATCTCTAGCTCTACTATATATATATTAAGATTCTAGTTTCTTTATACTATTTATATATATCTATATATAGTATAATAAATAATATAATTATAATTATTACTCTATTTAGTAAATAGTATATTAGTAATATAAAAATCAGGCTCTTACCCCTATCTATATCTATAATATATACTATCAGGCTAGCCTCTATTATAATTATTTAGATTATCTTCTCCTACTAATCTTAAAATACTATATCTAGCTCTAGTATTATCTAGAGCTATTTATATATAGATACCTACTATAGCTAGTAGAAGTAGTAGTACTAACTACTTTTCTAATATAGTTCTACTATCTTTAGTATCTACTTTATCCCTCTAGCTACTATCTATTCTCTTTTATATATATTAAACCTAAGGAACTAATATTACTACTAGCTAATCTACTAAAACCTAATCTACTATTATATTATTCTAAATATTAACTACTAGAGCTCTCTTATATATATTATACTAGTAATATAGCTTTTATATTCTATCTATATATCTAGTATATAGTCTAATATAGTATTATTAATATTATTATCTTTCTTATCTTCTACTCTTCTAGTATTCTTCTCTATATAGAAAGCTTTATTTAGATAGTAGTTAGTAATAATAATAGTAATATACTACTAGCTAATAATTATAAGCTTAGCTTCTATATACTATTTATTATATTACTAGAGAATCTACTATATATAATTTACTAACTATACTAACTCAGGCTCTAGTACTATCTATATAGATCTATTTATATTAGTTATTCTCTTTATTATTTTATCTATCTAGAGAAATATATTAGATCTACTACTATACTATCTAATAATACTCTATATCTTCTACTAGAATAGTAGAACTAATTATATATACTATACTAGCAGAGAACTAACTATATATAGTAAATAGTAGTAGATTATTTTACTATAATTACTAATTCAGATATTCTTATAATATACTATTATAAAGAATAATATACTCTAGTTATAGAAGATATTCTATAGCTTACTATTAGCTATATTCTATATCTATATCCTATTAATCTCTATTATATATACTAGTATTAATAATATATATATTAATAAGAATATTTACTTCTAAAACTATAATAATATATTAGTATATTAGTAAATAGTACTTTATTTAAATAGATACTTATTATTATTAGTATTTATACTAATCTATATCTTCTATAGTAATATAAACTATATAAACTATTTAAATATCTAGTTATTCCCTATCTATAGCTATATATTATACTTATTCTATAGGAATAAATAACCTATTATATTATACTACTAGTTATTCTTAAACTACTTCTATCTAATCTCTAGAAATCTATCTATTATACTTATTATATTTAATATTAATACTCTAAATAGCTTCTCTATCTCTTATATAAGTATATATAGTATCTCTACTAGTTATAGTATCTAGAACTAGATTATTCTATAGTTTATATAATTATCTAACTACTTAATACTACTACTATTTAGTATATTATAATAGATATTTATTCTATATACTTATATTTTAAAGATTCAGTCTAATAGTATTAGCTTAGCTATAAGCTCTCTATATATCTATACTATAAACTATACTATCTTACTATATAGTATATAGAATATACTCTCTACTTCTTTATATATATTATCTATACTTATTACCTATAAGTACTATATTATCTATATCTCCTGCTTATAATATAACTAATATAGTATAAGTATTTATACTATCTTAATTATAGCTAAATAAATCTATATATAATTAAGTATAGACTCCTACCCTCTATCTTTCTAGATATCTATAATAGCTAAGCTACTTACTAGTATATTTTAATATATATCCCCTTTTAATATATAATTAAACTAACTAATTATTATAATTAGATATAAATTCTATTTATTCTAATTAGATTAATTATTCTACTATCTATATTTACTAGATATAGTCTTAATAAATATATTCTAATAATTATCTTATACTATTATAAAAATAAATAATAGTTACTTATTATTAGCTATTTTATCTATATAATATATAATATATAGTAGCTATTAGAATATATTCTTATACTGCTTCTATATATTCTTCTCTATTCTACTATTAAATAACTAATTAGATTTCCTTTCTAGAGTAGTTCAGGCTATTTTAAATAATATAGCTTTATCTATCTTAGTAGCTATTATAGTTATCTATATCTAGTTAAGTATATACTCTATTACTTTCTATACTAACTATAGTACTATTTTATTATTCTAAATATTCTATTTTATACTATAAAGCTTAGTAATAGAGAGCCCCTATAGATATATTATCTAGCTAATAAACTTAAACTATCTATTAGATTTAAGCTAGTTATTCCTAACTTAAATAATTATTTATATCTTATATATCTCTTTAGTTATTTCCTTCTTAAAGAGTTTCTCTACTCTTTCTATAGCTAACTTAGACTATAGATAATTAATAAGACTAATAGTTTCTCTAGCTATACTAACTCTAAACTAACTACTTATAGCTTTTTAAGGAAAGAACTACTAATAATATATACTACTTATCTATAGCTAGTTATAAGTCTCTATTACTTTCTTCCTAATATTACTATCTTTCTTCTAATTACTATTCTAATTATACTTTTTCTATAGATAAGTATATATCCCTTACCCTATATAAATAATATACTAATATATTTAGTATTATAATCTATTAGTTCTAGATAGAGAGATATATAGTACTAGCTCTATAATATATTATAATAGTATATAGTTATATAGTTCCTCCTGATTCTATATAAACCTATTAATAGCTTATATAGCTATCTTAATTTCCCTTCTCTAGATTACTATAAATAATAAATATTAATTTTAGAGATAAAATTCTATCTCTTTATTAATATAAATATATTAGTACTACTTATAGATAATAAATAGATATTATATAAGATAGATAAATAGCTCTATTATATTTAGTATAATACTATAGATTATATAGTATTAAGATTAAATATATTAATAGAGTAGGTTTTAAAGATAGTAGATAGTATAGATAAGGATCTTAATAAGATCTAGTTTAATTAAGCTTCTAGTTAAAGTTTTACTAAGATACTAGATAAATAATATTCCTAATAGGAATATTAGAAATATCAGTTAAATACTAGATAAATAGATAATTTTTATAGGGTTATTTAAATTTCTAACTAATAGATTAATAAACCCTTAGTAATAGATCCTACCCCCTATCTTTTACTAGTATAGAAATTTACTTACTAAATTTTAATAGATCTTACTAGAAACTATTATAGAATTATTAATAGGTAGGTATTTTAATAAGGCTTTATCTAGCTAGTCTTTTAGTAAGACTTTATTAATATATTATTCTTTTCTATAATAATTTACTATATAGTTACTATATATCTATATTTATAAGTATTTAAAGTTAATAAAACTATAGAGCTATAATATTCTTAAATAAATATATAGTATATATATTAAGAAGGTATATTACTATTAAATATTAAACTAAGTATTATTATATACCTTAGGATTATACTTTATATAATAATAATAGTTTTCTATTATTCCTAGTCTATAATAGAAAGGAAATATAAATAACTCCTTAAGTTAAACTCTTAATTTATAATCTTTTCTCTTCTATCTATCTATCTTTAGTTTTTATTTTACCCTAAACCTTCTACCTTATATTATTATATTAGCTTACTATAGGCTTACTCTTATCTATTAGCTATATTACTTTTCTATTTATTTAGAGCTACTTTTTTCTCCCTTTAGATTATTACTTTTAAATAGTAAGAACTTAGGGAAAATATTAGTATTAAATAGATCTATATTTTACTATAGTCTATAGTACCTGGGTATAGAGCTAAACTATCTTCTCTGTTTAAGCTATAGCTCTTTCTTATAGTTTATTACTATTTCTAATCTCTAAATATCTAATTAGAGATAAAGAATAGTATAATACTATATAGATAGACTGTTTTATTAAAGCTATTAAGCTATATAGATAGATTAAACTTAAGTATATACTTATATCCGAACTAGAGGATAAGCTACTTATATTTATCTACTTTTTCTAGCTTAATTATTTAATATATACTAAATATATATAATAGATTTATTATACTTTTAAGAAGCTATTTATATTAGTATAGATTATAAAGATAGCTATATATAGTATATATCTTATAAATAGTACTATCTTATTTATTCTACTTAATAATACTAATTAGAGTATATTAGGCTCTTTTAATAGTATTCTACTATATATTAATTCTTATATATTACTAATCTATAATTCTAATTCTAAAATTACTTATTAGCTTACTAGTTACTATTACTCTATATAGCTTTATACTAAGTTTCTATAGCTAAGATAGTATTAAATAGTATAGCTTACTATAAAGAATATACTTATTATATCTATAGCTATTATCTTCTATAAAAAAGCTATAATTAAACTTAATATTAAGCTTAATAAGGAAGCTACTTTAATAGATAAAAGTAATATTAAGACTATTAGTATAAAGCTAAAGAATTACTATAGTATAGTAGTTATATATATTCTTAGAGTCTCTAATCTTATATAGCTTCTTATATATAGTCTTAGGGACTAAAGATACTACTTTATCTATAATATATAACAGTTGGGTTAACTTATACTGGACGGGGTCTAGGGTAGGTCGGGGTTGAACTAATCAGAGTATTATTCTGAATAGTACGATCAGATCATCTTAGGCTATATAATATAAGTTACTATCAATATATAAGTATTATAAAGCTAGTAATAATAGATATATAGATAATTATATTAATAACTATCTAAGAGAGTATTCTATCTAACGAAGTGAATATATATATATACTAGGGGATTATTAAGGCTTAATAATAATCTATTATCCTGGATTATTAGGATTATTATAAGATCCTAATAATCTACCAGTAATTAGTTAGAAAAAAGTAGGGTAGTCTATATAATTCTAATATATAATAATATAATTCGTAATATAAGGTCCTCTCTCTGTTAGTTATATCCTTAAGACTATATTCTATAGTCTATTAGTAAGTCTTTTCTAATTTAATCCTGTATTCCCCTTATAGTCTGTAATAATATCTAACCGTATATAGAAAACTTCTTATAAGAAGACCCTTTAGCGTAATACTCTTATTAATACTATCTTACTAAATCCTTCAGTAATACAGTTAGAGTATAGCTATTATGAATCCTATAGTTATAAATACTTCAGATCGGAGGGTTCTTTATCTTATTATTTTTACTATATTAAAAATAATCAGCTATATTATAATACTCAGAGCCTTATGCTGGGTTAGCTGAGGTATATTATTAATCAGTATAGCAAACTGGAGTCCGAGCTAAAGGCTGTAGAGGAGGAGTATTATTATATAGATATAAAAATCCAATATCTTTATTAATAAAAGAAATTATAGTTAGATAAGATAATACAGATGGTATCTTATAGTATTAATAGTATAGAGGAACTAGAGTATATTAAGCAAAAGGAGGTAGAGGAAGTAGTCCAAAGATAGACCTTATCTCTAGCTATATCTTTATCCGAGCCTGTATTCTCAGAGATTGAGATTGATCTGGTATTTCTTCAGGAGGGTATAGAACTATCTCCTTCTTAGTTTATTAGGATAGGTATTTCTGGTCCTGATAATATTACTGAATAAGCTTCTAATAATCCTTTAAATATTTAATAGGTTCCTAAGTATTATTATTATCAGTATATCTTTTCTATTTTATTAAGTAAAAGGTTTACCTATTCCTAACTTCCTTTTTTAGAATTTTTTCTGGTTTAAATTCTTCTTTATAGACTTTAATCGGGTAATCTTAGTCTGATATATCCTTTAATACTTTTTTAAGTAATAAGATATAAAAAGTTAGGTAGATATATATTATATCCAGTAATAAGAGTTTATAGTTAGTATCTGATTTTTTCTTAAGAACTTTAAATAGTCTAAGTTTTTTATAGTCTAATTTATTACTTAGTCTTATTATTATAATATTTTTATAGAGTAGATAGACCTTATCTCCCTCCTCTAAGATTAGTCCTTCTAATCTGTTTTTATTATAGTATTTTTTTATTCTCTGTTAGATAAATTCAAGTTCTGTTTTTATTTCTATATATAATAAGTATAATATTTCCTTTGTAAGTATAGCAGCTGGTGTATCTAGTCTATTGAGTTCTAGTTAGTTCTGGAATTACAGTTTATAACTATAATTCATATATATAGGTATTAACTGGGTAGATTCTTATACTAAACTATTATAAGCGATCTGTACTATTAGCAGCAGTTATACCTAATTATCTTACTCGTAGTTAATATATACTTATAGATATTATTCCAGAGTTTAATTTAATTATTCCGTTTAACTATTACTTTATAGATAGTAAGCTATTAAGAGCTTATACTTAGTACCTATTTATACTATAAGTAATTACTAAAACTTAGAGGTGAATATTATTCCTCTATCCGATATAATTTTATTGGGTAATCTATAGTAACTAACTATATATTATAAAAACTGGTATATAAGATCTTCCGTAGAGCTTACTTTCTTATATAGAATAAAATATCTATATTTTATAAGTCTATTAATAACCACTAGAATACTATCGTATTCTATCTTAGTTATAGATTCTTTTAATAATAGTAGTTTAATAATATAATCAAAGGATATTAATTACCAGGGTTATTCTGATACTAAGACTGGTTTAAGTTCTCTATAGGGTTTATATTATACAGACTTGATTCTTATATAAGTATTATATTCTGAAACTACAGTTTATATATTCTTTTATAGACCTGGGTAGTTATAATATTATCTGATCCTTTTGAATATTTTCTTAACTCCTTAGTATCCTAAGAGTAGGTACTTATAGATTTCTTTAATAAGTACTATCCTAGTATCCTACTATAGCTTTCTTAAGCTAGGAATAGTCTCTATCTGGACTTTAGTATATACTATTTCCTCGAGTATAGCTCCTAGGGTTTTCTATACTAAGTATTCTTTATTATTAGTTAAGAATAGCTATCTATTTATCTTTAGAACTGCTTTCTTATATTCAGGCTTTCAGCTAAGAGTATTAGCTCTTCTGTTTTCTAATCCTTTTCGATATATAATTTTATAATTAAATTAAGATAGATATTCAGTATAGCGTATTTATCTTTTATTCAGTTATTAGGTTATAATAAAATACTAAATATTTTTATAGTCTATATATACTTTAACCTTATATATTATTCCCAAGCAGTAGTATTCGAATTCTTTGAATATATATATAATAGCTATAAATTCTTTATTATAGATAGGGTAATTAAGTTCTATACTATATAGTTTTTTTAAAAAGAATACTATAGGGTGTAGTACTCTATTATTATCCCTTTAGCTGATTTATATACTAATCGCAAAGTCTAAGGTATCTATTTTAAGTTCTACTTCCCTTATTAGATTGAATATCTATAGTACGGGTTCTGAGAGTATTCAGTTTTTTATTTTATTAAGTACTTATTACTATTTATTATTCTATTAGAATTCTATCCCCTTTTTAGTAATATTATATAGGGGTATAGTAATTTTTCTATAATCCTTAATAAATTATCAGTAGTAGTTAGTAAATCCGAGGAAGGCTTATACTTCCTTAATAGTTTTAGGTACTTCCTATTCCTTAACTATAGTAATCTTACCTTATTCTATTTATATTTCGTTTAATTAAATAGTATATCCTAAGAAGTTAACTTCTTATATATAGAAAAAACTTTTTTCTGGTTCTATAAGAAGTTTTACTTCTTCTAATTTTTCTAAGACTTAGTATATATACTCTTTATATATTTCCAGATTATTAGAGAAAATTAAGATATTATTAAGGTAGATAACTACAAAGATATTAAGATACTCCCGGAGCACTTAGTTAATTATTTATTAGAATATT
Organism: Clonostachys rhizophaga; assembly: GCA_902077795.2. Taxonomy (NCBI): domain Eukaryota; kingdom Fungi; phylum Ascomycota; class Sordariomycetes; order Hypocreales; family Bionectriaceae; genus Clonostachys; species Clonostachys rhizophaga. The sequence goes on from CABFNQ020000633.1 coordinate 36,268, forward strand.
ACAGATATATTTATTAGTCTGAAGGATATAATAAGGTATTTATAGAGGCTAAACTTTATCCTAAATACTGTTTTCTATTTATCTCCTTCTTTAATTCGTATCAGATTATAAGCTCCCTTCAGATCTAGTACTATAAACTACTGTTTACCTTATAACTAATCCCTGAGTTCAGTAATCAGTAGTAAGGGTATCCTGTCCTTCTGTATAATCTTATTTAGCTATTAATAATTAATAACTAAACGGAGTTTTCTATTCTTCTTTAGTATAAATATTATAGAGTATCCTGCAGATAAAGTTAATAATTATATATAGCCTTTTACTAGTATATTATTAATATATTTACAGAGTATTTATAATTAAGGTTCTATAAGATTATATAATTTGTAGAAATCAGGTTCTCCTCCTTTAATAATAGAGATTTCGTAATCCTACTGGCTATATTCCGGTAACCCTATTTCAAGTTCTTCTGCAAACAGTATCTTCTTAAAACAGTTATATTCCTATAGAATATTCTTAAGATGTTCTTCCTATCTCAGGTACTTAGCTCGTTTATACTTATACCAGGTATTCTTTTCCTTATTCTATTATACTCTTTATTAATTATTTATTCAGCTCTATTCCTGAACTCCTATACTAAACAGTTTCAGAGGTAATTTTTCTATTTCCTTTTACTATTAACTATATTTAATTTTATATTCTTATTATTATTCTTTTATCAGTTATTCCTAATTAATAGGTACTAAATCTATATCTAAGGGCGGTTCTTACTTCTGTATCCGGCCTAAGACTTATATTATTTATCTTAGTTCTTATTATAATAGATTTCTTATATTACCAGATTATAATACTATTAAGGCTAATACTACTATATCTACTTATTATTATAAGTTATTATAGTTTTTTATAGTAGTACTTTCAGGTATTAAGAAATAGATATATTTTTCTAATATCTAATAAAATTTTAATTTTTATTAATCCTGATATTAGTATATAAAAGTATCCCTCTACTCTATCTGGTTAGTATACTAATTAATCAGTAGGTTTATATCTTAAAGCTATAGTAACCCTAGTATAACTTTATAGGTTCCTAGCAGTACTAAGTTATAGGTAATATTGAATTTCTTTCCTTGGATTTTAGTTATAAGATAATCAGTCTCAGAATTAATAATCCTATTATTATACTCGAACTTTAAGCCTTTAATATTTATAACTATATAGGTTTCTTCCTTCTTCTTCTATAGTAGGTGGAATTAGTTAATTACTACTGGTAAGATATAATTTTCCTACGCTCTATAGTTAATAAATACTATAAGCTGGTTCCTCTTAATCTTTACTTCTATAAGGATATATATAGAGCTTCCTACTTCTATAGCTCCTAGGGTCCTCTGATCTGTTATTAATATTACTCTATACTATAGCCCTATTATAGATAGTTCAGGTTATTTTTTATCTGGTTAACTTATTTATTAAGTTATTTCTAATCTTTATTATTCTGGGGTACCTATTTAAGGATATCCTTAAGGTTTTCTAGTTCTCCTGTATATTCAGATATATATCTTACGAACTTAATTCTCCAGTTATATAGTTTCTTAATTATTATTAGTATCCTATTATCAGAATAGGCCTTATCCTATTCTTTTTTATTAGTTAAGGTTATTCTTTATTCCTCTGTTTTACTATTATTCTTACTGTTCGTAAGGGATGGTTATCCTTTTAAGCGGTATTCTTATAGTTCTTCTTCCTACAGTTATTACTATTCAAGGTAAAGTTTAGCAGTATTTATATTATTATTACTATTCTATACTAGTACTAATACTTCTTACTTAACCTCTCGGTAGTTTCTATAATTCTAGTTATAGTATTATTCAATATAGCTATTATACTTATATATTACCTGGTCTTCTGCCTATTAATAGTTATACTATAATTCGAGTTTATTATCCTTATAAATCTTATATCTCTATTCCTAGTATATTTCTACTAGCAGTTCTTTATTTATATATTCTTTAGGGTATTCCCTTAGATCTTCTTTAAAGATAGTATAGGGTCCTATTCTATAGTATTAGTAAGTAAATTATTATATTTGGGTTATACTATACTTCCTTAGTATTCTCCTATTAGGAAATAGAAAAAAGTTATTTAATATCTTCTTTTACTAATATATAGTATACTAGATATTATAGTATATTATCCAGGATTCCAGCCTGTAGTTATACTTCTAGCTAGTATTTATATATATTGGGTTTTTATACCTATTACTGGGGTATTATATAGTATCTGTAGTATCTCTTCTGTACAGTATTATTCCGGATATTTTCTTAAGGTCTGGATCTTATATTTATATTTTTTACTGGTAGTAGATATAGAGTTTATTATATTCAGCTTTAATTTCTTCTCTGGTAAATATATATTATTTCTATTCCTCGGGAGTATATTTAATAAGCTTATTAATATAGTAAAATATATACTTATATTTAGTAAGAGGTCTAAGGTCTATAATATCCCTCTTATCCTTATATTTCTATTTAAGTTCCCTGAAGATATCTATAATATATTAGCAATTTCCTTCTGATATTATTAGTATTTTATTAGTTTCCAGTATCTTATAGAATTTAGGTATAGATTATCCGGAAAGTACAGGAGTTATAGTGGTTATATAGCCTTCTCCCTGGGCAGTCTTCCTAACTATTCTAAGTATCTTAGTCTCAGTTTTTCCAGTTACTCCTAATTATTTTTTACCTTCTTTAGCAGGTTTCTAATTTTTCTACTTCTTAGGTTTTAAGCACTGGGGTAAGATATATCCAATCTTATTATAATTATAGTACTTATATTTTTCTACAGCTCCTAGCTCTATAGGACCTGTATATATCCCAGAGACTGCAGTTTATTATTACTATTATAATCAACCGCTATTAGTATAGTAGGTTATCTTCTTACCACGAGTTCGCTAATAATATTACCGGTCGTTAATTCTTATAGCTATAGTTATATATTCGTAGATACTTACTAGCCTATCTTCCTTATAGAGTTCCTTCTGGACTTCTTCCTTCAGTCTATTAAAGTAGTATAATATAGTATATTCCTAGTCCTATCCTATTTTTACTAAAAGCTAGAGGTACCTGCTGCTAAAGGTAGAGGTAGGTCTAGTCTAAGAGAGTTTATTAATTTTATATTCAGCCTTATATCTCTTATCTTAGATTCTAAAGGTTTATTAGAGAACTTCTATAAAGTAGTCAAAGCTCGTTATAATATTAATAGTTTATTAGCTTCCTTATCCGTTAAGATATTCTCTTATAACAGGTTTAAACTAATCGAGTATAGCTCCCTTAAGTTATAAGTAGGTATAAGTAACTTATTATTTATTACTATTAAGAGTAACAGGGAAATAGTTAAAGTATACTCAGAGTTAGATTATAAAGCTTTAAAGCTTATCTTAAGTTCTATTAAATATCTCGGGTAGTAGTAGCTTAAGTAGTACTCCTAGCTCTCTTCCTTAGGCTACAGCCTGAGCCTGAGCCTGAAGGTTAGTATTCTAAGCAGCTTACTGTTCTATAAGGGTAGTAGTAGTAGCTATTTCTTATTATATAGTTATAAGATATTCCTAAAGTTAGAGAACCTGCTTCCTAAGGAGTTTAACTTCTATTCTGTAACTGCTATCGCTACTACTATTATCCTTATCTATAGTATCTTTAATATATAGAGCAGGCGGATAGTTAGCAGCAGGTACAGTATACTATTAAGCTTATAGAACTACAGTAGCTATAATATCTTCTTTATTATTATATAGCGATTAAGATAAGGTAATCAGCTGAATAAGAGTTATTAATATATAACGGTTGGGTTAACTTATACTAGATAGGGTCTAGGGTAGGTCAGGGTTAAACTAATCAGAGTATTATTCTGAATAGTACGATCAGGTTATCTTAGGCTATATAATACGAGTTACTATTAATATATAAGTATTATAAAGCTAGTAATAATAGATATATAGATAATTATATTAATAACTATCTGAGAGAGTATTCTATCTAACGAAGTAAATATATATATATACTAGGGGATTATTAAGGCTTAGTAATAATCTATTATCCTGGATTATTAGGATTATTACGAGATCCTGATAATCTACCAGTAATTAGTTGGAAAAAAGTGGGGTAGTCCATATAATTCCAATATATAACAATATAATTTATAATATAATAAACTAATAGAAGCTATAGTTATTTAATATATTACTAGTTATAGATATAGAAAACTACTAGCTAGATATATAATAGTAATCTAATATATTTATCTTACTATAAATAATATCTTAATAAGATATAGTTATTAGTTATTTATTAGGATCTATTATAATATAAGTACTAATACTATTATAGTAGTAAGTTATAGATATACTATTAGATATCTTAATAAGATCTAATTAGTTTTAAATTTCCTATAGGGAGTAGAATAACTAGTTAAGTATATAGAGATAATAAAAGGTTTAAATTAAATCTAGCTATTAGATAGAGAATAAATAGTTAAGAGTTATTATATAATATATTATCTATATTAAGGGATAAGATTTTATTAAGATATAATTATAAACTATTCTATAGATACTAATTAAGGCTTATATATAAAGGAGCTAAATAGCTAGTAGATAATAAATAATAATAGTAGTAAATCTATTTATAGTAAATTTAATATATATATTTAAAATATTATACTTATTCCAGTTAAAATAAACTATAGGTTTTTATTAAAGATTTAATCTAATTATCTAGCTTATATTATCTAAAGAAAAATAACTATTTTAATTCCTATACTTTTATTCTAGTTAAAGTAAATATAGTAAAACTTTTAATTAATTTTAATTAAAATATTTAAAATTTATTCCCTCTAGGAAATTTCTAATATAGATATATAAAAAATTATTCTAATTAATTAATCTATTATAATATTCTTACTATTAAGATCCTACTACTCTTTATTAGTAGGTTTCTAAATCTCTTTTTTTAGATCTATTTTCTTCTTTAAATTCTTATTTACTTTCTTATTATTAAATAGATCTAAATCTTCTTTATTTATAAACTCCTTAGAGAGTTATTAGCTCTTATAGTACTTCTAATCCTTCTAATTATATTTCTTTACTTTAACTATAAACTTTTTATTTTTATTTCTTTTTACTTTAAGTTATTAAAAGAAGTTAGTTATAAAGTTATTTATTATTATATCCCTAGTATTAAATATAGTAATATACTATCCTATCTTAGTAATAGTTAGCTCCTTATCTTATTATATCTTAATAACTATAGATAATAGTAGGTCTATAACTATATTTTAAAATTTAAATTTAGCTAGCTAGTTAATATACTTAAGTACTATATAAGAAATAAGTATATAGAAAAAACTAATAATTTATATTAACTCTATATATAAGTTCTATATTAGTACTAAGATATTCTTAAGTATAATCTATATATATTTATTAAAGTTTATATTCTACTAATACTTAATAATCTTATAGAGAATTAATTCTCTTAAGTTTTTACTAATATAAGTAAATAGGATATATTTAGCTAAGGCTTAGTTTATCTAATAATCTAGATAATCTTATTCTTAATAATTATAATATATATTCTTTATCTTAAGAATCTACTATCTTATAATATATATTTAATTAATCTGAATAAAATACTTCTTAATCTATAATAGTAATAAATAACTACTAGTTAGATTTATTAGTATATTATAGTAATAGATATAGTAGAGATTTACTCTATATAGAAATATCTAGATATTAGCTATAAGAATTTTTAACTTATTTATCTTATTATTAAAGATATTAATTACCTTCTATTATCCTTTAGTATAATTAGTTAATCTGATTATCTCTATATTATATCCAGTTAAGACTATAGCTACTATAAAATACTTATAATATCTTATAATTAGTTCTAATATCTAGGATATAATTATTAAAGTTAGATAGGTATTTTAATAAGATCTTATTAATCTATATAAGTAAATAAAGCCTTATTAAGATATCTATCTTACTTAATCTCTAATAGATATATATATAGAGTATAGGGAATAATAAAAAGATAGTACTTATATTTATAACTAGGAAGTATTAATATAGATAAGAAGTTTAGTATTCCTAATATATATAATTTTATTTACCTTATTAATAATAAATACTAATATAGGGTTAATATCTATTAACTATAAGAGTATACTAGCTAGATCTATTAGAATAATACTTAGCTTAGACTTATATATAGTTATAAAAAAATATATTAACCTAGTAAGAGAATCTAATCTAGTAAGTTATATAATATAATTAATACTAAACTTAGTATTAGCTATAAAAACCTTAATAAGCTTCTTTATCTATAATAGTATAATCTTATTAATATAAGCTATTATACTTAAAGACTTCTTAAATTATTTAAACTACTTTTTCTCTAGGAAGATTATTACTAATATATTAGAGTTAAAGAATATAGTATTCCTTAGATCTATTAAAACTAGTAGTAATCTTTATATTATACTAAAGCTTAGATTTAACTAGGTTTACTTTTTAGTTTATTCTTCAGATCTTTAAATAAACTTATCTATTATCTTTTATATACTAGTTTCAGGCTTTAGCTTAATAGCCTCCTTATATATCTTTTAAGTAATTTCTAGCTATTCTAGTTTAAAATCTAACTTAATAATAGTAATATAGTTAAGTATAATATCTACTCCTGGGTAGTAAATAGTCTTACTATTATCTATTATAATTACTACTATATTTAATATTCTATAAATTTTAAATACTTTTATAATTACTTTTATAAAGTTAGATAAGAAGTTTACTAACTACTATATAGTTTCTCCTATTTTATTAAATAAAAATAGATTAAAAAGCTATAATAGTTATCTATACTTTAATTATACTTAAAAGAGTAATAATAACTCTAGGTATATATTAAGTATATCTTTAGTAAAGAGTTTCTTTATTTTAATATTATTAAACTTATTTATAGAATACTCTAGATTATACTTAGAATTAAATATTCTTTTTATTTAGCTAAAGTCTATATTATTAAAGTTAATATCTTATATACTATAAATACCCTATACTAATTATAGAGAAGCTCTTATATTATAAAAAGATAAGTATAATACTATACTAGTAGTCTAGATAATATACTTATACTTTATATACTTAAAATAAGATATAGTATTATTATAAATATTTTATATTATTTAAATCTTATTAAGAGTAAGAAAATTCTACTTAGTATTCTCTACTTCTAGAATCTTATAGAAGTACTAAATAAGAATTATATCTATCTCTTTTAGACTATATACTTTTCTATATTTTATTAGATTAATATAATTAGAGTTAATCTTTAGAAGACTTTTATATACTTACTATATCTACTATAACTATCTAGTAGTTTTATCTTACTTATTATCTTCCTTATTAATAGTAATCTATACTAGATATTATTTAGTATAGGTTTTATTTATAAACTTAATATAGATTTTAATTCTTTTAAAGATATATTAGTAAAAAGTTAAATATATAGTTAGAATAACTATTCTTACTATTTATAAATAACTTATTAGTTCTATTATTTATAATTTAAAGATAGCTTTAGAAAAGAGTAAGGAATATAGTAAATATCTTAATAAGGCCTGATCTAACTAGGCTTTAGATAAGATCTTATTAAAATACTTATAGTTTCTATAGTACTATATCTAGTAGATAGTATTAGAGGAAATAATAGAAAAACTTATCTTTTTATTAAATAAATTAGCTATTACTCTATTAAGAAAAACTCTCTATTTATTCTTATTAAAGATTCTAGCTTTCTATATAGAGAAATCTGCTTTAGTTAAGAAGTATATATAGATAATTAAGTTCTAGTTAAATTTATATATATCTTAGTATAAACTAGGGTATATACTTATAGGTATCTAGAATAATAATAGTTTAAAAGAAATAAATCTAAGATTAAACTTTTATTATATTATTAGTATAGATTAGTTACTATTAGTATTCTTTTAGTAGAGATTATAAATATTTTTAATTAAGATATAAATTTATTTTTAATTAAAATCTAATATATTTTTAAATAGTATAGTCTTTTAGATATTTTCTAACTTAAATATAGCTAAAAAGTAGATATACTTCTTTATTATATTATTATAAATATATTAATAGTAGTAAGCTTTAATAGTACTACTTATAATTATACTTTTACTAAGTTCTATTTTACTATTAAGTATAGTAATATTAATATACTCTTCTCTATCTTATTAGATTTATATAATATCTATTAATATATATATTAGTAAACCTATAATAGGAATAATATTAGGGGGAGGAGTATCTTAATAAGATCTTAGTTAAAAGTCTAAATAAAACTTTATTAAGATTTAACTTACTAATAGCTTAATAGGATTAGAGCTTAATAGTAGGATTATTACTCTATAATATAGTTTATTTATCTAGATCTATATATCTATAGATCTTTCTAAGAGAGAGATCTAATTTTATATTTAATCTATTAAAAAACTTATTAAGTATAAACTAATATCTAGTATCTAGTATTATATTATTCTATTTAGTAGAAGATATAGTCTCTTTAGCTTTCTTATAGTAGTTTATAATAGCTAACTATTTAATATACTTATTAATATTAGGTATATAAATATTACTAAATTTAGTAATAAAGAATAGATACTTATTATCTATCTACAGATTAATTTAATTAATATATATCTTAATATATATATATTTTTTAGAGTATAAAGGCTTCTATAGATTAATATCCCTCTAGGAAAAGAACTTATTTTATAACTAGATAAAGAAGTATAAGCTTAATATTTAAAGAACTATTATATAGAAATTAATCTAATTATTCTTAGTATATCTAGTACTAGTATTACTAGTAAACTTATAATCCTATATTATCTAGCTATATAAGAATAAATATTCTTATATAGAGTTAAATATTAGTTTAGATAAAGTACTCTTTTTAATATATCTTTTTACTATATCCTTAGAGATAGCTACTAAGATATATTAAAGTTTATCTAGCTTAATATCTTATTCTAGTTTATTACTTAGCTTATTTATAATACTCTTCTAATTATAAATAATATAGAGAAATAATATAATAGCTCTATATAAATTATTAAAAGAGTAATTACTAAATACTATATTATTAGTACTTTTTAGATATTATAAAAGCTATTTTAGATTAATTAGCTAGATTAGAATACTCTAGTTTACTTATATAGAACTAGATCTAAAGATTATAAGCTATATAGTATTTACTATAATTATTATTATAGAGTTTATTTTATCCTCCTTAGATATATTTACTAACTAAAGCTATAAGTTTATTATAATAATAAATATAAGTATTTTAATTTCCTTAATAATAGTAATTAGTATACTAACTTATTCTAGATATTTAGATAATTTCTTTATAATCTAATTAGGCTTAATTTATTTAAACTTTAATTTCTTTTATATAATAATAAGTAAATTATATTTATTTTTAATTAGGTACTTTAATTCTATATAGTTTAAATTAGTTAGAATATCTATATTCTAAATATAATAACTATTTTCCTCTAATATCTTAAGAATATTATTATTATTAAAGTTATAAACTAAAGCTTTAAAAGCTAGTTATATAATACTTATACCTAGTAAGATATATTAATAAATCTTAATTTATTATTTTAATCTTATTATTAAAAGATAAGAGAGGGTATAATAGATATTTTAATAAGATTTAGTCTAACTAGAGTTTAAGTAAGATCTTATTAAGATATAGTTTTATTATTATACCCAGCTTTAGTATAAAATAGGAAAAATATAAAGAGTATATACTAACTATTTAAATATAGTACTAAAAGATAAAAATACTCTTAAATTATATATATAAGATAATTATATTTAGATAAATAGTCTCTACCTTCTATATATATATTATCTTTAGCTCTACTAGATACTCTAGCTTTTACTATTTATAGAAAATTTCTAAGAAGTTTTCTATAAGAATATCTTTAATACTTAGTAATATATTAAATATCTAATTAGATTAGATCTATAAGGAGTAAATATATTCTTATATTTAGTTTAGTAGTATACTATTTAAATTATTATATTTAAAGAAGTTTATTATTAATTTAGCTTCTCTAGTTTTAATAATCTTAGATATTACTTTTACTAACTTAAGAGTTCTTATTATTAACTTACTAGTTTTTATAATTAACTATCTAGATATTTTACCTAATAGGAGAAATACTTTTAGTTTAGTAAGTATTAATAGAAGAGTATTATTATTTAAAATACTTAGCTTATTAAGTACTTAGTTAGTATTATTCTATAGTAAGTATTATAAATTTCTATCTACTTATAAGTAAATACTATTTAGTATTATAATACTACTAATTAGTAGTTCTTTAGTAAGTACTTATATATTAGCTTCTCTAGTATTAGTTATAGGCTTATTATATTACTCTATATTATTATAATTCTTAGAATACTTAGTTTTAATTTTATTATTATTTAATTTAAAAGATTTATAGGTATATTTATATATTATCTATAGTTCTATAGGTATAGCTTTTACTTTACCCTTTCTAAATAGTATTATATAATAATAATATTATATCTTTAGTAGCTATTAATAATAAGTATTAGTAGTACTATAGGGAGAAATATAAGTAGAGTATAGAATCTTAATAAGATCTAATCTATCTAGTCTACTTAGCTATATTTAGTATACTAAGCTAAACCCTGTAAAAATATATAAAATTAGTATTTTCTTATTTATAATACTAGAAAATACTAGGAAAAGTATATATATACTTAGAATAATTAATTTATAACTTATTATTATATTTTTAATAGGTAGAAGAGCTATAGTAGTTTAGAAATTATATAAGAAGAGGTTTAATATATACTAAGTAATAATATTATAAATAGGTTATATAGTTAGGGTTTTTAGTATAAGATATTAATAATATAAATTATCTACTAGTAGAATTACCTATTACTTTTAGTAGTCTGATTTATAAAATATAAATAGCTAAAGCTTTATTAAAATATAGTTTATATACTTACTATTTATTTATTTATTTAGTATTTAATAATAGGAGTTATATATAGTTATAGGATTATTTATATATATATATAGTAGTAGTATTTTATTATAGATATATATTAATTTTAATAAAGTAGATCTTAGATAGTATATATAACTAATTTAATTTATACTATTTACTTTATAGCTCTATTATTCTGATTATATATTTATTTATATTAGGCTATAGTTAACTATAAACTTCTTATAGTTATTTTTTTCTATTATTTATTTAGTTATTCTTTCCTCTATTTTTTAATAGTCTTTACTCTAGAATTAGTTCTTTCTATATTATATAATAGCTAGAGAGTCTCTATATATAAATAGATATCTACTAATAGTCTTAAGTTATATAGTTTATTACTAGATAAAATAAATAATATTTACTAGTTACTTCTTATTTTTATACTTATCTTCTTACTTCTTCTATTATTAATACTTCTATCTATTAAATAGAATATTATTAGTAATCCTAGTAGATTATCTAGTCTAAGTATATTATAAAAACTATTAGTAAAGATAAGCCTCTCTACTTATTTACTTTAAGAATAGACTTTAAATCTAAATAACTAAAGGGTTTTAAGAAGAATATAATTATATAGTTATTCCTTATATAGCTTATCTTTATCCTAGGATTATCTTTTCTTCTCTTATTCTATAACTAAGTTACTTTCTCTCTTTCTACTCTAATATATTCTTCTTTTTATAAATAATCTCTATCTATTACTAATAATAGTATTACTCCTACTTCTCTATATAGTTAGCTAGTACTATATATAGAATAGAGTTCTAATTCTACTAACTATTATATAGTAGAGATTATTCCCCCTTCCTCCTACTTTCTTTATAATATTTCTATATATAGAATAGATTAGAATAGAATATAAACTATTCTATTAGTTATATATATACTTTCTTTATCTATTTATCTCTATTCCCTTATAAAGAAGAACTATAAATTAAGCTATATATTTTTTAAATTCTCCTATAAGATTTATTCTATTTTTATATATATTATTAAAGTATAATATAATTAGTAATTAATAATAATATAGTATTCTATAAGTATTATATTATTATATATATAATAGTATTTATTTATACTAGAAATTAAGGAAGATCTAATAATAGTATAGATAAATCTAAAAGATTTAGATACTTAGTCTATATTAGATTAGCTATTATAAAATCTTCTAAATAGAGCTAGCTATTAATAAGAGTTAAGATACTCTATAGCTCTAGTTTTTTTATACTAGTAACTCCTCTAAACTAAATAAAAAGAAGCTACTATATATCTATATTATTTATTCTAAAGAGTAAGAATAAAGCTAAAAGTAATAGTCTAGATATTAAAGATATAGAGATATAGAATATTATAGATTAGTAGATTAGATTCTATTCCTATTTTACTAAATAATATAAGCTAATAAGTAATAATAAGTAGAAGTCTTTATTTTATATATATAACTTAGATAATATATTACTAAGAGTATATAATTATTAAAGATAGTAGATTCTAAGATAGAGTTTTAATCTAAATAATCTACTTTAAATAAAATACTCTCTAAAGAAGAAAGATTAAAAAGACTAGATAGACTAAATAAATTAGAAAGTAGAAGTAGAAGTAAAAGTAAAAGTAGAAAAGAGAGTAGGAAAAGAAGTTTAGAGAGTAGAACTAGTAAACTAAATAGATTAGAGAGTAGAAGTAGAAGTATTAGAAGAAGAGAGAGACTAGATAAACTAGTTAGATTAGAAAGTAAAAGAGAGAGTAGGAGATTAGATAGATTAAGATTTAGAAGTAAGAATAGGAAAATAAGCTAATTTAATAGTAAACCTAGATCTAGAGATAGGAAATTATAAGATATTATTATATAATATAGTTAGAATACCTCTAGAAGAATAGTATTAGTTTATAGCTTTCTAGATAGAACTATTTATTTACTATAATAAATATATAATCTAGAAAGAGCTTATTATATATAAGCTAAAAATAGAGCTAAGAGTAAGCTATCTTAATAAACTACTCTAAATAATAGATAGTTATATAGATATATTATATAAGTATATTAAGTTACTAAAGATAAATACTATAAGAATATATAATAAGAATTATACTATATTTATTAAGGGGGTTCTTAGATAGTAGATAGATATATTAAAACTAGATATTATCTTACTAATAGAGCTAGTTATATATATCTTAGGCTTAATATTAGAAACTACTTATACTATAAGCTTTATTTAGAGAGATATATTATTTTAATTATAATATAATAATTACTTAATACTTAAGCTAGTACTTAAGAGTAATTAATTCCTAAGTAGAATATATATACTAAATATATATAAGAATATATATAAGAAGATAGAATTCCTTCTAAATTTATATTTATAGAAGGTAAATAGTACTATTTAGGAACTAGAGAATATAATATAATATATAAATATATATAATACTTACTATACTATCTATAAGATTTTATTAGATCTTACTATCTTAGTATAAGAGAGAGTAATACTATTAAAATAGAATATTTAGTTTATATTATCCTTAGATAAGTTTAGTAATATTAGTATACTATTTAGTCTAGAGATAGATAATATATAGATTATTATATTAATACTATTATTCTTACTTAACTATCTATAAGGAATAAATAAGTAGATTATTATATTAATTATTCTAATTATCTAGTAGCTTATAGATCCTAGAACTATATATAGAATATCTCTATATCTAATAGCTATAGAGCTCTAGATTCTATATAGATAGTAAATATCTAGCTAGATAAAAGTAGATATACTAATAGATAGCTATATAATAAAGATTAAGAAAAATTAAATTTATTTAAAATCTCTTTTAATATAAAATAGTATAGATAGTTCTTAATAATTTTTTAAAACTAATCTTTCTAACTATTAATATATTTCTTTATTTCTAACTCTCTAAAGAGATACTTCTTAAACTTCTCTTTATTTTCTAATATCTTTTTATCTTTATCTTTATAATCTATTATCTGCTTTTACTATTTAGCTATATTTATACTATTAAAATCTTTAATTTTAATATAAAGCTTTATTCTATACTTAGTAAAGATATAAACTCTAGTTCTATATTTAGAGTATTTTATAAACTACTATATATCTTTATAAGCTTTAACTAGTTATTAATTAATAATAGACTTTTATATATATAACTAGAGTAACTTCTAGATCTAATTAAGTATTAATACTTCTTACTAGTATAAAATATTAATCTTATAAATATAGAGATTACTTATTTCTTAATCTTTTTCTAAAAGTATATAGAGATAGTATTAATAAGTAAATTTAAAAATATATAATAAGCTTTACTAGTAAAAGATATATTTATTAAGATTTCTAATATATATACTTATTATTTTCTTACTCTATAGAATACTCTATATTATATAGATTTTAATTATACTTTTTTCTAAGTTCTAAGAGAAATAAGTATTAGTAAGATAAAAGTAATTAATTTAATAGGTAATCTTAAATAGTCTATATATTATATTATAATTAGAGTTCCTAAGTTTAATATTATTAGTATATATTATAAGCTTAAAATCTTTAGTTTAGTTTTAATTTCCAGTTATATTAAAAAGCTTTTAAACTTTTTTCTATTTAGCTTATTCTAATTTATTATATTCTCTAAAGAGCTCTTTATAATTATTAAACTATTAATCTATATATTAAAAAAAAAAGCTTTTAAAATAATAAGCTAGCTATATATAATATTTATAATTATAATAAGGTTTTTCTTTTTCTTAGGAATATAGTATACTTTATATAGAGGTTCTATAATACTAGATATAATAAGCTTCTAGTAATTATTAATAGCTTTCTATATAATAAGAAGAGTAAAAAATATATAGAGTAAAGAGATAAAAGCTAAGGGTATTTATATTAAATAAGAAGAGAGAATTACTAAAGGAAGTAGAGAGTAAGAAAAAAGAGATTAATTAATTTTCTTTAGATTAATCTAATAATTTTAAATAATAAGTAAAAATACTAAAGTAAATAATAAATAAGCTAAATAAAATAATAAAAAGAAACTCTTTATTTACTATATATTATTTACTATTAAATCTAATCTTTATTAATATTAAGTTTATTTAAAGAGCTTTAATTAATATCTTAATATAATATAGTATATTAACTTTATAGAAGTTTAAAAATAATTAAGATATATTACTAAATTATAATATATTATTATAATATTATATATCTTTATTATACTAAAGTTTTCTCTATACTAATTCTTAATTCCTTTTAGATATAGTTTTACTAAATAAATATAATACTATCTACTTTTACTATTTCTTTCTATAATTTATTAAAATTAATATTATTTTTAAGGAAAAGCTTATAGATATTCTTAGCTATATAGCTAGAGTAGAAATAATATAGATAGTCTAAATATTATATTAATATAGGAAAAGTATTTAATATACTAATAGATTATATTATTTATCTTAATTCTATCTATATATAAATCTCTTTTAATTTAATAAATAAGATAGAAATATATTAATATATAGTATTACTCTTAATATTACTCTAGTTAATTCTACTTCTAAGCTATTATTATACTATTTTATTATTATCTAGATTAATCTCTATTCTATTTATCTTTAGAAGCTCTTTTATAATAGTAGTTATCTATCCTAGTATAAACTAGAGCTTAATAGTATATACTTCTACTACTAGCTTAGAGTATAGATATTCCTATCTTTTTATCTTTTAAAACTACTTCTCTTTCTCTCTAATAGCTCTCTATTATCTATATATCTCCTATAGTAATCTATATTAGAAATAATTATTAAATCTCTCTATTCTTCTTCCTTAAAAATAATTCTTTTTTACTAATCTAATTTATTCTAAAAGACTAATCTCTTATTTACTTTCTAATAAATAGTATAATTTAATACTATAATTATTCCTCCTATATAAGAAATATTAGTTTATTTACTATACTAGCTATTACTAGAAATACTCTATCTTCTCTATATTCTTCTTAATCTATTTAGCTCTAAACTATATTACTAATATATTTTACTATTATTACTTTCTAAATATTCCTTATATACTTATTATTCTTTTATTCTTTTTATTATCTAATTCTAGTTCTTTTATTTAGCTAGTATTAGTATATATATTATATAGTATATTACTTATTTTATATAATTCTAGTTATAATCTATTTATTACTTTATCTAGTAGAAAATATTAATAGCTTAATATTTATATAAATACTAGTATATTTATATCTATACTATTCTATATTACTCCTTCTGATTCTCTAGTCTCTATTATATCTCTTAAACTAATAAGAATTATCTAGTTTATTTATTTATTCTATTCTACTTACTTATTCTTCTATATATAGTTCTAGAGCTATTATAAGAGCTTTATATATAGTACTATCTATATATCTAGTATATTAATTCCTATTCCTAATATATTTATTACTATAATTAGTTTATTCTATTTCTTCTATTATTATATCTTCTTTATCTTTACTTTCTATATCTCTATCTTACTATAGAAAATCTTATATCTAAGTATTACTCTAAGCCTCTTTATTATTATAATTATCTATATATATATAATTATATAATCTAGATTTATCTATATCTTCTACTATATTATTATTTTTCTAATCTAGTTAAGTCTAGAGATATTATTATTATCTATTTTCTTATTATTCCTACTATCCTAGTATATTTCTAATTCTATTATTAAGTATATAATATTTTTCTACTATATTAAGCTATAGTATATATATACTTAGTACTTTATAATTTATATTCTATAGAGAAATATATTCTTCTCTCTTAGTAGGAGTATTACTATTAGAAAGACTAGTTATACTTTCTATAACTATAAAATCTCTTCTAGTACTACTAATACTAATTAGAACTATTTAACTCTATTTAGAATTATATAGTACTTATTTAAAACTATTTAATCTAGTAGCTACTATATCTATAACTACTAGATAAAATTCTAGAATCTCTTTATAATTATTAATTTAAATATTATAAATATCAGACTAATAATCTAGCTTAGCTTCTAGCTCTATTATATATATATTAAGATTCTAATTTCTTTATATTATTTATATATATCTATATATAGTATAATAAGTAGTATAATTATAACTATTACTCTATTTAGTAAGTAGTATATTAATAGTATAAAAATTAGATTTTTATCTCTATTTATATCTATAATATATACTATAAAACTAGCTTTTACTATAATTATTTAAATTATCTTCTCCTACTAGCTCTAAAATACTATATCTAGCTCTAATATTATTTAAAGCTATTTATATATAGATATCTATTATAGCTAGTAAAAGTAGTAATACTAACTATTCTTCTAGTATAGTTCTACTATCTTTAGTATCTACTTTATCTCTCTAACTACTATTTATCCTCTTTTATATATATTAAACCTAAGGAACTAATACTATTACTAGCTAATCTATTAGAATCTAATCTATTATTATACTATTCTAAATATTAGTTACTAGAGCTCTTTTATATATATTATACTAGTAATATAGTTTCTATATCCTATCTATATATTTAGTATATAGTTTAATATAGTACTATTAATATTATTATCTTTCTTATTCTCTATTCTTCTAATATTCTCTTCTATATAGAAAGCTTTATTTAGATAGTAGTTAGTAATAGTAATAGTAATATATTACTAGCTAATAATTATAAGCTTAGCCTCTATATACTATTTATTATACTATTAGAGAATCTACTATATATAATCTACTAATTATACTAACTCAGGCTCTAATACTATTTATATAGATTTATCTATATTAATTACCTTCTTTATTATCTTATCTATCTAGAGAAATATACTAGATCTACTATTATACTATTTAATAATACTCTATATCTTCTATTAAAATAGTAGAACTAACTATATATACTATACTAGTAGAGAACTAACTATATATAATAGATAGTAATAAATTATCTTATTATAATTACTAATTTAGATATTCTTATAATATATTATTATAAAGAATAATATATTTTAATTATAAAAGATATTCTATAGCTTACTATTAGCTATATTCTATATCTATATCCTATTAATCTTTATTATATATACTAGTATTAATAATATATATATTAATAAGAATATCTACTTCTAGAACTATAGTAGTATATTAATATACTAATAAATAGTATTTTATTTAAGTAGATACTTATTATTACTAGTATTTATATTAATCTATATCTTCTATAATAATATAAACTATATAAGCTATTTAAATATCTAGCTATTCTCTATTTATAGTTATATATTATATTTATTCTATAGGAATAAATAATCTATTATATTATACTATTAATTATTTTTAAACTATTTCTATCTAATCTCTAAAAGTCTATTTACTATATCTATTATATTTAGTATTAGTACTCTAAGTAGCTTTTTTATTTTTTATATAAGTATATATAATATCTCTACTAGTTATAATATCTAGAACTAGATTATTCTATAGTTTATATAATTATTTAACTACTTAATACTACTACTATTTAGTATATTATAATAAATATTTATTCTATATATTTATATCTTAAAGATCTAGTTTAATAATATTAGTTTAGCTATAAGCTCTCTATATATTTATACTATAAACTATACTATCTTACTATATAGTATATAGAATATACTCTCTACTTCCTTATATATATTATCTATATCTATTATCTATAAGTACTAGATTATCTATATTTTCTACTTATAGTATAACTAATATAATATAAGTATCTATACTACTTTAATTATAGCTAAGTAGATCTATATATAATTAAGTATAGACTTCTACTCTTTATCTTTCTAGATATTTATAATAGCTAAACTACTTATTAGTATATTTTAATATATATCCCTCTTTAGTATATAATTAAACTAGCTAATTATTATAATTAGATATAAATTCTATTTATTCTAATTAGATTAATTATCCTACTACTTATACTTACTAGATATAGTCTTAATAAATATATTCTAATAATTACTTTATACTATTATAAAGATAAATAGTAATTACTTATTATTAGCTATTTTATCTATATAATATATAATATATAGTAGCTATTAGAATATATTCTTATATTACTTCTATATATTCTTCTCTATTCTACTATTAAATAACTAATTAAGCTTTTCTTCTAGAGTAGTTTAAACTATTTTAAATAATATAGCTTTATCTATCTTAGTAGTTATTATAATTACTTATATCTAGTTAAATATATACTCTATTACTTTCTATACTAATTATAATACTATCTTCTTATTCTAAATATTCTATTTTATATTATAGAGCTTAGTAATAGAGAGCCTCTATAGATATATTATCTAGCTAATAAATTTAAACTATCTATTAGATTTAAGCTAGTTATTTCTAATTTAAATTATTATCTATATCTTATATATCTTCTTAGCTACTTTCTTTTTAAAGAGTTTCTATACTCTTTCTATAACTAATTTAGACTATAGATAATTAATAGAATTAATAGTTTCTTTAGTTATACTAACTCTGAACTAGTTACTTATAGCTCTTTAAGAAAAGAACTACTAATAATATATACTACTTATCTATAGCTAGTTATAAGCTTCTATTACTTTCTTTCTAGTATTATTATCTTTCTTCTAATTATTATTCTAATTATACTTCTTCTATAGATAAATATATATCTCTTACTCTATATAGATAATATACTAATATATCTAGTATTATAATCTATTAGTTCTAAATAGAGAGATATATAGTACTAGTTCTATAATATATTATAGTAGTATATAGTTATATAGTTCCTCCTAATTCTATATAAGCTTATTAATAGCTTATATAGCTATCTTAATTTCCCTTCTCTAGATTACTATAAATAATAAATATTAATTTTAAAGATAAGATTTTATCTCTTTATTAATATAAGTATATTAGTACTACTTATAGATAATAAATAAATATTATATAAGATAGATAAATAGCTCTATTATATTTAGTATAATACTATAGATTATATAGTATTAAGATTAAATATATTAATAGAATAGGTTTTAAAGATAGTAGATAGTATAGATAAGAATCTTAATAAGATCTAGTTTAATTATACTTTTAGTTAAGATTTTATTAAGATACTAAATAAATAATATTCCTAGTAGGAATATTAGAAATATTAGTTAAATACTAGATAAATAGATTTTTTTAGTAGGATAATCTAAATTTCTAATTAATAGATTAATAGATCCTTAGTAATAGATCTTACCCCCTATCTTTTACTAGTATAAAAATTTACTTATTAAATTTTAATAGATCCTACTAGGAACTATTATAGAATTACTAATAGGATATTATTCGCAGTGAACCTGCTGGAATTCCAGAGTTCGTGGTTCAGCCTTTGTCTCTCTCTCTCTCTGTTTTTGCCCCTTTTTTTTATTTCATTTGAAGTATACACGGCAGCTGATGACCAGTAGGATCTTGCGTTCCCTACCGAATGACCGCCGCGATAGGCCCTGTGATAAGGCAAGTGATCGTAGTTTCACAAGACAAAATGTGCATAATGATCATATACAGATGGTAGGTGTGCAAAAACTTCAAAGTATGTTTTTGCGAATGCTTATCTATTTGCGACTAGTCACAGCATCCGGCCTTTACTACTCCAGAAGCAGAGGGCACTATTTTCCCTACATTTGGCACAGGCAACTTCACTGAACCATTCGAGATGTTTTATAATACGACGCTGGCATACGGGTATCAGGGTCTGAATTGGGACGTCTAAAACATCGATTGCTAGCACTGTAATTTGGATAACAGGGCTTGTAAATCCAGGAATATCAAAGACACTAACCCTTTTTCCTGAGCAACGGCGGATAGCCCAAATAAGGACGCATATATCATCTGTATTGAAGCTACCTTGTACATACTAGAAGTGTCCACTTATTACTCAGAATGAGAACCAGTTGAAGTAAAAACAGCACATCGCGTGTGCTCTCTCGTGAATACTTGACACTTAGTCCATCATGTACATTTTGAGCAGGGATGCATGGAGAGTAAGGGATTCCGGCCGCCTCAAAGCATGCCTACTTTCGTTTCATATAAGTCAGCGTCTTTTGATCTATTTGAGTACTGATTCGCTTTCTCTTGGGATGCTTCCTATTTCTTACTTCTTCTTTTCATTTCCTAATTACTCTCGTTATCTCTTTTTCTAGCCCTGAAAATGAAGTCTCTAACCTACCCTATAGCTTCGGTGGTCATATCACTGACTTCGAACGGTGAATTAGATGTGTGTATAATTATCAACCTTCCCTGCTCTTTTTGGCTGCCTGCCCGACTAGGAATAGTTGACCTACCCGCGCATGTATGTGTGAACAGTAAATGACGCACTCCCACGTGTGTTAACCGTCGTTCCCGTTCGGCTTCCTCGATCCTTTCGGCGCGAACTCTTGACCCCACCAAATTCCCGCCGGCGGGGTTTTCTAACGGGAGTAATGAAATAGCCATCTCATATAAAATGCCCTACTCTTCCCAGTAAACTTAGAGCAGAAATTGAAGAAGCTACAAGCCATAATATACCGCGACACCTATTGTTCCCTGGACAATATGGTCCACGCAAGTGCCGTCCCACAAGCGCCTGAAGATACCCACTATGGCTTAAGAGCGGCCTATGAAAGCGACGAGTCTCCCGAAAAGGTTAACCTGGTTATTGGTGCGTACCGAGACAACAACGGGAGGCCTTGGACTCTTCCGGTTATTAGAAAGGTGAGCTAAAATGAAGGGCTTCTCAATTGACCAAAGGTTTAACCTTCACATTTTCACAGGCGGAGGCTATCTTCTTCCATGATCCTAACCGCAACAACGAATATCCGCCTATTGCCGGAGTCCCTGAGTTTACCGCAGCTGCGCAAAAACTCATCTTGGGCTCTGAATCTCCTGCTATCAAAGAAGGACGAGTATGTTTACAGTCTTACTGATACGAACTTGCACTAATAGTCACAGGTGTGCTCGTTCCAGACCATCTCTGGTACGGGAGCAGTTCATCTTGGAGGGGCATTCCTATCTAGATTCCTCGGTCAATCGGATATATACCTCTCAGATCCGACATGGGACAACCATGCTCAAGTCTTCTCCAACGTTGGCCTATCCATTAAGTGGTATCCCTACTTCTCAAAAAAGACGCTGGAAGTTGATATTGAAGCCATGTTGTTAGCTCTTCAAGCTGCTCCCACTGATAGCATTGTCCTCCTCCAGCCATGTGCTCACAATCCTACGGGCGCCGATTTATCTCTAAACCAATGGGAAAGAATAGCTCAAATTCTACAAGCTCGGAGGTTGCTTCCCTTTTTCGATTGCGCTTATCAAGGGTTCGCGACTGGCTTATTCCATAACGATAATGCTGCGATCCGACTCTTCGCTGACTTGGGGATGGAGATGCTGATAGCTCAGTCCTTCTCCAAAAACCTAGGTCTGTATGGGCATCGAGTGGGATGTCTACATTATGTTGGTCCGCCTAATGCACCAGACACAACTCTTCGTGTTGCCTCCCAAATTGCCATTCTACAGCGGTCTGAAATCTCAACACCACCAATCTACGGCGCTAAACTTGCCTCCATCGTCCTTAACGACGAGAAATTATTCACCGAGTGGGAAAGAGATTTGTGTATTATGGCAAATCGCATTAAAGAGATGAGAATAGCACTAAGACAAGAGCTCGAGAGGTTGCAAACACCAGGGAATTGGGATCGCATTACAACAGAGATTGGCATGTTCAGTTATACTGGATTGAGCGCGGCCCAGGTGGCGCAATTGAAGGATCAATGGCACATTTACATGCTGCCAAGCGGCAGAGTGAGCATGGCTGGGCTCAATACTAGCAACGTCAAATATTTCGCAACAGCAGTTGATGCTGTAGTCAGGCGGGTGACGGAAACTTAAGACTGGGGAATCTCAAAACATCAAACCATTTCAAACGCAAATTAAGTACGGATGTGAATCTCAAAAGTCTTGTCCCAAAAACAAGCCACACATTGCTTTTTCTTCTAATGCAACAAAAGAATACATATTCAAATTAAGACCACTATAATACTACCTGTATTCTAGCCTAATTAACCCGCTAGGAAATAATTTAGGGCTTACAGCTTCTCTAAAGCAATGAGACTGTTAGTGAATAGTGCCCCATAGGTAGTGACTGGTTATGTACCTCGTGGTTGCTTGCAAGAATCAAGGGGATGGCGTAACTTGGCTGGGACGAGATGCTCATCCATACACTTGTATTTGTAAGCATGTCGCTTGTATTTGTAAGCATGTCGCTTGTAAATTAAGCGAGCCTCCCCTCCTCACTTGGTCGAGTAAGATGGGGGGCATGTTCGGCAATGGGGCGCCGAAGACGGACCCATTCGGCAGCCCGGCACATAGGTTACTGCTGTTTGCCGGAGATCTACCAGTTATTGGTGGCCTGAAAGCCGGGTGATAGGGTTGGATGGGAGGCAAGTTCAAGAATTTACGTGATGGTAAAACCGTGGTCTTAGGTATCCTTTTAATTGGCTATTTGTCTGTACCCTTCTGGGACCCCTCAGGTTTGGACCACTTGGTCACAGCGAGTGACCGAAAGAGGCCTGGTATCTCCGCATTACGTATAATTTGGGTCCATTTGTGACTTAGTTAAGTTGCCATCATCGCGCGTACATCAGACTCTACCCTTCCCAGATTCTTGCCATGCAACAAATGCATGGTTAGCCGGCATTATAAGACAAGGTACAATGCCTTACCAGCCTTCCATCGGATCGGACCTAACAAGGAGGAGGGTTTCCAACGCGCATGTCAACACTAGCCTCCGCCGCGGCGCGATTCACGTCAATTCCGCTGACCATTTTCAAGTTGCCGAGCCTGCAGACAGCGGAAAGTAAAATGTTCAGGACACAGCCCCTGCCTGAATTGTGTCAATAGGCGCCAAACCTGTGTATTCGATCAAACGGAAAGGAGAGTTGTGATTCTTGAGAGGTGGGGTTTCACAGCAAAGTAGGTCGCATAAACTCATTTCTAACATTGGATTTTCCAAGACATTTGCGGGCACTTGAACGCCGTGCGGTGACGACGGAGAACCTTACCGTCGGCGTAATTACACGAGGATCTCCTGTAGTCCAGTCCACGGATTTCGGAGAACAGAATACGGAAACGACAGCCCAAACCAACTACGGCACATCTAGCGCTGGCGCCGGAGCTAATGTCCCCAATCCAAGTAAGGAGCCGGAAGGGCCAACAGGTAGACGAAAGCTCGACTTATCAGGGTGATTGCAGTTGATACTGATTCGAATAAGTTCCATCCCAGTTTGCCAGTACTTGGGACTTCAGCCATGAAGCGCTCTGTTGTCTGAAATCTGAGCCCGATCAGGCGAGCAGTTGTTCAATAGTTGGCGAAAAGTTGTCTTATGACATCTCATTCCGTGATGTCCCAGAATTCGACCATTCGACCATTCAATTGCATTCAAAGGACTACATTGCACACCTTGCCGATGTTTCTAGTTTCCATCTCAACTCAACTCACTATTTCTTCGACTGTTCTGGTTTCAAAGAAGAATTAGAGAAAACTTTTCATACCTCATCACAAACGACGAGACTCTGGCAGGTGAAATTGTTGCTTATAGTTGCACTGGGAAAATTGTTCTTGGAGAAGGGAGCGAGTAAATCAGGACCACCAGGTGTGACTGAGTTTCGCCAAGGTGTCAACGCCCTACCATCAACCATTCTGTTGAGTCAGGATCCAATAACGGCCACCGAAGTGCTCTGTCTATTGTCATTCTATGCACAGGCAGCTGATCTGCATGAAACATCATATCTATATGTCAGTCTACTATGAAAAGCTCAGTCGCCTCTAGTTCGCCTTGCTAATGTAAATTAGATAGGGCAAGCAGCCCGGCTGACCCGCCTTGCTTCATTTAAAAGGGCATGCCGAAATAGTGAAAGCTCTGACAGTCAAAGAAGGTGTGCACTCAGCTTGCTATACACCGTTTATGTGCTCGACCGAAGACATTCGGCTGTCATTTTCGAGACAATTGGCGATTTGAATGAAAAAGTCGATATTGCAGACCAATGCGAAATCACTTCTGAAGATGACCTCGACTCTAGGGTGCAGATCAGCATGTCCATCGCTAATATCTTAACAAGGGTCACAAAAGGTAACTGATACCCTTCATTCTCATATCAATTACTAACAATGGGCTTCAACATAGTTCTCGCCAGACACCGCTGGCTCGACGATCTGGACCATTCAGTCATGGCAGAAGTGGGGGGTTTACTCAAGGGAATGCAAAGCTTGGGACAGCAAATAATCTCCACCCAAAGGTTATATTTTGACGGGTCCCCTTCTACAATTGAAAAGAGTACGGCACGCCTGCATCTTATGTACTACCATGTCAGTACCAACCCTCCCAGAGCGATCACTTCCCTCTGCATTCCGGCTTGTTTCTTCCCAGACTTGATGCGAATGCAGGCTCATTTGTAGTGTATAATCACGGCGACCAAAACTGCGTTGTTGCATTTGACAAAGTGGAGACTTTCCTCTGGTTACACTTCGGACCTTGCACCGCCGGAGTGCGGTGTTAAACTAACACAAGCGTGCCTGATCTCGGCCACGTCAAGCCTCCGGATTATTTCTGCCCTTCATGATCAGGGCTTCATTGGCAAGCTCATCCGTCTCTCATCTTTTCTGCATTTACATGAAGGCCTAATAGCGTATAGAGGCATTCCCTTTTTTCGACTTGGAGATAACCTTCCTGTCCGCAGTATCCCTAGTGCTTGCCAGCATCGTCAATCCAACTTCCTCAAACGAAGGTCTTATCCATATAGCCAGGGAGGCTCTGAAGGCTATGGCTAACAGGGGTAACATTCCCGCTGCATCTCTTACAGATGAGCTACATCGACTTTCCAGGTTGGCCTCTCAATCTTCCAAGTCTCTTGAAGCAAACCATCGACTCCAAGGCTTGGGGGAGATCGATTCTAAAGATGATGGCATGGAAGCCCTTAGCAACTCCCTCGTTAGCGTACTGGAGATACAACATTCTGAATCTAACTGCTGCCAAAAACTGGGTTACCCCCGATGGAACACAGCATATATTCCAGACTCACAAAGTCGGACTTCAAGTCCTCGGATGCTGGCTGCTCCGTCAACGGAGAGCGGTAATACGCAATGCGATGGAATGTTCCTTAACGAAGTAGGCCTCGAAGGACAGCAATTCACCTTCGATTGGGCCGATTTGCAATGGCTTGACTCTGTACAATAAGCCCTAGCTAGGTCGTAAAGAATTGCACTGATTACGGTTATGGTCAGCGAAGGTTTTTGTATACCATGATATTGTACTCGTGCAAAATGCCTCCATCGTGCTGGTATTGTGTTTTCTCCACTACCATTGCCGGTCTTTCGGAGGATAACAATACAAAGAGTGTCGAAAGGCTTGTCAAACGGAACTGCTCATATTTGTCCTAGGCAAAGCAATAGACACGAAGCCTGTGGAACTAAGTTCGATTTGAGGAGTTACGCGATCGACAATAGCAAATGATTGTATATCAGGCACAACGGGAAATTTGCACATTGCCCTAATGCCATTTTATAGCTTCCTTGCTCTCTCATTTCTTTGTTGGGCTGAGGCTAGGTCGTTGGGGGATCGTGTCAGACACTGCGACTTCCATGGATCGGCAGTCAAGGGCTTGCGAGGGTTCAGTTGCGGGACTATACGTTATTTACTGCGTAAAGCAGAAGAAAATGATGTATGATTTTGTAGACTTGTAGCTGAATAGCTCTTGCCGTGGACGCTGGGAAACCAGCATCTTTTGGAGATCTTTAATAGGATCATCATTAGTCTTTTGCCACGGAGTAGGAATAAAAGGGTTCGTATTTCATTTCGTCTAACTGTTTTACTATAACGCTTGCTTTTGAAATGCTTGTTGACTGGGATGCCTATTTGTATTGCTAGATTCACCCACGGCCAATCTGGAGTTTCCTGGCATGCAAATGTCAGTTAAGTAGGCTACAATGGCTGAGGTGGAATTCGGAGAACTACAGACTAGGAGTACAAAGAAGGGCATCAGATAGAAGGATAGAGAAATATTGTTTCTAGGTGTGGCTGGACCGCCCGAGAAACATTCCAATGCTTGATGATATTGTAAGCTGTTATTCAAATGGTGTCTATCTACCTTGGATAATACCTTGTAGGAAAGCGATCACATTGTTCAAGGCAGAAAATTTGGTTAGTAACTCAATGATGAACGGCTAACCGCAAAGAACCTTGAAATGAAAGTTTTTCACCAGCATTCTTTCCACAGGAATCCATGTGGAGAATACTACTGTTTGATTATATCTAAAACATACATTGATACCAATTTAACTACGCAATATACAGAGTATCTAATTACATACGTCCTGCTTCTTACTTGTGCTTAAAGCCATTCTGGGGAGTCTGAACCCAATGGCTTTGGCATCACGTCCCACCTAACCTCATAGCTCTCTATCGTAGCGCTATGTCGAATTGCTTGCATAGACCCAAATCCTGTGTCTTTAATCATAAAAATCTCGGAAGGCATATCCTCGGGCTTCTTATAGTCTATGACCTGGAATCCACTGGCGCCCTCGTATTGTCCTAAGCCTCGGAGGTACTTCATGACGCCAGTGAGGGACATATTAACGCGCTAAGAACCACCTTCGAGCGCCTTCTTGTAAAGCGCGGCGAGAATATCGGCTGCTAGGAAGTAGCCGCCACTATGGTCCAGAGCCTAGCATGGAGTGGGACGGGCAGGCTCATCCTTGCAAGCATGCTCAGCTTTAGAGATATTCATGCCTGAGCAGGTCTGGACAAGAGAGTCATATCCATGACGGCTGGACCAAGGACCAGCAGGCCTAAAAGTTGACATATTAGCGATAATAATGCCAGGGTTGATCTTAATGAGCTCTTCGGGGGACAACCCCGGGTTTGGGTTAGTTTCAGTTGTTTAGTGACGTTTGTGTGCACCTGAACTCACCTCATCATCATTCGCATTTCCCTTGGCAATGATGTGGTGAGAGCAAGGTTTCCTAACTGGGTTCATAGGCCGGGTCAAGGCGTCAACAGGGAGACTTAATGGGGAAATGATTAGCGATTATCGCTCCTATAGATGAAAAGGTAAATTGCTTGCCCGAGAGAAACGGTTTCACCAATAACAACACCAGTCGTGGCCCTTTTTACGAGGTCTGGCGTAAGTAGATTGAGTACCCCAAGCTGGTCATCCGCACCCCATAACCCCCAAGCCGAAACAGGAGGGTCTCCGGGATGGAGCGGGAGCTCATCAACCGATGGTCTAGGTTCCGCGCTGTTCATTTGGCTAGTCATGGTGAATGGATAAGGGTAATGGACCACATACAGTGGCAAGCATAGCACTCTCCTACCTCTTAATATGAGCTTCTGTTTGTCAAGTCGTTGTCTCCACAATTCGTAGCTTGAACCGCTCAGCATTAAGACTTGCCGAAGTTGAGCTCGGTATTTGGTTCACCGCAGAGCCGATGCCGAGCCGGCTACGCTGTACATGTTCTCCGCACTGAGTCATGCCATCAAGTTTTTTTGCGCGAAGGGTGGGTTAAAGTAGTGAAAGCTAAGTTCAAGTTCAAAGTACCACCCACAGATACAAATAAATGGGCTAAAACGCTTTGGATACGTCCAGTGTGCTACCGAAAGACATGGCTAATATTTGTTCACACCTCCAGAATTGAGCTGAACACGGTAGAGATAGTCTCGTCCCACAATGTAAAGCCGGTCATCGATCCATTGCATGTTGACAGCCACGTCTTCTTCTTCTGTCTTGACGAGGCCCAAAAGCTTCCCAGACTTGTCATATACAATAACACCACCAGTTATTCCACCATAAACCCGTCCGTCTTTATCAAGCTTGATGCCATCGGGGAAACCAGTATCGACATAGGCAAAGACTGTGCCTCCTTTGATGGGTAGGCCAGTCTTATTGATGTCAAATTCATAGATGGTGCGACCGCCTGCCGGGTTATCAGAAGCGTTGCCACGGTTCGTCACATAGAGCTTGTTCTCTTCCAGATTAAGTGCAACACCGTTCGGATTGGTGAATGGGCCACCGCCAGCACCAGAGACCTGACGCAGATCACCAGTGCTCATATCCCATCTCCAAACACCATTTGCTAATTCTGGCTTGAGAGTGTTATTGAAGTTATCGTAACCGTAGTAACCATCTGTGAAGTATGCAACGCTACCACGAGTGATGGCCACGTCGTTGGGACTGTTGAATCGGCGGCCAAAAAAGTTGTTGAGAACCACCTCGGTTTGGAGTGTTAACGGGTCCATCTTGACAATCCCCCCTGGATTGGTATGGTTGCCTTCCTGGGCCCAGTAGACACTTCCTTTGTGGTAATAGGCGCCATTTCCCATAGTGAGCTGCGGGGATGGGTAAACTTTTTCGGTTGTTGGTGGGGTGGCATTGAGGTTGGTTCGCCACATCCAGGGCATGGCATCAGCTGAGAAACCTTTCTGGGGAGGGTGTAGCTCGGCAAAAAAGAGACAATTACACTCAGGTGAGTATACCGTACCATCGTGGACTAAGCGTTTGGCGAAAGATGGTCCTGGAGGGAATTTGAAGAGCTTCTCGACTGTTTTTGATTCCTTGTAATCTTTAATGCCTAGGAGCTAGTATTTGCTTCAGCTAAGCCTTCATTTGCGGAAAGAAATGCCTGGAGGTAGTTAAGCTTACCTTATACATGTCTTGGTTAAGAACTATGAATTCAGCCTCCTTCAAGGCGGTGTTGAACTTGTCTGAATCCTCAGACGAAGCACCATCCAGGACTTCCGTATGCCACCAGGAAGTGGTAACATCTCGATTGAAGTCTGCAGCTGGGTAGACGTTTCTCACTGAACCAAGGACTTCTATGATGGAAGGGCCTTGTAGCCAGTCCGGTTTGGTATCTCTTAGGTTGAGATTTGGCAAGGCCAAGACATGATAGCCAGTTCCGAAGAGCCCTAAGAATTGGATAATACGCAAAAAGGATGTAGGAGGGGACATGATGGATCACGTTTAAGGGGATGATGTCTAAGATAACATCAAGCTTGGTTTCATGCAACAATGGTTGACGACTAGAACTTTTTATACTACGAGACCACGAACGAGCTACCCTTTACCAGAAAGAAACTGATGGTGATGCAATGCACTGCTACCCCAGATTCCAGACGTCATCCCCGCACTGTACAATTTGACTAGTTCTTTTAGTCAAGTCTTCGTTCTGTTCGGCATCCCCAAGCGCAGGCCCCAACCCCATATTCTCACAGAGAAGCAAGAGTGCCCCAGGTTGACCATCATCGGACCCAGCTTCTGACCTCGCAAACTGGGTTTCGGCTTCTTCGGAATTGTACCTATGCTTATACCAAGTGGTCTCAACTTATTATCCGTGACAATCCAGGGACAAGAGTCGGTTTTCGGTCCATTATGCCACATTAGCACGTCATGGATAAAATAAAAATCTCTCATAGTGGCTTGTATCCAACCAATTAGCTTCCCCACCCCTCCTCTTCTCGGTATTGATGCCGAGCTCGTCTCGGTATCGCGTACGTCGCGTATTGAACCTTGCCACAATGAATAAGTCGCCACCCTAGTCAACCGAACACCCCCTTCAATCTGTAATGGTTGGGTAACTTATACTAGATAGAGATCTAGGGTAGATTAGGGTTAAACTAATTAGAGTATTATTCTAAGTAGTATAATTAGATTATCTTAGTATTATATAAGTTACTATTAATATATAAGTACTAAGAAGCTAGTTTTAATAAAAATAATAGTAATTATATTAATAACTATTTAAAAAAGTATAACTATTTAATAAAATAAATATATATATATAATAAAGTTATTATAGATTTATTATTTAGCTATTATTCTATTTAAGTAATAGATTAGCTCTAATTAGTTATTATCTCTTAATAAGCTATATCTTATATATAATTTTATATAATCTAATAGAAGTCTTTATTTATAATATAATACTTTCTTTCTATTAGTTTTACTATTAAGATTAGATTATTTATTCTATACTAGTTTAATATATATTTAATTTTATATTTATTTTACTATATATTCTATTAATAAAATATTTAGTTATATTTTAAAATAAAAGATATCTAATTTAGTATATAAATATATTTAAAAACCTAAGTATATTCTTACTTATAGATTTAAAGTTAAAGAGAGCAGCTTTAGTAGTTATTCAACACACAGCTCGTCCTGACAGCAAGCGAGTTATCGGTATAAAGGTTTATGAAATTTTCTGCTGTATAACTATAGCCTTAGGCTAGTAAAGCTTTTTTTAACCTTTTGTATTTATTATATTGAGTTATTAGGTCTAACTTCTTCTTTTATTTTAACTTTCTATTAAAACTTCTCCAGTATAGATTTAAAGTTATTTTTTATATTTAATATATAGAAAAAAATATTAAATACTTTATTATTCTAAGCCTGAATTATTATATAATATATATTTATACTAATTATTTATATAATAATATTTATTTTCTAATATCTTTAAATAAGTATTTTTTCTATATAATTTATATATCTAGTTAATTTTATTTCTTAATTAAGAAAATTAAAAAGAAGTTATTATATTTATAAAATAAAGAGATTAAAATTAAAATAGAATTAGTTATAGTATTTATATAAATTTCCTATTTATAAAAAATATAGAAGTAGTTTTATAAGAAAGATATAGAGATATTAAAGAAAGATCTAGATAATATAAAAGAGCTAAAAGAGAAAGAATAGAAAGAGATAGAGAAAAGTTTTTAGGAAAAATTAGAATAGATATAGACTTAGGAAGCTAAGCTTATATTCTAGATCTAAACTTTATATATTATATAAGCTATTAATAAAAGTATTTGATTTTAACTTTATCTTATAGTATTAAAGGTTCAGGTATAGACTGCTAATTGTATTCTTAAAAAATATATACTAAATCACATATTACCTGATCTTAGGATATACTCTTGTTTATAGCAAAACTAATAAAAAAAAAATAAGCTATTAATTTTTCTAGTTTTATTTTTAATTCTTCTATAGAAGATTTATTTAGTAGTATTATATAAAATAAAATTATTAATTTTTCCTTCTCTAATAGTATTAGTAGATTAAATATTAATACTTTATTAAATATTTAACTAGTTCCTATATATTATTATTTTTATTATAGTTTTTCTATTTCCCTAAATAAAATATTTATTTATTCTTAATTTTTTTATTTAGTATTTTCTAAGGTTTATATTCTTTCTTTAATTATATAATCTTAATCTAATATATTTTTTAATACTTTTTTAAATAATAAAATATAAAAAACTAGATAGATATATATTATATCTAGTAATAAGAGTTTATAATTAGTATTTAATTTTTTCTTTAAAAATTTAAATAATCTAAGTTTTTTATAATCTAATTTATTATTTAGTTTTATTATTATAATATTTTTATAAAATAAATAGATTTTATTTTCTTTTTTTAAAATTAGTTTCTTTAATTTTATTTTATTATAATATTTTTTTATTTTTTTTTAAATAAATTTAAGTTCTATTTTTATTTCTATATATAATAAATATAATATTTCTTTTATAAGTATAGTAACTAATATATCTAGTTTTTTAAATTCTAGTTAATTTTAGAATTTTAGTTTATAACTATAGTTTATATATATTAGAGATAATTAGATTAATTCTTATATTAAATTATTATATATAATCTATACTATTAGTAATAGTTATATCTAATTATTTTATTTATAATTAATATATATTTATAGATATTATTTTAAGTTTAGTTTAATTATTTTATTTAATTATTACTTTATAGATAATAAGCTATTAATAGTTTATATTTTATATCTATTTATACTATAAATAATTATTAAAACTTAAAGATAAAGATTATTTCTCTATTTAATATTATTTCTTTAGCTAGTTTATAATAACTAACTATATATTATAGAAACTAATATATAAAGTTTTCTATAAAATTTACTTCTTTATATAAAATAAAATATCTATACTTTATAAGTTTATTAATAACTATTAGAATATTATTATATTTTATTCTAATTATTAATTCTTTAGATTTAAATAATTTAATAATATAATTAAAAAATACTAATTATTATAATTATTCTAATATTAAAACTAATTTTAATTCTCTATATAGTTTATATTATATAGATTTAATTTATATATATATATTATATTTTAAAACTATAGTTTATACTTTTTTTTATAAATTTAAATAATTATAATATTATTTAATTCTATTAAATATTTTTTTAACTTCTTAATATTCTAAGAGTAAATATTTATAGATTTTTTTAATAAATATTATTCTTATTTTCTATTATAGTTTCTCTAGATAAGAAATAATATCTATCTAGACTTTAATATATATTATTTTCTTTAGTATAATACTTAAAGTTTTTTATACTAAATATTTATTATTATTTATTAAGAATAATTATTTATTTATTTTTAGAACTATTTATTTATATTTAAACTTCTAGCTAAAAGTATTAGCTTTTCTATTTTTAAATTCTTTCTAATATATTATCTTATAGTTAAATTTTAATAAATATTTAATATATTATATTTATTTTCTATTAAGTTATTAAGTTATAATAAAGTTTTAAATATTTTTATAATCTATATATATCTTAATCTTATATTATATTTCTAAGTAATAGTATTTAAATTCTTTAAATATATATATAATAGCTATAAACTCTTTATTATAGATAAAGTAGTTAAGTTCTATATTATATAGCTTCTTTAAAAAAAATACTATAGGGTATAATACTCTATTATTATCTCTTTAACTAAATTAAATATTAATTATAAAGTTTAATATATTTATTTTAAGTTCTACTTCCTTTATAGAGTTAAATATCTATAATATTTTAAAAGATTAAGATCTCTAGTAAAGAGTAAACTAGCTATAGGGTAAGCTAGATCTAAAGTAGGTAAAGCTTATAGGGTAGGCTAAGGGATAATAAAGAGATTGTTATGCTCAGAACTAGCTATAACCAGCTTAGGCGTTATAGATAGGTTCTTAGTTATTAGCTACAGGGTAGCTATAGTTAGATAGCTTATAATTAAAACCTAGGTTTATAATACCTTTACTTATATATAAGATAATATAATTCTTAAGGCTTAAGTTCTTTCTATCTACTAGCTATTTATAGCTCTTTTATAGGGGGCTCTATATAGCCCCTGTTTATAGTATACCAGAGATTATTTAAAAAGATATAATAAAAGAAGTAAACTTTAAAAGAGAAAATAAAACTCTATTAGCTATAGGGTAGCTAAAAAGATAGACTATAGAGTAAATAAAAGAGTATATTAATAATATAAAGAATCTCTATCTAATAGAAAGAAAACTCTATACTTATAGATATTCTAGAGCTCTTAGAGCTCTAAAGATAATATATTATCTTTTATAATATAGATTTATAATTACTATAAGGTTTTTATATAGAGGGATATAAAACTATTAATATAAATTTTTTTTTTTTTTTTTTTTTTTTTTTTTTTTTTTTTTTTTAGCTATAAGTAAGATTATTCTAAGATTAGATATAATATATAATTTATCTATTATATAGAGTTTTTTTATATATATAGTTAGTAGTTTATATCTAGACCTTCTATAGAATAAAGATTAAATAAATATACTTTCAGTCTGGATATAGATATTAATATTTTATCTCTTTATAAGAGAGTAGTTTATTCTAGCTATTAATCTATAATAATATTTATAAATTTTTTACTTCTTATTTCTTTACTTTAGCTTCTTAAAATTAAACTAAGATTATTTTAAATACTATATCTAGTTTATCTACTCTTTCTATTATATCTTCTCTCTTTCTATCTATTCTTTCTTCTACTAATAAGAGAATTATTAATAAATTACTATCTATTTCTAAGTATACTAAGAATAATAATCTTAATCTTCTTAAGCTAGATAATATATAATTTAATAAAAGTACTAATAAAAACAGATTCTCTAAACTTACTAAAAATCTCTATTTAGATCTAGCTATAATAATTATAATTACTAGATTAATCTTCTTCTTTTAATATATCTAGTACTTTCTTTATTTATATAGTATTAATTAGTAGATTTATATTACTATTAGTAATAAAAACTATTTAATTTTCTCTATTTTTATTCTTTATTTAATATCTCTAAATATATTTATTTATTATATAAAGTATAATTATAATAACTATCTATATTTTTTTATAAATATCTTTATACTTTTTTATCTTTATATACTATTTACTAATAATTTCTATTTTAAATAGCTTTTTAGTATTATAGAGAGTAATACTAATAACTTTATATTTATTTAAAAGTATCTATATAATATATATAAAAAATATATAAAAGCTAATAATAATATCTTTTATAATTCTATTTAGAAGATTATAGAGAATAAATATTTCTTTTAGTTTTTCTATAGTATTTATATTCTTATTATATAGATCTTATACTAGCTTAATAAGTTTTTTATCTAAACTAAAATATAGATATATTTATATTAGTATTTAAATAGAGCTTAGAAAAACTAATAAATTTATAATTTATTATATTTTATTTTAATTATTATTAATATATTATTAGATTACTCTTATTATATAATATAACTAAGTATATATAAATAAGTATCAGATTAATATTAAATCTATATTATTTAATAAAAATTTTCTATAGTAGTAAATATATACTATACTTATAGATATAAACTTAACTAATAATCTTAAGTAATTAACTTTTCTCTTATTTCTAAATAAATATAATTTAGATTAAATTAAAATAAATTCTAATATACTAATACTAAGCCTGATCTAATCTAACTAATA
Organism: Clonostachys rhizophaga; assembly: GCA_902077795.2. NCBI lineage: Eukaryota > Fungi > Ascomycota > Sordariomycetes > Hypocreales > Bionectriaceae > Clonostachys > Clonostachys rhizophaga. The sequence continues at coordinate 72,402 of CABFNQ020000633.1, forward strand.
TCCTAATCTGAATTATTCTAAAATATAAAAAGCTTAATTAATAAACTAATTCTTAAGAACTATTTCTACTCTTATTAACTTAATATAGTATATAATATACTAAAACTATAAGTTATATATCAGACTATAGTAAGTTTATATAAGAGAGTAGCTATTCTTAAGATATAGTATTTACTTAAGCTAATCTTAATCCTCTATAAATATCTATAGTAGCTATAGGTACTATAGATAGTAGGCTATATAATAAAGTAATAAACTAAGTAGATATAGCTACTGGATTTATATTATTAAAAGTAGCTTTATTACTATAAGTAGGCTCTTTACTAATTAGAGAGATATATTATAAATATAGTTAGTAAATAGCTATATTAGATTACCTTAGATAATAGTTATTATTACTTTAAGGATCTTATTAGAAGTATTAACTAAGCTCTAAGAGATTAGAATATTTATATTAGATATTATAACTATTTAAATTATCTAGTAATTAATTAATTAAATAATTAATTAATTAAGTAATTAATTAATAGTATAATTTAATTAATTAATTAATTAAAATAAGCTTTAAAGTTCTAATAGAAATAAAAGATAGTTACTATTATTAGATAATAAGCTTCCCCTCTTAGGGGCTATAGCTATAGCTAGGCTATTTATATATCTAGCTATATAAATAGCTCCTATTATTAGAGTTTTTAAGATATTAATATCTATATCCAGACTAAAAGTATTTAATTTTAACTTTATCTTATAATATTAAAGGTTTAGATATAGATTACTAATTATATTCTTTAAAAAATTATATAATCTAGTTATATATTACCTGATCTTAGAATATACTCTTATTTATAGTAAAACTAATAAAAATTAGATTACTCTATTTACTTATCTTATTAAAAAGATAAATTATTATATTACTCTATAGTTCTTAATCTAGCTACTCTCTTTTAATACTATAAGTATATTTATAATATTTTATTAGATTTTATTAATATTTTATTAGCTTACTATAGCTTAAAAGGCTTAAAATAACTAGTTTTATCTTTAACTTAGTTTATATAATTATTATTATACTACTTAGTAATAGATAGTAGTAATATATAAATACTCTTTTTTTAGTATATTATTAAATAATCTATATAATAAGAATAGAGAGATAGTAGATAAATAGATAACTAGATATATTTAGATTATTATTTTATTTCTTATAATAATTAAAATAGTTTAAGTAATAGTAATAAGTACTTTAGCTTTTTAGTAATTCTTCTATAGTTTTATAAGTTTTTCTTTTATTTTTTAATTATATAATTTCTTAGAAATACTATAAAGAGTATCTAAGTTTAAAATACTATAGCTCTTAGTAGTTATACTCTTAAGCTGAAATTAAAATCTTTCTTTTATTACTTTATTATTATATTTTTAATTATAGTTCTTTCTTTAGATCTTACTCTACTTAAGCTTTTTTTTTATAGATATTCTCTATATTTAGTTTTTATATCTATATTTAGCTTAGAGTATAATAGCTTCTTCTCTTAGAATTAGAATTTATATATAAGTTATTATATATTATTTATATTATTTATATATATCTACTTATTATACTTTTATAATTATTCTTTTTATTTAATTAAAAACTAGATATTTATTTTAGAATTCTTTTCTTTCTTTATAGATTCTATTTTCTATTTATCTTCTAGATCTTCTAGATTAGAAAATAATTATTATTATTTACTCTAGATACTAGATCTAGCTAGACTCTAGTCTCTCTTTTTTATTACTAATAAGGGAAAACCTTATATATAGAATAAAAAACTTATTCTATCTATATATTATATAGCTTTATAAAGAAACTAGTTTAGCTTTTTATCTTCTACCTTTTATATTATATTTTCTTTATTTCTATTTTAACTCTTATCTACTAATTAGTATTAATAAAGTAGTTTTTAATCTATATTCTATATAGATATAGTATAATTCTATCTAGAAACTAATTTTTCTATAGTTTTTTATATTAATTTAAATAGAAGTTTTATCTTTTTTTAATTTAATTAATTAGTAATTTCCTAATATTTATTTTTAATTTTCTATTTAGAGAATATCTAAATATAATTTCTTTATTTTACTTATCTACTAGATATCTAGATTAGTTTTTATATCTTTTTAGTATAATATCTAGTTAGCTTCTTTATTTATATTTTTCTTCTATTATTTTATTTATTTCTAGAATAAGAAAATTTAGTTTTAATTTTAATCTAGATTAATTATAATATAGTTTCTAGATTTATATATTATTATTTATATAACTTTTTAGTATTTAGTATATTTTCCTTATAAACTTCTAAATTACTTATTTTATCTTCTATATCTATAAATACCTCTTATCTTTCTAACTTTCTCTTCTCTTTTCTTTTTCTCTTTTTTCTTTATATAATCTAATCTCTAGATAAATTTTCCTCTTTTTTTCTAGTATAGCTCTAGTATAAATAAGTCTTAGAGTAAATCCTATTTTATATTATTTCTATATTTATTTTAATCTTTCTCTATTCTACTTATTCTTACTTATTTTTACTATATAAGCTTTTTCTATTCTATTATCTTCTAATCTATCTTTAGCCTAATCTCTATTTAGCTCTCTCTCTAGTTCTTACTATCCTAAGATATATTATTAGTAGTATCTTAGTAGTATAGCTATCTATAGTTCCTCTGTTTATTATATTCTCCAGCCTAGTAAGTTTCTAACCCCTATCTAGTTTAGATTCTTTCTAACTCTATAGTAGATCTTACTATAAAATCCTATATTAAGTATTACTCTCTTAAAGCTATCTATCTGCTAGTAAATTTATTTCTTTTCCTGGTAAATAATAGTAATTTATTTATATAAAGAAGTATTATTAATAGAATCTTAAATAAATATCTATTTATTAAGTTCTATTTCCTACTTTACTAAGAGATATTAATAAACCTCTATAATTATTCTATATAGCTTAATACTCTTAATATAATTATATAAGGTAGTTAATAGAATTCCCTAGAGCTTTATAGTTTTTTATATTAAAATACTATTATTAATAGTTAATATTACCTACTAAAGTAAGTTTTTTATATAGTTTTATATTATAATTCTAATAATATATAAATTAATTAAATTAGATAATAATTAGTAAAGATATTATATAAATTAAATAAAGGTAATATAAATATAGATAGGAAAAAAAGTGTTTAATTATAGGGGGTGTTCGGTTGACTAGGGCGACTTAGGCTTTTGACCGTATCACCTGAACAAGGAACATGAAATTGCGTTTCTCCATTTCATTTTATCGCAGCAGGGATCCTCCATGCGAAGCGAGCGGGATAAGTAATTTGCACCAACCTTGTAAAAAATTGCTGCTTATCATCTGACTCCAAGAAATTTGGTTTCAATTGTTTAGTTCCAAGACTTTTATTTAGGAATCATCATTAAATCTTAGCATTATTCAAGTCATTCCAACACTAGTAAACATATCGCATGGAAGCCGTTTAAAAAAAAAGTTGACTTCCGACAACCATTCCATTGCTACGGTATGTCCAATTCACTATCCAAAACTGCAGAATAAATTGCAAGTCAAATTAAAGTAAAAAATTTTACATCCAATTCTGATCTCCAAATGCGGGCCCCTGGGCTCTCTGGGAATTCTCTATCCATCCCCATGACATTACCTCAGGATGAAATCCAGCACCCGTGTCCATCCAAGCGGGCCAAAAATCATCCGTCATATCGAATCCCGTCGTAGTATTGATTAGTGAAGAGAAAGTGTCTGTGTTCGCTGTATTGTTCTCTGAGGGGAAACGGGGCGTGACAGGAGTGAGGTTTTCATTTCCTGAGGGCAACCCTTGAGTATCTTGGCCAGATTGGGTGACTCGCGATTCTGAGTCGTGACCTGAAGACATTTGAGAAATTTGCCTGGTATTGATTACACGAGAAGAATTTAGACTTTCCATCCTTTCTGAATTTCCGCCTGGTTTTGCCCCCATGCACATGAGTCGCCTAATGGTGTCGAGACTGCGTCCTATGCCTGGGGTGTGCATGGCTTCATTCTGCAACAGCTTGACGGCAGCCGCAAGCCTCATTGCCGCCTCCTCTCTTCGGACTTTCGTAGAAGCAATGCTAAGCTCTTGAACTTCGGTACTTGCTGCAATGAAAATGCAATAACTGACTTGGTATGTCATGAGACGATGTGGGAAAGTACGCGAGTACAGACTGTGGATAGCGAAAATTTGTCGAAGATGGATTTCGCAATCACTCAAGTAATGATCTCTCTGCAGAAGATCAGAAGAAGCAAAAAATGGCCGACGTATCAAAATCCTAAGTGTATGATACAATAAACTGTGACATGTTAATATCAAGGTCCAGTGAAGATGAGAGAGAAAAGGGCAATGAAATACTTTAGTGATACAATATGTGGAGGTGGGCTCTGCGCCATACTGTCTGGATTGCTTATTTTAAGAACTACTACCGAAAGCTCGTCATACCATCTTTGAAATCTTGAATCAAGAGCTCCCACTTTTGAAATGAACTCATCGTGACCCGGAGGAGTTGCAAACAACAGCATCATGTCGGTCGTGATTTCGTGAATACGACAAAACGCGCAGAATGTTGAGCTATTCATTATTGGAGAGGGCGGGAAAGGTTCAACAACTTCGAACGCATGAACCGGACGCCAAGGTGGTTCATCGTCAAACTTATCCAGGATCTCATCTGTTGCGTATGGTGCTCTCGTTAGGGATGGCGAACGACCCAAAGCCAGACTCAAAGTCTTGTCCCAAATGTAGGCAGAGTTGTAGAGTCGCTTTCGGGTTTCCTTCTCCGCTGCGGTCCATCGTTCTATTTTTGCCAGGCTTGTAATATCAAGGTGAAGACCGATGTCCTCCATCATGCGGATGGCCATTCCTGTGTAAAGCCAACCCTCAGAACTATTTCCCATCGCACTTTGTCGCCCACCGAGAATAAGAAGACCCTGAATGGTAGGTATGGAGGGCTTCGACGCGGATAGTTCTTGCAGCAGAAGCTCCTTGGCTCTTGAAAGAAACTCGTTTCCATTGCCAATATCGGGGAAATTGGGGTGATGCTTGGAAAGATGTCTCCCAACAAGTCCAAAAATACACATGAGCAAGAAGTCAGAGCAATACGGACCTCCAAAAGCCAAATCCATAATCATGAGGGGTTTATAGACGCAATTGTGTAGCGGATGAAGCCAGGTCCAATAGATGTCAAGTAGAGCCATGCCAATCTCTCTACTGACACCAGCACCTCTCATTACGGGCTGAGAAAATATCAGAGGCATCCAAACTGAATCAATCACGGAGTACTGTGCTGCTAATATATCCTGGTCCGAATCTTGCCTTTCGTTTCCGACGCCTTCATTCAATGTTCCAGCATGAAACCTACTGGTCGGGCCATTGTAGGTCAGGCTGCCATCTTGGCCGATGCCGACTTGAAACCAGAGCGACGAGTTGGTCCTGGCATCTTCGGGACTCGCGGAAGGCGTCGGCCCCGAGTTGCTCATCATTGGGCATCTTCGTTCAGATGTTGTTGGAGCCGTATTTGCGCTTTGTACGCCCTCTTCCTGGCGTTGGCTGGAAGCCATGGAATCACGAATCGACGCTTCCAAGTCTCTAATCCGAGAATTGGCATCCCTGAGCTGGCTCTGAGTCGAGCTCTGAGATGGCCAATGGCAGCTATCTCCGAAGCGCTGGCAGTTTTGACACACAGGCTGGTCGCCACTGCATCTCACTTTGCGCGCCTTGCACCTCGAACATGCAAAACCGTATCGCCGAGACTTGCGTGTCCGCGGCGCTTCGAGTGCATCCTTCGTGGGATAGACGTCACGGTCTTCACCAGAACCAGGAGATGCCATGGTTGCGGGTTCTATCACAACTGGTCATATTAGAAAGTTCCGGGATTATTACTGCATTTCAAAACCTGTTGGGTCCGTAGAGTTTCTCCTCGCGGCAGGTCAAAGCAGATTTCCACGAATCCACACTGCGCGGAGTGAAGAAGGCGGACAGATATCTGAGGGGAGCCATAGGCTCGCAGAAGCCGCGAATTTAAAATTTTGCGGGTCTGCGAAAATGACTAAGCACCGTGCGCTATTGACAGAACAGGTATTATAAAATTGGCTATCCGCACTGTCTCCCGGGATAAAACAAGGTCACCAACCTATATATTCAACGAATCGGATAGCTACTATTCGCTTGTGGTTGTTGAGATACGGAGGTAATTGAAGTTACTTAATTTATATAAGTTATATATAGTATATCAGCCGTAGAATGGTCAAGGGCTTTGCTACCCAAGTGCTATTTTAAAATCTGTGACTTCCACCAATGATCGTCTCGTATACTGCAGCTAGCTAAGTGCAAAGCTTCTTATTCCCTCCTACGAAGTTTTTATTCTCCTCCAAATATATTTGACACTCATGTTTTATTAGCTAAAGTATTATCCCCTCCTCTTTAGTGACCTGGGCTTCAATTCGCTTTCCCTCAGCCTTGGTCCAGTCTATATATACTCCTACCATTTCCGTCCATCCTCTTGACCCTGTTGATATGATATCGCGCTCAGACATCGGTTGATAGCTGAGGCATTATTCATAGCTCTGCTTATCATACCTGAGTTTAGCCCTCTCGTTCTGGAATATTGATAGTGTAGTCTGATGCTGCCGGCATGTTGCGCTGCGTACCATGCACTTCTTGCGGCGATATACCTTCCATATATTACCTATGGCGAATTATACCTCCGTGGGGATAGCGACAGTGGGCTAGGAGAAGGAGATAGTTCATAAATAGGAGATCCTAGACGCTGTGAGGCGCAACTGGGCGAGACTTGCAAGGTAAACTGATCGCCGAGAACTGCAGCCAGTAAAGGTTGAGTTATCTCGTTGGCAAGGCTCTAGAAGTGGTTGCGCCGCTCCCTTGCGCTGCAGGCGCCAATGCTGGTGGAAGTATGAAGTATTCAGGTGAAAGGACTTGGCCCTGCTCTTGCAATGATTCCAGTGTGTGGAGGCAAGGCATTCTATGCGATCTGATAGGAAAGCCCGTGCAAGTTAATGACAGGGGAGTTTTCATAGCTTTATACTATACGTAGCTATGTTCTGCATCGTCCAGCGGTCCCGAAAGTTCATTAGGAATACGAACCTGCTCTCGGGCTTGATTCAATCTCAGCCCTAACAACCGATCAAGCAAATTATGCTTTATCGCTCTCCAGCTTCAGAAAGATCTAGAGGACACTTTCTGGGCTGGGATTTCATTAGCATATATATGCTCTTGACTTGGGACGCGGCTGTATCGCCGAGGTGAGCCTGCTAATTCAGACAAACCTTCATAAGCTTGTCCTTGTACTGCTTGAGCTAGTCTGGTAGTAACATATTCTCAAATTGGGGAACTCCGTGCTTAAACGCTTCCTTGTTCTGCGCTCCTATGGTCAAGTGCCTATCAAAGCCAAAACTATAGAATTCGGGCCACCTGAAAAACCATGAGGTATCGTTTATTCTTGGGTCGGTAGAGCCCGAGTAGTTCTGGGGAACGAACGCTGGCCTGTAGTAACGGAGGACTGCCTTGTTCGCGTGCCAACAGCAGAGCAGAAAGCAAGACCTAGGGAAGGAGATCTCAACAGCATTCATACAGACGACGCAGCGGTTCGTCAGAATGACAAAGAGAAACCTAACGCTGTGGTGTTCGTATAGTGACCCTCAACCAAATCCAACACCTATAGAACATCATCTTCGGTCCCCCCGCTAAGGAATACAAGCGCTATACAGAAAGACCGCTGGCAGGCATCGACCCCAATCATATCGAGCAGCAGTATACCAGCCATGGATGCTTGTTCATCTATATGAAGTCCAGCAAGAGTGCACCCGGATAGGCCTGAAGATTCGCTAAGAAGTCCGGACGAGAGCTGGCATTAACCAATTCTACATTTTATTCAGGAAGTAGCGTGCACTCCAGAAAGTATTCGCTCACATTCACCATGCAAACGCGATTTGACTGGCCAGAGATGTATAACTTTGGCATGGAAATAGGTCTACCCTAAGGTTAGCCTTGGAATCAATTAAAATCTTCTTACTTTTATTCTTTTATTTATTCCACTCCAAGTCTTCGCAATAATACTAATTAACCCCTACTCACCGTTGCCCTAGGCCCGGTCTGTAACATGATAGATTATTATATCTTAAGAATAATTGCGTTTATTAATAATATTGAAGCGGTGAATTTGTGGCTGCTAAGGGAGTGCGCAGTCAGAATCTTCAAATTGGCTCCCAGGTAGCCAGCTGTAGTTGGGATAACCGAGGGTTAAGTGGTTGGTGATAGTATTGAAAAGTGGAAATTGGGTATATTATGGAGTGGGTAGCCCATTGACCAGGCTACGGGTTTAGGGTATTGATTACCTGAAACTATGACATCAAAGCTCCGCTTCGGAGTCGGCTGCATTCGGGTGTGGGGTTCCGGGCAGCGCGAAGGTGGGGGGCAATAGGATTCATCCCCATCCGATTTTCCGCTTTCTGAATATCATTAAGGTGAGGGTTGAGAACAATCTGGCGGAGCATCACAGCGCTGCAGCATTGCCTGCAGTTCCCATCGTCCATCAAGAAGAAGATTGCAACTGAAGAGTTTCCACTTTATCGCCTTCCTGTATCCTGAAAATGATCAAGAACAATCTCCTCCGAAACGTGGAGAAGGGGCGGATTTGTACAGTTAAGGGCCAGCCACACCAAAACTTGTTTAGACCCTATACTGACATTCCTGAAGGCAATCGGCGTAAAAGCCTTTCCCAGCCATGAGCTCGTGCTCCTATCTCAGGCAGCGGGATATGATTCGATTTTTGTGGATCTTGAGCATTCGAGTTTTTCCATCAGTGACAGTAGTCGAGTGTGCAGCTCTGCACTATTAGCTGGCATCACACCATTTGTCCGAGTACCTTACCAGTGCGGCATCGGATTTGTACAGCAAGTACTCGATGGTGGTGCGCTGGGGATTATCTTTCCACATGTTAGCACAGTTGGTATGCCTACTCTATTTTTTTTCTTCTCCTGGTTTATAAAAATACTGGATACTCACAAGTCGGGCTCGTTTGCTGGTTCTAGAAGAAGCGAAGCATGCAGTGCAATGTACCAAGTTCCCACCCATTGGCAAACGCTCGTTGACAGCCACACTTGTACAATTCAAGTATGAACGGATTGGAGCTAAAGAGGCAATGCAACAACTGGACAGCTCTGGATCTACGGTTATTATTTTGGTTGAGACTGCTGAGTGCCTTGCAAATGTAGATGCAATCGCATCGGTGAATGGTGTTGATGCCTTACTGCTAGGAGCAAATGACCTCTCACTGGAGTTGGGGATCTTGGGTGAATGGGAGCACCCGAAATTCCAGGCAGCTCTAGAGGCTGTCGCTGCCGCCGCTAACAGGGCTGGAAAGATCTTCGGAATTTGCGGTTTGTATACTCGACCTGACATTTGCAAGCATGCGGTGAAAGAACTGAGAGCGCAATATATCTTGGGACACTTAGATGTTGGGCTTCTAGCAATGGCTATGAATAGGAATGTGGAGCTGTTAAAAGAGATGGAATATCAAACTTGATCCATGATATTCAATGCGAAAATTGGACAACCTTGAGACTTTGATATTCAACAGAATGAATAATTGAGGTGATCTTACTTATTCCTTTTGGTGGCAACCTTGGCGAGGTGAAATTGACGAAACTGCACGATTTGATTCTGACTCCTGCTCGTATTTTACTTTCCCTTGAACGTAGTCTGGTCATTGACCATTGCTTTGCGTATTGACTTAAGTTTTCTTTTTTTTAATGCTACAAATATCTCTAATGTTTTATTGGCCCTGTCAACCTGCCCATTATGTCACTACGGTTACAGTCACCAGACTGGGACTTTCGGATCGGCACTCCATAACCGAGCCGTCACGGCATAAATGCCGCCGTCGGAGACTGGCCGTAACTTTCGTAATAATACTCAGAAAAAGCTTAGCATGTATTATATACTTATATTCAGGCCAGAACTCGAGGTAGATTAAACCTGCTTTCTGAGAAATCACCATATTTAATTTTACGTGATGAGTCATGGTGAAACATTCCTGCTTTCACTTATCACTATTCATCTGACTATTTCACGAACATCTTCAAGCCTACCACTTCTTCGCAATGGCTCCATTAGCCCAATCCCCAGTTGCTGTTCTTCGTGAGAGACTCAACACTTCCAAACCAGCGATTGCCATGGCCGCTCACAATCCATTGGCCTCCAAGCTCGCTGAAGAGGCGGGGTTTGGCGCTATCTGGGTCAGCGGATTTGAGCTAGCAGCTTCATATGCTGTTCCAGATGCCAGCATCTTGCCAATGAGCGCAATTCTTGAAACATCACGCTCTATGGCCGAAGTCCAAAGCCTGCCTCTCATTGTTGATCTCGATACCGGATTTGGTAATGCGGTTAATGTTGCCTATGCCGTTCCGCGCTTCGCAGCGGCAGGGGCAGCAGCTGTGGTACTTGAAGACAAGACGTTCCCAAAGGATAGCAGTTTGCGTTCTCATGGCCGCCATTCTCTGGTCTCGGTTGAAGAGTTTCAGGGAAAGATAGCGGCCGCCAAAACTGCTAGCTCCATCCTGGTCATCGCACGGACAGAGGCTTTGATTGCTGGTTTAGGTCAAGACGAGGCAATCAAGCGCGCCACCGCCTACGCGGAGGCTGGGGCCGATGCAATACTAGTCCACAGCAAGCAGAAGACGCCGGATGAAATCTTGTCCTTCTGTCGATCCTGGTCTGGCCTTGTACCGCTAGTAATAGTACCAACGAGTTATCCGCAGCTCTCTTTCGGTGAACTGGCGAGACTCCGCAAAATTGGCCTAATTATATGTGGAAATCATGCTATTCGAGCAGCTGTGGCTTCGATGAGACGAACTTTCAGTAGGATTTTAAAAGATGGGGGTATTGCTGGCGTCGAGAAGGAGATAGCGTCCGTGTCTGACATTTTCGCGCTTCAGGGAGACGATTTTATGCGTGCTCTTGAAAAGACCTATCTCCATTAGCTCACCACTACAGTATTCAGGTTACTATTTACTGTTAGCTAAACAGATGAGAATATGCTTCCAGAAGGAGGAATCATGTGTCGTTAAATCTTTATTTATTAGGCAAGTATATTACTCTAAATAAATATTTAATCTCCAACTCTCTGAGAAGAAACCCATTAGATCTTGTGTCCATGGCCGATTGCAAGGGGGCACATCCATTTATTTAAAGCAGAGATGCCTTATAATACCACGATACTCCATGTATCCTCCCAGCTTGATTGTATCCAGATCTTTAAAACTTACAGTATAAAGACTTCTCCTTATTACGTTACGCAAGTGGTCAATCAGAATGTTGATAAAGCTTTAAGTCGGGCACCTTTACTGGTGGGTTACAAAGCTTCAATTGTGTCTTGATTCTGACCATCAGAACTCGTGATATGTGTAGAAATAAGCCATGACTATGGTAAACCGTAAAACAACTATGAGGGCCTATAGATTATATGATTCTACCTTAAATCGTATGTATCCTCGGTTTAGTTCGATCCACAGAGCATTTGGCCCCCGCCCGCAGGCTAGTATGTGAAAGAAATGTTATATATACAGTCCGTATCGCCAATCAGACAATCTAGAACTGCGTTAAATGTAATTTTTGGAAACCTTACTGGAGGGTTTGCTTTTGACGAGTCCCTCCTATGTCTCCCGCTTCGTCTCTTTCTCGTACATAGAGCGTATCGTTCTCTAAATCGTCAAGGGTGGTACCCTTTGTCTCCGGGATCAAAAGTGTGAGAAGCGCACACAGAACCATAAGTCCTGTAAACAAACCCAGAACCCCCTGGATATGAATCTCGTCGGTAACAATACCAAAAGCAAAAGCTGTTAAGGCAGCGCCAACTTTTCCGCTTGCGGCAGCAACACCATGGGCTGTAGCTCGAATACGCGTCGGAAACAGCTCTGCAGGGAGCAGGAAGGTCGTCATGTTTATCGAGGCATTCATGGCAAGTTGAGCTATGGCATAAAGAGCGATCAGGCCATCCTTATTGGCGTTGTTCGTAACTCCTGTCCAGATGGCATATATGACAGCGACGAGAAGCGATCCGTAAAGCTGTTGGGCCCTGCGTCCAATTAAGTCAGGAAGGAATATACCAATAAACCAACTAGGTAAATAACTTGTCGATACCACAACAAGATTTCCAACTGCTATATTCCAAAGCTTCTCATATGGGGTCGAGCCTCGAGCGTAGCCAATCTTGGTTAAAATAATAGCTTGGTTGAGATTTTGGCCGTAGATTGCGATATCACTGCCATTGCAATTAATTCAGTTCCGTGGACCATGATAGGGTAAGCCTACAATAAAAACCAGACTGCACAGACCGCGAAGAGAACCTTCGCATGCCTCCAGCTCGAAAAGTATATCCAAAAATCCCGATATTGCTTTCGCATACTGCGAGTTTGAGGCCGCGATGCAATATTCTGCTCTCCATTGTCTCTCTGCACATCTTTAATGAGGTTAGTATGTTCCAAAGCGATTGGAAGGCATCACTCACATTTCTTGTAAGGCTTTGTCTCTTCCATCACCAAACGAGCATAGACCGTCAAGATACAAGGCACAATTCCTATCTACTGTTAAAAACAATTGTTAAAAGATGGCAAAAATACATACCGATACCCATGAGGATTCTCCAGACCCAATCTAGTTGGTTAACGTCGGCTTCGATATGGTCTTTGAATCCGGCGAGCAAGACAAGGAATAAAGCCGAAACTATAGTGTCCCCAAGCCCTCGGAAGTAGAATGTGAAGATCACCATCTTCGCCCTGCTTCTGTCCGAGGACTTTTCAGCCGCAAGAGATGAGGACAAGGGATAGTCTGCAAGAGTTAATATCGATTTCATTCATGATTCTGTAATGGACTTACCGCCACCAACACCAAAACCAGTGACGACACGCCAGACGGCCATCCAAGCCACTATTCCATCGGGGACTAATCCTCTCCAGGGCAGTAGTATACACATTAGAGTGCCAAAAATGGTAAGGATGAGTTCATTCCCATAGACTGCATGACGGCCGAGAGTATCGCCAAGGAAGCCGAATATGAGCTGGCCCGCCATCATGCCTAGCGTTAGCCCGGCCTTGATGATACCGCCCTTGTCACTGGGAACTGCATTCTTGGAATCTTTGAAATAGACATATCCCAGCATGGGTACCACTGTTTTCCTGTCAGCATAGTTCTTGTGATCGAGTTAGGGACGTACCAAGTCCAATGCATGAGTTCAAGTAGCCATCCGCCAAGAAGCCAACGCCACAAACAATGATGAACTTCAGCTTCTCCCACACTGAAACCTTTTCCATATTCGAACGCATACCGAGAATTCCGGAGCTCATGATGTAACCGTCACCGATGGGCTCGGAATGGAGGATATAGGCAATGAAAACGAGGTTGTCTTTGAATGGTGCCCAAATGATAGGCTTGTTCCCTGATATCAGTCACCTTGAGCAGAGATTCTGACTTGAATTTGAATGATTTCCTGAAATTATCAATAGTATCATAACAGCCTTTTATCATGACTGTTCTCTTGACGAGGGTCCAGTTTCATCCTTCAATAATACTAGAATGGTTTTTTCAGGGACTTCTTTGATCTCTGCCAGGAATCGTGAACTCCCAATAAACTACACACGTGGTAGGCTTGTTGGTTTGTGCGGAACCCCGAAAAGAAGATTTCAAATCTTATATCGGCTGTGGGGCACCGAATACTGAGCTACATTCAGCCAATGAAAATGAGATTTCTCATCGTAAATAATGAGCACGAAAAAGCATGGGAATTAGTTTTGTTTGTGGTAGATTTAACTATGAGATATGCACGCCCCAAGATCAAGAGTGAGGTAAGTTTGCAGGCAGTTGGTGACGACAAAAACAAACGTGGGATATATTTTTCTCGGATCATGAGAATCTGAATATGCCCGGACACTAAGGCCACAACATGAGCCTCCCCCTACCCTTCCGTTTTTCGTTCCGAACAAAATAAAGTTTGAGTCTTTCTTGTAGGACGTGAAATGACCGGATCGATAACTTGATACCTGTACCCTATCTAGGTCGTGTGGCGGGGTGAATAAGGGCTGGCTTCATCACCCTTTTGCTCAGTAGCCTGCGGTTTACGGACCCATAATTCAACAAATTCTCTGGCTATTGCCGTTCATCGTATGCGGTCTTTGGTAAATTCGGGTAGCAATTAGTCTGGTACCGAACCGATTGATACTACAGCCCTATCAATCTTAGTCTCGGGAACCCAATGCCGAAGCGAGTTCGGAGGCTTGGAAATAGGCGTCTCCGGTATAGAACCACGGTCAGCAACGGTCTCAAATTTCCACTACAAATGCTTAGCCAATGTCATTCCCGTAAGAAAAAACGTGGCCAGCAGGGCACTAACGCCAGTTTGTGCGTCACGGAACATTGCCGGCTCTTGGCTCGTTCCTTCGGAAGATGGAATGCCGTCTTGGAGTATAATATGGCCCACCCTATTTTAATGGTTGCACTTGAGAAATAGATGCCTTCTGCGACTTTTTAAATACTAGGCAGTGTTTGCGATTCTGTAGCCTATAGCTCGGCATAAATGTATGTCGAAAGTGTCGAAAGGATATTCCCTGATTCTAACGCACGCAGTACAGAGGCCATGGATTCGACGCATACGGGAAGTTCTGTGGCAGACACCGCCGGGACAATTCATTTCGAGACCGCACGTTCCACGGTCAGTTGGACAATTGAAAAAAGCTTCAATGAGCTCGAAAAAATCAATCTCAGTCTTCATCAGCGCCCGGAAACTGCCTATCAAGAGTTCTTCGCGCACGAGACGATCACAAAATTTCTTCAAAGCCGGGGTTTCGACGTTCATTGCAGTGCCTATGGGCTCGAAACCTGTTTTGAAGTGGAAGTGGGACATGGTGGTCGGCTTGTGATCTTTTGTGCCGAATATGACGCTCTGCCAGATATCGGCCACGCCTGTGGTCATAACCTCATTGCAACTTCATCGCTCGCAGCATTCCTGGGGGCTGTTGAAGCACTCAAACAAGCAAGGAGACCGGGCCGCATCAGACTTCTTGGCACGCCTGCGGAAGAAGGTGGAGGTGGTAAGGTGAAGCTGATCGATGCTGGAGCATTCCCAGAAGAAGCTGCCGCTGCCATCATGGCACACCCAGTAGCTTACCATCAGATCATGCATGGACCCGGAGTTTACGCTGGCGTGGCCTCTCTTAGATTCATCGCAAGCCAAAAGTTCCGGACAGAATTCCATGGCAGACCGGCGCATGCCGGATGTGAGCCATGGAAAGGGATCAACGCACTAGACGCTGCAGTAGCATCTTATAACTGCATCTCAATGCTTCGCCAACAAATGGCGATGGATGAACGTGTGCATGCAATCATCGAAGTCGGTGGCACTGTCCAAAGTGTGATTCCTGATTACACGAGAATGAGTTGGAATGTCCGAGGACCGACTATCCAAAGGACTGAAAAGCTGGTTGAAAAGGTCAAAGCGTGTATAGAGGGTGCGGCGACAGCTTCAGGATGCAAGCTGAACTACATAACGTGAGTTGCGCCCGCTATTAATAACTGTATCGTATATTGATTGGAGGCAGTGTCCCAATGTATGCCAACTTACGAGCAAATGGCACCTTGTGTCGAAACTTTGTCAACGACATGGAGAATATCGGTGAGAAATGGTTGATGGACGAAGAGAAACCCATGACGGGATCAAGTGATATGGGCAACGTATCTCACGTAATTCCAAGCTTTCACTGCGGATTTGCCATCCCTAGCGAAGTCGGACTCCATAATCCCGGTTTTACAGCCGCTAGCGGTACCGCTGAGGCACACGAGGCGGCATTGAAATGCGCGAAAGGGATGGCAACCCTTGCCATACGAGTTCTTTTCAGTGATGATGTCGCTGAAGGCGCCAGGTTAGATTTCCAAAGAAATGATGACTGAGTCAATACAACAAATTTACGACGGTAATTATACTCGGAAATCTGGGCCATGGATATCATTATCGTATTCTATGTGCCAGATAGCCTACCTTCAAAATGAATTGTGGCTCTTTGTCGACTTCGCTACATCGCCACCCACCAAAACAAAAACAGTACCTGGGTTAGCCAACCCGGAAAAGACCCTAATGTAACGAATAGAGCCCCAGAACATCTCAGGACCGACTCCTTCTAGTTGTGGGCTGCAAATTTCCGGTAAATTAAAGGAACCGAAGCGATTACACGCTCTACGTCATGGAATAGTCATAGGGTGAATAGTGATAGAATAACACTAGTTTGTACTTTGCATCCAGCCAGCGTTACGTTCACGAAGTTCTTATTAGGGCAGTTCGGTAATCTTGTGTCTATTATCCAGTATGTATCCCAACTAGCGTTGTTCATTCATCGGATCCGAGAAAAATTATATCCGTTTCAGTCTTCACACTAGTTTGGACGTTGTATCCAGCCAGCGTTACGTTCACGAAGTTCCTATTAGGGCAGTTTGGTAATCTTATGTCTATTATCCAGTACTTATCCCAATTAGCGTTGTTCATTCATCGGATCCGAGAAAAATTATATCCATTTCAGTCTTCATATGACCAAACCGTCTGGCAAGTTACTATTGCCATGGAATGAATGGCCGACTTTATCCAAGTATATTCAATATTTGAAAAGTATATATAGAGCTTCAAGATTCCAAAGGAAAACAAATCAAAACCTATTATTAATATTCCAGAAGATAGCTCGAAGTCTTTCAGATTACTCTAAATTAAACCGCTATTGATAACTTTTCAATTCTTAGCCCCCAGCTTCGCTATATTTAGATTTTCTTATATCTTAGCCTTACTAGCTCTCGCTATCCCTTATACAGCAGGGGAAGTACTAAAGGTATATAATATTAATCCTACCTTAGTATCTGTATCAGGACTCTCTATAGGGGGTTTTATAGCAGTATAGCTAGGTATTATATACTCTAATACCTTTAAAACAAGCTTCAGGGTTTTTACTAGAGGACTATTTAATTATATTTAGAATTAATTTATAAGATATATCTCTTACTTCCTGCTAGAATAAACTAATACTAAGGTTATTCTTATAGTAGTATACTACTTATATATATAATAGCAAGCTGTTTATTACCCAGCTATTAAAGAATATAAAGTCCTGGAGTAGTAATTAAATTAATAATCTCTCTAATCTTATAAACTATTAAGTCTATCTTTAAATAGGATCTACTAATACTATAGTAGAACCTAGGGTAATAGAGCAGCCTATATCTTCCCTACTGATTTTAATAGCTCTAGAGATAACCCTTATAGCTAAGCTTTCTCTCCTTTTATTAGTAATTACAGATATAATAGTACTAGTATAGTATTACAGTAGATATATAGTAACCTTATAGTCTGAAATACTAGTACTTTATCTAGCTCTATTATTTCCTTTACTTAAAGTAGATCTTATAGTACCTCTAGATTAGTAAGTACTAGTTATCTTTATATCCCTACAGTATATAATAATAACTTAATTATTTACAAATTATATATTATATTATATAGCTGTTAATAAAGCTATAGTTAGATTAGTACTAAGTTTATTAAAAATACTAGGTTTAATAAGTAGGCAGATAAGGTTTTATATAATAACTATCTGAATATAATACTAGATACTAATACTTACTGTACTACTACAGATATAAATAATATTATTATCCTCTACCCCCAGGCCACTACTAACTACTCTATTTATCCTATCTGGGGTAGACTTTATTTACCTAACCCTAATACCTATTTTAACTGGGTAAGCTAGTACGGATTAAATACTAACCAGAAAGGAGGTAATTTAAACCTATATTATATTTAAAAGCTCAATAGTACTAATAACTATATTCCAGGTATTCAAATAACAGCTCTAGTAAACTAAGTCAACCAGATTACTAGCAGCTATACAGCTTAAGTATCATTCAATTGTCTACATATTAGGATTAATATTATCTTATAAGGTCCTCATGGAAACTTTCTGAATCCACCAGTGGTACTGGCATGTTCCTGAGCAAGGACACAACTACCTAGATAATTTTACACAGATAAATAGGGTACGACAGTCAATTATCATCATGCCAATTATATCAAAATCACCTTCGTATTACCTTAGGTCAATCTGGGGCGTTCTTATTGTACTAAAGATGACATTGATGACATACAATGAGCTGAGGATACAGCGCTAAGTGGCTTAGGCAGTACTGATGTGATATTGAAATAAAACACACCGACGTTCGATGATTTACATGTTTCAACGAACTGAATTCAATCCATTTTGATCTTCGGTAGGTGCTGTTAAGAATTTTCAGCATGTTACCACGTTTCCATTGGCCAACGATAGCAATCCTGGCGTCTTCTGTAAAACAGGCCGGACTTCGGAGGTCTAGTGGAAATGGTGGGAGGGCAACGGGTATGTGGAGAGCTGGGAGTCGAACGCAAAATTCAAGGGCGACGGAGTAGGGGATGGGAGAACGGGGATCCAGGTACAACCCCACAAGACACAAGAAAGAAGTCACAGCAGCTGGTCACTGGGTGTCTCCCTCATTATCGGTCTTAAATTGTTCTAGGCGGTATTGTTTAGAGCTATCGACAAATGGAACACGGTATGTCCAAAAAGTCACAGCAACAGTTCGAATTTTCAACAAATCACACATAAAGTTACGTACGCGGTTGCATCTAGCAGGAAGGGTACCATGTCTGCGAAGATTCAAAGATGAAATCCTGTCAAGTAGTAACAGCTTAGTGAAATATAGTAGTCATTCTGTTGAGCAAGTACCAAATCGTATGTACTAGATTCATACAAGTCCTCGTCGAGTAACATAAAGAGCTATTTCAGCCCCCAGAAGCAAGAGCCTTAAGGCGAGTCACGTCGCCGTTGAATAGATCAGAGTCTCCACCTTGAGGGTACTTCGCGTTGTATTGCCATATAGTGTGAACGCTCCAACCTGCGGGGATTTGACCGACAGCACTTGCATATCGCGCCACCCACAGCGGGCATCGAGATCCAAACTTGGCACTGTTGCCAGTGCACTGGGTCCACCAGTCAAGAGTGGTGTAAATGACAGGCCAGCGACCTGTCAAAGCCTGGTATGTTGACACAAAGTCCTCGACCCAGTTCACCATCGCGGTTTTGGACAGCCCGTAGCAGGTGGCGCCACTGGGGTTGTACTCAATGTCCAGCGCGCCAGGCAGGGTGATGCCATCGTTGGACCAACCTCCTCCATTTGCAGCAAAGAAACGAGCCTGTGCGGCCCCGGACGAAGATGCCGGTCGGGCAAAGTGATAGGCACCACGGATAAGACCGGCATTTGTAGCACCGGTATATTGCTTCGAGAAAAGAGGATTTTCGAATGTTGCACCTTCCGTAGCCTAGTAGAAGTGTTAACTTGCTGAGTTGAGACTAAACGGGAAATGTTCCAGTAGAAAATACGACTCGATTCTCACCTTGATGTACACAAAACGATCTCCGTTTGCGTATGACTTGGCAAAGTCAGTAGACGTCTGCCACCCGGAGATATCGAATCCTGGCACTGTCGCTACGGCCATCGTCGCAAGCGAAACAAAGGCTAGATACGGAGAAGTCTTCATGATGATTGAATTCTGGAGACTTGCCAATAAAGTGAAAAATAGATAAACTATGAATTGCTAGGACAAGGACAAGGAGGATGTTCGGATGAAAGACTTATATAATTTGGAGGAGATCGTTTGGTAGAGTCCACATAGGTCAGTGAAGGATTACAAACACACTAAATCTGGTAGTAGCTGAACACTTATGGTATATCCTGGTTGACATTACGAAATCAGCTTCCTATTCAGGATGCAAGGACTCATGGGCCAAATGTGTGATGCAACGCAAGAGTCAATCTATTCCCAAATTGCAAACGTATGGAATAACCAACATGAAATAGTTCCAAACGACATATCTATTTCGGATCCGGGCTGTACTTGCATGGATTCTTAGCTAGCTCTTTATATGTGGCTAGTAAAGAGCAGCTACTTTATTTATACAATCCTGCCGTCTCGCCGCTAGGACAATACGTATCAGTTAGAGCAGGCGTTTAGCAAGGCCAGGAAACCGTTTGGTCCTTATCACTTTTGTTCTATTTGACGATATGGATATAATTTTGAGCTACAGAAAACCCCATCTAGGTTTAAGTACCCGCAATGAATATAGGCAGCAGTATTTCTATAACCAAGCAGCTATATTACGGATCCGAGATATGCCAATACCAATATATTTCCCAATCTAGTATCACCACCAGTTATTACCAAATACAAGCACGTGTGCCAACAAATCACGACACTGCCTGAGAAAATACCCACTCGCCAAGCTCCCAAGTAGTGTAAGCGTCTTGACTGCCTGTAATCATAACCCTGTTTCTTCTGCCTAATTGCAAGGTTTGAGCCAAGACAGGATACGCGAAGATAATTACAGTACAAGGTCATGTCACATTATTCTGACCATCCTATCTCCGTTCATTAAACGTGGTGCAACTTTTTCCATCTATTTCTGTCCGAAGAACCCGAGTTGCTGCAACGGGTATTGCAGTAATGTTAAAATCTCACACCGTTACAACCCGTCATTTGCTGAAAACACCTTTCAACGGAATCATTGAAGTACACATACGCACGTATTTTTTCAGCTATCCCACATCTTTAGGCCATGAGACTTTGAAAAGATAGAAGAGAGTCTTGGGATTTTAGAGATCTGTATATTATTAAAAGGATATTGTTGCAGGTACTGAAAGAAGCCAGCACGAAAGTGATACACTACAGAAGCACTATGAGTTCAAACAGATGCTATATGGTAGGCTATCTGTGGCACTACTTCCATACCTCAGCCCAGTCGCTTAGAAACAAGCTAACCGATGCGTCGTTTAGGTTGGCTTCAGTAGCAGTAGGTAGTGGCTCCCTAGAGACCTTGCTTCAGCTACTCTCATGGTTGACTTTGGCTTCGGAATATGATGGCATCGTCCACGTGGCCCTCATTACCAGTTTTGGAAGTTACTCAATACCTAATCTTACCCCACACACTCTTTTCTCGTTAAAACCAGGGTTCATGCCGAGAATCCGAGACTAAGATATCCGTTGCGTGAGTGGACACCGCAACATTGAGAGTTGTAGGTTTAAGAAAGGCGGCGGTCTACGTCCGCTCTCATATTTTACCTATCCTGGGCATCCTTTCTAAGTCCCTGTCGCAATTCGACTAGGGTGTCTTCCTGGAATGAGACTGGGACGCTGCATCGCTTCCGGGGTTGAAAAAGTTCCCGCTAGTAGTAGACGGACGGCGCTTCCCCAGAGAGGCAAACCAAGTAAGGAACTATTCACTGATGAGGCAAATCCGGCTAACAAGTAGGATCAAAGAATCGGAGATTGGAAGATGTAGCCATCCACTAGCATGCAAGCGCTGCAAGAGGCTTAAGCGAACGTGTGATCGGGCCCAACCACAATGTCTCATACGTTTGCTTTCTACACTTTCCTTTTCCATTCTTTCATAGTCCTTAGTATGACACTTTTGTTCGTCATGTCTGCTACAAATGGGGAAATACTTGCAGGTACCCTGAGACCAACGATCCTCCTGTTACCGCTCGACTGGAACGGATGTCCAAGTTTATGGACACTCTGCCGCCAGAGGATATTCCAACTAGTCCCTGCGCCCTCCACACGGCTACTTAGTAAGTTTTGCCCTTGAATTTCTCAATGTCACTTATAATGATTGAAATGATGAGGGTGTTGACTAGATACAGTGACATTAGCGGTAAGCGACAAGGTAATCGGATTATTTCAATCGCCAAGGTGCTATATCTTGACCCGGCTCCAAAATCTCGACGCCAGCCATTATTCGACTAATACAAAGCCAAGTTTTTACTGCAACTGAACAGGACTAGGTACACGATTGTGGGCTAGGAATTCGTGCTGATGGGATTAAGCTGGGAGAAGGATTAAACTTGCCTAGCGTCCAATAGATAGTTAGCTCCTCGATCGTTAGTAAAACGTTTCCGATGATTGATTCAACATATTGCGGCGTTCGCTTCTTTATTGGGAGTTTTTCTTTCGTTTAGGTGAAAGATGAAATTCTTAGTGATTATCACCCGCCTGCTCTTTGTATTTTCGGTCAAAACATATTCGCTACTAAGTAGCAGGCATGAGGGTTCAGTAAATCTCAAGTCTATTATTTTTTTACCCTGAATCAGATCTCACCGGCTTGCCAGTCCTTTTGACCACTTGGCTTCAGAATTGGGAAGGTGCCATGCATGGTTTGGTGCAAAAGCCCCATGTTAGCTGACCGCAAAGGCGTTGGGATACTTGGTATACATGGTTAATTTATATCAATGTCACTGACAGGGAGAAGTTGAGTCAAAATGCCCCAGCCTTGATGCTGGGGGACAGACAAATTTTGAAATAAGAGTGAGACATCTAGAATATCAAAGTAGCTATACCTTAATTTGTAAGTGATGGGCTTAGCTAGCTGTACACTCATGCGAGAACTAACAGTACCATCTTCAGCCGCCATGGAGCTTCCGAAAATGGCTGCATAAGTTTCCTCTTGGGGCCTTGTGGCGACCAAGCCCGCGCATAACACTAGTTACGCTGAACAAGAGGAACACTGGAACGACCGACACATTGACAGCATGATTGACCACCAAAACTGCGACTCCCTTAACGCGCCATATCCCTGAAATCTTAGCTGCACCCCACGCCCCGTTTGCATTTGACAACTTAATAGGTGTACCGGAACTGTAAGTTAGACTTATCGGTGAAGTCATCGTTAAGTGCATGATCAAAGGCCTCTGCGATACCTGCGTTGTCTCTCTTATTGTTCTCCCAAACGCAGATTTGACGGTACACAAGCGTCAGTCCTGCGGCGACACAGATGCATGCAAGCACCGAGGTCCAGCCGTGGGCGAAGGTAGGTGCTTCAGTCGTCTTGAAAAGGAGGGGTGCAACGACGTTACCCAGGCAATACCCAATGAATAGCCCAGATGAGGCGACGGATCGTTTTGTATAGCCAGCATTGTTGGCTGTTGCCAAACTATAACAGGTTTTAGGTTAACAAACACTCAGCTCCGTTATTGATCAGAATTATGCTTACCCCATTATCACAGCAAAGCTGCCACCCCAGAATGGGAAGAGATAGCAGGAAAACAGCAGAGCCCCTTGTCCATCCCTCGGAAGCTTCCAGAGCAGCGAAGAGGCTATAATCGTGGTCAGGTAACCGGAAATGATAATGAAGCACCGCTTGTTGGGAAATTTGTATGCCAAAAATGGGAGACCGAAACAGCCTATTCCAGCAATAAAACCGTAAGGCATATAGAGAAGCAATGAGTTAAAGGTACTGAACCCGAAGCCAGAGATGATGATGGGCAGGAATGTGGAGCCTGGGCCATTGGGAATTTGATTCAAAAACCCCATCGCGAAGAGGATCCAGAATTTGATGTCGCACAGAAGCTCGTAAAACTGAGCTGCTTTGAAATGGGTATTACGTATGCCTGCGTTGTTCGTCCGTAGCCGAGCAATCGCAATGAATCGCTCTCGGTCACTGAATCCTTTGATGCGAACAGGATCAGGAGGGAAAGTGAACAGAAGCACAAAAGACCAGAGTACCGTAATACCTCCAGCGAAAAGAAACATATATTGCCAGGACTTAAGGGCACCAGAGTTGATGTGGCCGAGGCCATAATTGACCAGCGGCGAGAAGATGGAGACAAATCCAGCTAGTAAATACGGTTAACATTGTCTGAAAAAAACTAGGAAAGGGTTCACTCACTACTGGAGTACCATACTCCCTGGCGGACAGCTTGTTCTCCCTTAGTGTAGAACGATCCAACTGCCATCATGAACATTGGAGAGACGCCGGCTTCGAGCAAGCCTAGGAAGAACCGCTGCACATATAAGGTCTGCCAGGTCTGACAAGCGGCAGTCATCATGAGGCAGGCACCCCAAAGACAGACGATTCCAAAAATGACTCTTTCAACGGGAAATCTTTGAGCCATTAAGGTAGCAGGGACAGCACCAACAAGGAAGCCAATGTAAAAGATAGAAGATGAGAAGGAGTACCGGTCGCCGACATTCAGGTCAAGGTCTGTTCTAAGCCCAAAAATGGCCTAACTTGTATTAGTAAGAGAGATAAGGGATGGGAACGTCGATGTTCTGAACGTACTGCTTGGCCCAGCATAGTTTTATCGTAAAACTGCAGGCCGTAAGACACCGTGAGAATGGTCAAGAGGCGAAGATCAATCTTTCGAACGAGCCTCTTTTCCTCTTCCTCGGTCCATTCCGTGTCGCCAGCATAGGTCGCAATGACCTTCATGCCTTCGTCATCGTGATGGGTGCTGGTCTCAGCTGGTTTTGTCGCCTCCATATCTTCAACATGGTTGCTTTCCGGGGCTTTGCAAGATTTTTGGCCTTCTTCGTGAGATTCTTCCATCTTGGATTCCGTCATGATATTTTCAGCGAAGGTAGATATTAAGACAATCGGATGGACCAATCTTGCAAGTACTGATTGATGGTAAGAGGCTGTGCGCTGCATTTTTGTAACTCTAGCAAGCCAATCAAGGCCTCACACCTACTCGCACAAACTCACTAGGTGCGTGACTCGCGTTACGAATCTACTAACCTTAGCGACAATTTAGACCTTGCTAGTTTGGCGGGGAAATTTGCTTTCGGAACTTGTGGTAAACACGGTATACCACATTATCCGGGCTGACTGGATCGTTCCCCGTGGGGTATATGTATCCTTGAGATCAAAGCTATCAAAATTAGCAGACGCTATCAAACATACCAGACAGGGAATTCCGGCTCCATTGATCGCTATCATGCTTACTGTTGAATGTTCCGGGACGCCGTACGAGGTAAGTTGAAGAATTATAGCCATCAAAAGAATCTAACTAACATTGCCAAGATCGGCCAATCTCACGGTTCTCTAGCCAAGGAACAAATCGGACGCTGTGTGGATTTTTACGCTCGTCACTTCTGGCAACAGAGCAAGCAGACTTGGGTGCAGGTCCAAGAAACGGCGCGAAGGTTTGAGCAGAACATAAAGTCGAACTGGCCTCTCTATCATGATGAGATTAGGGGCATTGCAGATGGATCTAGTCGTGATATTATGGATATTGTGGCTCTTAATGTTCGTACCGAAATTGCCTTTGGTCTTTTCAGCGATGGCTGCACAAGCTTGAGCTGGCATGGCAAGGAAGGAGGAAAACTTGGTCAAAACTGGGATTGGATGCCGGAGCAGAAGCAGAACTTGCTCATTTTAAGAATTAAGGGGGATGGCAAAAGACCCAGCATTGCTATGGTTACTGAGGCTGGGATAATCGGGAAGATTGGCTTCAATGATCATGGTGTTGGGGTTTGTCTCAATGCCATAAGAACTAAAGGTTGCAATCCAGAAAAACTGCCAGTCCATCTTGGCCTAAGAATGGCTTTGGAGTCTTCCTCCGCGGCCGAAGCAGCTGACAGAATGGAGGCTATTGGAATGGCAAGCTCTGCTCACATCATGATCGCAGACGAAAGCCAGGCAATTGGATTCGAGTTCACGGCGACAACTTTTGCGAGACTGCCAATGGATGCTAATAAGTGTGTGGTACACTCCAACCATCTTCTTGGAGACCATCCGAATGTCTACGAGCCAGGTTGGCTGAAGGATTCCCCTTTAAGAGTTGATATCATGAACGGCTTGGTCACAAGGCTTGCCGAAAACACGTCCGAGCCAACATTTGAGGAATTTGGAAGGTTGTTTGAGGACGAGCAGAATTATCCAGCTGCCATATGCCGCAAGCTCGAGGGGGATAGTGGCGCCGAAACTTTGTTTAACATTGTTATGGACTTGAAGAATAAGGTTGGTGTGGTGAAACTGGGACGGCCTGTGGCAGTCGAGGAAACTGTAAACCTCAGCTTTCTTTAAAGCTCCACAATGGGAACCTTGGTCAACCGTGTTCTTTTAGGGTTTGACTTGAAATTACATATTTTACTATAAAGATTTATATTGGCGCTACTTGAGACTGTAACCACCTTGGTGATACTATATCCAGTAGCATTCAAGACAATTGTGCATTTGCTCTTAGGGAGCGAAGTAGCCGTTCGCCCATCACGCATGAACTTTCTTGCTGCCATTATTACGCGCAAAACTGGTCCCATGCTGACCTCCGGCTGCACCTTCATTACAACAGGTCCCGGCGAGATGCTCTTGAATACTTCTGCAATCATTTTGGCGGGAATAGTGATCTGTATCTTTCGAGGTATCATGAACGCCGTTACCGAGCTCAATATCACGGTACCGGCCGACCAAGCTACCGCATGGCTCGATAGTACGCAAGATACTTTTCAGCAGCTCCACCGTTGCGAGGATGCTTTGAAGTTGATTGGCCAAAAGAACATTCTGCTGGGCTTCCTGTAGAAGCAACAAACACAGGGTGCGTCAATGGGTCTTCAATCCAACAACAATCTAATACTTGACGCAGCTCATGCCAACGACGAAACAAGGGCTCTGGAATTAGAAAGAAAGTGCTTATCATGTACGTTCGACCTTGACTAACTAAAGTGTGACGACAATTTTGTATCTGGTAGACACGGCATTTCTTCAAGTTTTAGCGTGTATTTCTTCACTTTCATGGCTTGATAAATATCCATTATCTCACTTGGATATAGAATTCAGCTACTGTTAGACAAGTCTATCCCTTGAGGAAGTGGGTTTCAGTGAACATCAACTATTATCTTTCCGTAGTTGGGCCGATTCTCTGCTAAGTCGATACAAAGCCCGATACTCATATGCAACGGCCAGTCGGAGATTCTGGGAAGTTAGGGTTGAACTTGCGTGTCTGAGAAGTAGCACGCAACTAAGCTAGAAATGGTAGTAGGATAACGATCCGCCGTCAATGACGAGGGACTCCCCAGTGATGAAACTTGCTCTTTCGCTAGCAAGGAACACTATTCCTTGCGCGATCTCTTCTGGCCGGCCCAGTCGGCCAAAGGGAATCGCATCAACAATATTTGGCGAGTAGGTGCCAGCTTTGAGCCCAACTTCTAGAACTAAGCAAGGTGTAAAGGTTAGTCGAAGCTGGAAACTACTCTCTATGGACAGACTCACGAGGCGTCAAAGTTGATCCTGGGCAGACTGAGTTGACTCGAATGCCATCTTTAGCATACGTAATTGCATCGGTTTTGGTCATGCCATTGACAGAGGCCTTTGATGAGGAATACTTTTCTTGTGTCAGCTCTTGAAACCAAGTCTCATCTCATCGGCAATAACTTACTGCCCCGTTTGTAGCCTGTGTTGCGAAAGCGAAAATTGACGACAAGTTGACGATTGCTCCTCGTTGAGCAGATGCGCCGGTTCTGGCTCCTCGTCAGTCAGCAGAACAAACTATTTCCATTCTTTAATTCGCACCTCATAGATAGACTCGGTTCCTGGCTCAACATTTGCCTGATCTCGGCTCGCTGGCACAGCCAGGTCCCCCGCCCATTGATATTCTGCACCCGATCCCAGGCTTCCACTTCGAGCTCATGTGTCTTTACCCTGGGTTGACTGGCCACGCCAGCATTGTTCACAGCATAGTGAATGGCTCCGAATGCCTTGACGCCGTCATCTATCATTTTTTGTACATCTGTCTCGGAAGAAACGTCACAAAGACAAAGGCAAGTCTTGACCTCGGGGTTCAATTTCTTTAATTCTTCCGCAACAGTACTCAATCCACCTTCGTCCAGGTCAGCTAGGATCAAGCGAGTACAGCCTTCCTCTACAAAGATGTGAGCAACAGCACGACCAATGCCAGAAGCTGATCCTGTGATCAAGGCAACTCTACGTAGATGGTCAGTTTCGTTTCCGAAGCTAGGGGGCGAGAGGGTGGGATCTCTGCTATACCCTTCCATGATATGGGGCTTTGGTGCCATGGTTCTAAGTGGTCGTCGCAAGGAATGATAATTTGCAGGTTGATGGATATGTAGCTAAAATTCGACTCAAAACGGTGCTTTTTCCTGATAGCTAGCCGATACAATTCTCTCACATCAACAATCAGTTTTGCAAGTTTTGCCATGTAGGCTACCTCGTGTTATCTTTCAACTAACGAAGTGCGGCAATGTCGGCACGTGCATGCCGAATTCACTTACGTAGATGTGGATAAAGTGGTATATCAGCAGGGTTACCTCGTACTAGAGTTTCGGCTACAGGTAAGACACCACCTTTGCCGTGTGGGGGGATCCACGCATGCCTTGGTTTGCTAGGGTCCATGCACCGGGAATTGCGCCTCAGAGTATTACGGTTCACTGACAATAACAATAGCTTGCTATCGGTTCAATGGAAAACTGCAAAGTGCGATAGTAGTTTAGTAAAGAGACGGAGATGGGTTCCTGCTTCAATGCTCCCTTCTCCGCGTGATCATAGAGTCCGAGTAGACTGGCTGTTTAAAACGAAGTCCAGATCATTGGCGTTGCTACCGTTTCTTTTGCACTTCGTATGAACATTAGATCCTGTTTTCACCCAGCTCTATACTAATATATACGAAGTTGATTTCTAACATTGTTGCTTTTTTTCCTTACCTTGTCATCCAGTCATCCCGATACCATCTGACAAACCAGAATCAACGCGACATATTCATCTTTCTTTTCTCTGCTTTCTTTAAAAGTCTCAAATCTATACTTTGAGCCACCTTGCCCTCACAAGATTGCAAACACGATGGCTTCCCATCCACCGCGGAAATGTTGCACCTTAGGCACCCTTCACGAGTATGTCACCTCCGCTTTCATGACCTACAGTAACTCCCCTCATACCATCCGGTGATTAACTGCAGTAGGGGGGAGCCTAGAGGAAAATTGATCAAGGTTGGAGAACGCCAAATTGAGGCCTATCTGGCCATGGCCCCTGAGAGCGAGGGGCATAAGCACGTCGGCCTTCTTTTAATTCCTGATGTCTTTGGTATTTCGCTAAACAGTAAACTCTTGGCCGATATGTTTGCAGATGAAGGATTCACCACTCTTATTCCTGACTTTTTTAATGGGGATGTTCTGCCTAATCCCCGCCCGGCAGGGCTGGACATCAAGGCCTGGATCAAGACGGGTAGTAGCGGCGACAATCCTCACACGCCTGAGACCGTTGATCCTATCGTTGTTGCCGGCCTCGAAGCTCTGAAGGGCCTTGGTATCAAGGAAATAGGAGGGTTAGGATACTGCTTCGGAGCTAAGGTAAGCGAATGAAGCGGCTGTGTTGTTGGAAAATAATTACTGATTCACCCGCAGTATGTAGTCCGTCACTATAATAACGGGATCAAGGTCGGATTTGTGGCACACCCGTCGTTTGTTGAAGAAGATGAGCTCGCTGCCATCAACGGGCCGCTTGCTATTGCTGCTGCTCAGACAGACCCGATCTTCCCACCGGAGAAGCGCCGGATTTCCGAGGAGATTCTTATCAAAACGAAACAACCATACCAGATCAACATATACTCTGGTGTTGAGCATGGATTTGCTATTCGCGGGAACCCCAAAGTGAAGCTTCAAAGGTATGCAAGGGAGCAGGCTTTCAAGCAGGCTGTACACTGGTTTGAAGAATTCCTTGTCCAGGGACCGGTAGAGGCGAATAAATAGTTGAAATAACGATAACTACGATGCATAATACATAATACACAGACTATCATCGTCATGATCTGCATGTATTTGTAGAAAGATGCCGAAACAGATCAGCTGATTTAAAAATATGGGTTGAAAATAGGATGAAAGGAAATGTGCTTTGCTCTTTGGTGAAACATAAAATGACGGATGCATCAATCGGTGCACTACAGCTAGTGTAGTATAACAAAATATAACTGCTCTTCCTACAGAGAAAATATTCAGAGCTATTATGAAGAATTTTATTTACAGTGATCTATTAACTTGATAGCTCCTTTGAAATACTTATAAAAGAGTCAAGGGGATATCAGCGGTGACTAATGCAATGATGATAAAAACGGCCACAGGGTGTGGCGGGTAGTAGGTTAAGTGGCCCTCGGTTAGACCTTTTATTACTGGACTAAACCAAACCTAGTAGAACTTAGTCATAATGATGCTAAAATAATGCCAACCTCCTCTTGGCGAGAAGAATGCGGGGTTGGAAGTCTGAACTCTATCAATGTCTCTCTCGATAAAAAGATATTTCGTTACAGCATTGCAATAACCCTAGGTACACAGCAAGTCGTCAGGTTGCAGTGGTGTGGGCGGGGGACCGTTTCCAGAGCTCTACATTTCCAAGCTTTGTCCAACTCGGCTTTTACCTGGGACCGCACTCGTTTGATCTACACTTTTCGCCGCAACCAGAACTATGTTTTCCTGCGACACATGCGGCCGATCCTACGCAAGACGAAGTTCCTTGGCCCGTCATCGTCACAATCATCGCAAAACAAAGCAGCACGTTTGTTTGCACTGCAACGTCGTCTTCTATCGACAAGATCTTTTGGCAAGACATTTAACATCTCATGAACGCTCGTGCCCATCAATGGACACAGACGGCGGCCAACGAGAGGTTAGAAAGCGCTGCCACACCGCTTGCCTGCAATGTCGCAAGCTGAAGGCCAAATGCAGTGGCAACGTGCCGTGCGACAACTGCTCTAAACTAGGTAAACCCTGCCGCCTGTCCAATTCCACCAGCCGCATCAGTCACCTGGCGGAGCAGGAAGATCGATCCACTAGCATGTCGAACATGGTCTCGGTGGAGGACCAGGCATGCGAACCACAACCTGAGCCTCAACCTGAGCATGGCTTACCTGCTCCACAACGTAGTGAACACCATTCAATCGATACCATCCATGATCCCGACTTCTTGTCAGAGTCCTCTCCTGCACAGTGTTCTAACCATAACAACTTTCCAATATTTGATAACGCGGATTTGTCAATGCTCGGGGCCGGCACGCAGCCGTCCAACGAAGATCCGAACAGTGGCAACATGGTACTTGATCCTTTCATGTTTGACTCACTCTCTTGGCCGTGGCATCATGAGATATCGTATCTCCTGGGGCCGGAACCTTTGAGCTTCGTTGACCAGGCTTCGACGAGGTTGCAGCAGGACGGCTCTGGTGAACCACAAAACATGCAACCTATAGCTGACGTCAATGACACGGTACAGATGTCGTCTACTGCCCAGACATCGGGGAACCACGAACACACATCGTCAGCAAACCATAGCAAATCAAACTCGGAGACTGGTATTGAACAAACTCGGGTGCTTGAAGATATCATAACGTTTGCGTTATCTGTTAAAAGTGACGCGAGTACCAGCCTCGACTACTCTCCGTCTTGGTATACCTTTTCCTTAAAGGTTGCCAGAGCGTTCAATATAGAGCAAAGTGGAGAAAGCGAAAGTATGCCGCTTTTAGGGCATTTCGTTCACCTTTTTTTCAGACACTTTGAGCCACTGTGGCCAATGTTTTCTTTACAAAATCTCTCCATAAACCGCCTTCATCCTTTACTCTACCTAGTTCTGACATCGATTGGGGCAATGTATGGCGATAATCAATCAAGCTACTTTGGGACAAAAATGCATGCTCGGGTGCAAGCATGTCTTGTAGAGCCTTTGGAGTTGAGAGACCCGGAGTATGATGCTCCTTGGCTCGCTCAGACACGTTGTCACTCACGGGTAGCGGCATTGTATTTCGGTCAATCGAGGGCAATTTCTCATGCGCATCATCTAGGAACCTTGCTTGCGGCTCAAGTCAGTCGCATGGAGCTCTTCTCCGCCGCCTATTCTTTGGCCAGTATGGAAAAGTTTCGCAACTTAGATGGCTCTCTGACAGACCAAGAGAGGCTAGCAATTTGGCTGAGACTTGAAAGCAGACGTAGATTAGCCTTTGGAATCTATCGCTCTGAAGCCTACACCAGTCTTCTGCTACAGTCGAAACCGCTATTTTACCTTGGCGAGATCGACCTAGCCTTTCCATCGTGCGATGCTGTATGGAATGGCCATAAAATGGATGCGTCAGTCTGTATACAGTTGATTGAGAATGACCAGACACCTGGAAGGGATCTCGACGCTTCAGAAATCTATCACATCGCCCTTGATAGAGGAGAAAACCTTCCTCCGATGGATCCTCTGGGTTACGAACTGCTAGCACTCGGGTTACTATGGCCCACTTGGGAATATTCTCGAAATCCGACGCTGCTATCAAGACTCTGTGGTGAGGAGTTATCTGTGCCAGACGAGTTAGGCGATGTAGCCGTTACAGAATCCTCAACCACTCATTCAGCTTCTCCTCGATCCTCGCACTCTGGTGCTGCACGTCATCCATTCGAGATCCGCGACTATGATCATCTTGACAGAACGTCTAGGAAAATGCTCGACTTGCATTCTGGGTACAAGCGGTTGCTTCTAGCTCTGCGCAAATGGGAGCAATCACTTCCAATGGTCAAGTCATTCGTGCGTTCACAACGGGATCGTACATTACTAATGAGCGGACTTGTCGTCCACCACCTTGTTTACTTGCGCCTTTCTGCGCCTGCCGCCCATCTTCATGAGCTACAGTACGGAATGAGAGATGGAAGGTTGCCCGACGCGAGCTCCATGGCATCCATCGTCCGATGGCTTCAGTCACCACGCTCTCGATTTGCTGCTGAACGAGCGGTGTCTATATGGTCCCTCATCGCTGGTGAGTGTACAAAGGCAGCACAGGAGCGCGCTCGCTTCAATCTGGTAACTTTTGCCGGGTTGCACGATGCAGCCGTGTTGCTGTGGGCGTATGCCAGCACCATACCCAGCAACGAACCCAGTAGCCCTGGCGGGTCTGCGTTGGCGCTTCGTAGCAGAGACTCCCAGACTGATTGTACCGTCAACCGGGAAAACACCACGGAGATTCTCAGATTATTTGGAAGTCTTTTGGACGTTATCAGCCCAGTTCAATCGTCCTCCTTCGCTCAAGCCACGAAAAGTCTCATGGGCATACCGTTTCCGTATGGAGGTAGTCTAATAGCTCAGTAATGTGAAGAAGAATTGTCCAAAGGCTGTATTTAGAACGGAGCATATGTGAGGTCTAGAACGGCATTGAATGGAATACCATTCATGTAACTTGTATTTATACTATCCATTCTCTATTCTTTGTCAACATCATGAGAAGCCTGGCTTTGACCAGGCCGTAACTAAACTTCATATCTGAGCGAAACTGAGCATGATGACGTGACTGAAAACGCCAGTTTTTTTTCCCTTTCTTTTCTTGGACTATAGGCTTGTCCTAGAAAGCATTACCGATTTTCGAAAGTAGTCTTGCTCCCGTGGCAAACATGGTTCGCGACTTTGCACATAGGCCATCAATGAATGGTGCGGCAGTCGAAGCACCATATGTTCTCCCGGGTCAGATAGCATTGACCAATTGAGAATTGAGCTTCGGAGAGGCGTGCCTACAGATACAGTGAAGGGCATTGAAGCAAAGGTTGCTCCCGGTAATGTGGTATGGGTGGCTACCAGTTTAGCAAGTGGCGGCGGAGTTGGTGTACGGCACCGGGTATTGTGGCTCTTGTGGGGAACTCGCCACCGAACCCTCGATGGCTGTATACACGGTTGCTGAGGAATTACGGTAGAACGAGAACAATCATGGACAGGTCTTCACAGCCGCATTGCCGAGAGTATCAAAATGCTTTGCTTAGTGCGGGGAACGAGTCCAGGGAAGCCAGTAACTCGCCGATACCGCAACGGTCATACTACATATTTAAAGGAGCTGACATAATTGAAGCTACTTCAGGCAGATAGAGTTTCTTCACCTCCTCCTACATTTAGTAACGGAAGGGCGCACTTTTGAATTCACCTTGAGATTTTTCTTCCTTTTTTAAGCTTCTTCCCATCATTTTTCCATACCTTCACAATACTTCAATCATGGATCAGACTTTCTCTCAACGGGCTATAGCTATCACTGTACGTATTTTTAATAGTGTTACCTCCCTTCTTGATGTTCATGCTGTTGATATATTTGCCTCCACCTATAGGGCGGGGCCTCGGGAATTGGTTTAGCGATTGTGAAAGCGCTTGCGTCCCGTGGAGCCCACGTGTACATTGCCGATATAAGTCCCAATCTGCCACAGGAGCTTGCTACTCTGGACAATGTTCATTTCAATGGAAACTGTGATATCACTTCACGTGTTGCCTGTAAGAAGTTCATTGACGCAATCCCTGGAAGGCTAGATGGTCTTGTCAACTGTGCGGGGATTTGCCCGGCAGAGAATAAGATTGTTTCAGACGATTTGTTTGCCAAGATCATGGCAGTTAACGTCACTGGATCGTGGAATATGGGAACTGAGGCCATTCTTCGAATGGCTGATCAAGAGTCTCGCACCTCAGAAGGTCTTGTTCCGGGATCTCAAAGAACTCTACCCGCGGGTGTTATCGTCAACATCACAAGTGGTGCGGCAATGCGAGGCATTGCCAATCTTGCAGCATATTGTACATCGAAACATGCGGTGTTGGGAATGACACGGGCTTGGGCAAAAGATTGGCCGACTCTACGCATCAATTCTGTTGCCCCTGGTATGACTTTTCCAATCCCATAGCTTCTAGACAGACCCTAGCATTAGCTAACAATTGCAGGAACCACGGATACACCTCTTGCTCGAGGCGACGCGAAGACCAGCGGCAGTAAAGAGGATATAGAGAAACGAGTGGCACAGTTTACTTCTCGAATCCCTCTGGGCAGAGTGGCATATGACACTGATATTGCTGACGCTGTGTTGTTCATGCTATCAGATGCCGCGAGCTACATCACCGGCCAGGTCCTCCCGGTGAATGGCGGCTCTGATTAAGGCGTGTACCTACATCCCCTGGGCCTGCAGATTCAAGGTGGATATGTTAGCATAGTACCGTTGTACGCTTGATGCGCTATGTTAGATAACCAATTCAAATTGATACTGCCAATGAGAACTTGAATTTTAACTGGTCGTGTATGCCATTTGACGCTCCTAGTGGATGATGACTCTAACACGCGTGTTGAATTAACTCCTGGTGCTACCCCAGTGCTACGCATCAGTGTAGCCCTACGCGGACGTATATCCAGACTAAGTAAGACAGAGGCTGTTGAACTTTTTAGGTTATAAACTACAGCTATTCAACAATTCTTAAATGACAAGTTACTCTTTGGGAGAGGAAAACCAATTTCTTCATCAGAAGGCTAAGTTAGTGTATAGTATATCTCACTTGTGACATAGAGTGGCGTGTCCTTTGTGCATGATTTGTACTCTGCAGAGGCTGATCTGAGCATCCCAGTATTATCAAGTATTATTATGCTATAATTATACAAGAGAGCCATTGACTTGAATTCCCATAGGTATGTTTTTGGGGGCCTAGTCGCCACTTTGGTTAATTTGTGGCCTGATCTTATCAGTCTTCATACTACATTGGTTCGCTCCGGTAGCGGACATAACTCAATTTGGGGATATAAAAGACGATCTTCCATTCTCAAAACTACTTTCTATGAAGCATGAAATCCATTGATTCCGTTGATACGTTTAGCTTGCTTCTCATTCACCAGCAACAATCCTCCCGGGTTGTTTTCAGTGCCCAAGTAGTAGGCCAAGTCACTCCCATCAAACTCCTTGATGCTGAAGCCATTCCCAAGGAAGGCAAATGGATTGCCAGCTCGATACTGAATCTGGTAATCCTCATACCGCGGTGCTTCCATCAGTCCAAAGAAAACAAGCCGAGATCCAGGGAAAATAGTCAGCTTCCCATCTAATCGTCCTTGCTTGAACCAGCTTCGGCACTCTCCCGACCAAGCCGTCCGCTTCAAGAAGAGGTCGGCGTGTTCAGCGAAGGATTTGCAAACATCCAATTTTGGTATCAGTGATTTGATGTTCTCAACCTGCATCTTCTTTGCAGCTGTTAGGATGTATTTAGTGACATGCTCAATGAGAGGTACGAATGAGCCATGACCCAGGGGCCCGTACGGCCCAACTCCCATCCAGTAGTTCGGAACTATAACAAAGCAAAAGGTTAGAAAATTGACGACAAAGCGGCGGGTATGTGAGAGTACTGACTCTCGGGAACGGCGACTGAGAGGTAAGAGAGTGGACCATCTCTCATTATATCTTGGACGTTCCTCCCATTTGCAATAATGGGGATTCGGGGCACCCAGGATGTATCAAACCTGCAAGATGTTAGACTTTGGCCTTGTCTCTGCAATTCAGACTCACCCTGTTGCACAGATAATAACATCGACCTCAACCTCAACTCCATCTTCATTCATAACTCCCTTTGACGTGATCTTCTTTATGCCCTGGGTGAAGGTAGTTACATTTGGGCGAATGAGAGCTTCCAGAAACCCATTTCCTGGCTGCGTGCAGAGGTCAGAATCGATACAATTTAAGAAGAAAGACATTGAACTTACTGTTGGTCTTCTGCAACCGACATTGAAATTTGTAGGTATCAGCCTTTCTACCAGGTCTGTTCGACCGTTCAGCCTCTTGGTCATCTGGGCGGTGGAAAACTGCGATAGAGCGTTTAGCAAAGTACCTAGTGCATCTTAGGAGCGCGCCTTCAAAATCGTACCTCTTTCGCCTGTGCTGATTCTTGCGTCCCGTTCAGGATGAATTTGAACCGCTGGTTGAGTTCGCTCTCAATCGCTTTGCAATACTGAAGGTACGAAGCTGGATCTTGCGCAAACTTTTGCTTTTGAGCCGAACTGTCTGCACAAGGAATCAGCCTCCAGCTCTGAAAGTTTCACATTGGGCAACGTACACTCGAAATTGGCTCCATTTGGCCCAGCATGATTTTGGGCGAACCCAGCAGTAATCCACGTAGGAGACCTGATCCAAGTATACAGACGCTCTGCATAAGAGGAGACTTCTGCAGTTACCTGGATACCACTACTCCCCATGCCAATGACAGCCACGCGTTTGCCTTTTAGATCCACGCTGGTATCGAAGCGGGCAGTGTGGCATATCGTGCCCTTGAAGTCTCGCAGTCCGTCAATGTCGGGCCATTTCCAATTGCTAAAGAACAGTTAATTCACCGTGTAAAAGTCATCTTCCCGTGGGTGGTACGTACTTCAAAACTCCGCTACCGTTCACCAGAATCTCAGCGCTGTCGACGAACTCCTCTCCAGTGAGAAGATTCTTCACGGATACTTTCCAAACTCCACTGTCCTCGTCCCAGACCGCGCGGGTAACTTCATGATTCAGTTTCATGGCTTTCTCTAAGCCGTACTGATCAACGACATCCCGCAAATACTGCCAGATCTCTTTGGCATAAGAGTAAAAGTGCGTCCAGCTGGGATTTCTGGCCCATGCGAACTGAATCGTTTTAGCAAGTGGACCCTAGATGTCTCACACCACAGCTTACCTGGTAGTTGACCGAGGGAATATCGCACGCGCAACCGGGGTATCTTGTATCCACAGTTAGCACCTAGAAAGTGATCGGTCGCACCCCCAACCGTCAACCACATACCTATTTTCTAACCAAGTACCTCCGATGTCGCTATTCTTGTCGTAACACACCAACGACGCATTGTTGAGCATCTCTGGGAGGAATTTTGCTAGGCATATCCCAGAAATGCCAGCACCAATGTGAATGACTCGAATGGGCCTCTCATGGGCAAAGACTTCCTCTTGAATTTTGTAGCCTCGCTCATTCTGCCTAGGCCACTTGCACTGATCGGCAAGTTTTTCAAACTTATCGGTTCCGACGGACGAAGGGGGCGGAACCGTATCCTGGATTGAACCAATTGATCCCATGGCGATTTAGAAATGAATTCACTTGCAGTTTTTCTTATTGTAATTTGAAGTGGCTTTCTGTACGGTAGTTTCGTCGAACTGAGTTTATATAGTGACAATATTAATATTTACAACTAAAGAATGTTACTATCGACATCGGGCCTTTGTCTGCTGTGGCATACCAAGAGCCCAAGTCCGCACTAGTGGAAACCTGATAACCTCTTCGTGCTCAACAAGCCCCACACTATCCGAACTCCCGGATATTGTGGTGTTTAATATTTTCCGTTGATTGCAGATTTCTGGAAAAGCCGCGAGCCACCACCGTATCCGCAACCCCTACTATCCCCTACGTAGCCACGATTGCCACGTTAAACGTTGCGGAGAAACTAGCAAGGAGGTTTCGGCGACGTGCCTCGCCAATGAGCAATTATTCCCGGAGGCAGTGGCTCTTAGGTAGGGGTTAGATTGCTGTCGTCAGGTAGATTCAAGAGTTCATCCACAGATACGGGATTGAAAAACTGGCACAACATCAAGATTACATCGATCACGACAGATACGCTTAAAGGAGGCATGCTTACGCGCCCTTTTTCATGGGTTGATTATGTCCTAATAGAGCTGTTCCTCAATCTTATGGAGTTTTATTTTCATGTTCATTCTGTTAAATGATGGATATTGGGCTTGTTCCAAACAACCTCGTCTTCATGCGCTACAAGTGCAGCCATGATAGCATCCACAAAATTCCATCTTAAAATCATATTAACACTTTGTACTACTTGGAACTGGATTAGGGTTAGCTTTGTGTGTGGAGAAGTTACATAGAGGATATTTGTTACTGTTACTGCTCGGGGAGCTAGTATGGAGAGACTGAGGCTAAAATGTTTGCTGACGCTAGTAAGTGATTTTGTTGCACGGTAAGGCCGTAGGTAAGCAATAGCATGATTAGGTAAAAAAAGCGCGGCCAAATTGTGCTCAGATAAGTTTGGGTCAACGAGGGTGTTGTAGGCGTGTTCTTGAGATTCGATTCATAAACTCCTGTACCTAGGTGAACCACTGGAAGTTTAGTTGTTCGGGTCTTGTGCAGCTAATCCCGATAGAAATCGTCTGAACAATAAAAAAAGGAATAATCCAAGTCAGGCATCCCCCAGTATGGAATATTTGATAGATATACTGAATAAGTAACTCAACTGTTCTATCCCCTGAGACTATATATAGCGATATCTAGTAGATATTAATTAAATTTAGAGGAGAAACTAAAATATACTAGTATAATATAGGATAACTATTAATTAATCTATAGAGCAGGTATTAACTAGCTATATTCTAATAATTAGAGATCTAGAAGATTTAAAGCTTAGTAAATATACTAACCTTAAGTATATAATATTAATTATATATATATTTACTCTTAATTTATAGTATTTATAGAGCTATATTTAATTTTATTATAATTCTAAATTTAGATATTTACTAAGTAATAGAGAAGATATATATAAACTAATAAATTAGAGTATAATATAATATTATAAATAAAGACCTTTATAATAGATTATATAGTTATATATATCCTACTATCTAAAGAATAGAAGTAATAGAAGTATTATACTTCTATTATAGAATATAATTAAATTACTAGAAGTAATATACTTTTTATACTCTATAACTATTATATATATATTTTTACTTTATTAATTAGAATACTTCTTTAGATAGTTATTAATAGTATTATCTATATATTTATTATTACTAGCTTTATAATACTTATATATTAATAGTAATTTATATTATATAGCTTATAATAATCTAATTATACTATTTAGAATAATACTCTAATTAATTTAATTTTAATTTACTTTAGATCTTATTTAGTATAAATTATCTAATTATTATATATTAATAACTCTTATTTAGCTAATTATTTTATCTTAATTACTATATAATATTAAAAAGATAAAATAGCTCTTACTAAACTAAATAATACTCTAAGAATTCTAATAATTTAGGAAATTATATAGTAGTTTATAATCCAGATTAAATAATTTAAAAAAAGAGAGATAAAAAATAAAGAAGAAATAATATAACTAACTCTATTAGAACTCTTCTTAGATAATACTAATAAATTAAAAGAATTTAAAATCTAATTTTAAATATACTTTAAATTCTTTCTAATTAAACTAGTAATAAATAAGAATAAAGTTAGATTTATAGAAATATTATAATAGTTAGATTAACTTATACTAAATAGAGTCTAGAGTAGATTAGGATTAAACTAATCAGAGTATTATTCTAAATAGTATAATCAGATTATCTTAGACTATATAATATAAATTACTATTAATATATAAGTATTATAGAGCTAGTAATAATAGAGATATAGATAATTATATTAATAACTATCTAAAGAGATATTCTACTTAGTAAAATAAATATATATATATATTAGATAGTTTATAAAGACTTACTAGTAATCTAGAGTAAGTTAGAATAAGAATTATAAAGACTTACTAGTAATTTAGAGTAATTCTTCTCTTATTAGTATAAAAGAGTAGAGATATAATATATAATACTAAGGGTATTTCTTTATTTATAATATATTACTTTTTTTCTATTAGTTTTATT
Source organism: Clonostachys rhizophaga (assembly GCA_902077795.2). NCBI lineage: Eukaryota > Fungi > Ascomycota > Sordariomycetes > Hypocreales > Bionectriaceae > Clonostachys > Clonostachys rhizophaga. Next base: position 112,753 of record CABFNQ020000633.1, read on the forward strand.
CTAAAACTAAGTTTTATAGTTTAGTATTTTAATAAATAATTTCTTTATTCTTTAACTATCTTTTCTAAATTATTAATAATATTATAATTTATTTCTAAGAAATTCTAATAATATAGAATTCTTATATTATTAATTAAGAAGATAGATATTAAAATAATATCTTATTTAAACTACTTTAGATATAAGAAGATATATTATATAATTAAAATATTATTATACTATAGTAAGTATATATATATAGAATAGTTATATAATAATATAGAAGTAGTATTATAATATATATTTTTCCTTAGTTTATATATATAGTATTACTAACTTCTATAGTAAAATAATTAGTTATAGAGAAGTATTAGTTAGATATTAAGTTAATCTTCTCTAAGATAGTATTTTAGAAGGCTTTAGTAAAGATCTTATATCTCTATTATTAGTACTAAATAGTATAGGAGAAATTCTAGTATTTATTTTATTAGGGTATTAGAGATCTAGATAAGTAGGATAGAGTTTATTCTTAAAAAAAGTTTATTTTAGAGGAATAATAGACTATAGATATAGTATAATCTTTAGATACTATAGGAATTATTAATTAGATTTTAATTCTATTAGAATTTTCTAATTCTTTCTTTTTTTCTATTAATAGAACTACTAAATAAGTTAGTAATAGTTCTTTAAATATTTAATAGGTTTCTATATATTATTATTTTTATTATAGTTTTTCTATTTTACTAAATAAAATATTTATTTATTTCTAATTTCTTTTTTTAGAATTCTTTCTAGTTTAAATTTTTCTTTATAGATCTTAATTAGATAATCTTAGTTTAATATATTTTTTAATACTTTTTTAAGTAATAAGATATAAAAAACTAGATAAATATATATTATATCTAGTAATAATAATTTATAGTTAGTATCTAATTTTTTCTTAAGAATTTTAAATAGTTTAAGTTTTTTATAATCTAATTTATTATTTAATCTTATTATTATAATATTTTTATAGAGTAAATAGACTTTATCTTTCTCTCTTAGAATTAGTTCTTCTAATCTAGTTTTATTATAGTATTTTTTTATTCTTTCTTAGATAAATTTAAGTTCTATCTTTATTTCTATATATAATAAATATAGTATTTCTTTTATTAATATAGTAGTTAGTATATTAGATCCTTTAAGTTCTAATTAGTTTTAGAATTATAGCTTATAACTATAATTTATATATATAGATATTAACTAGATAGATTTTTATACTAAACTATTATAAGTAATCTATACTATTAGTAGTAGTTATATCTAATTATTTTACTTATAGTTAATATATACTTATAGATATTATTTTAGAGTTTAATTTAATTATTCTATTTAATTATTACTTTATAGATAATAAGCTATTAAGAGCTTATACTTAGTACCTATTTATACTATAAATAATTATTAAAACTTAGAAGTAAATATTATTTCTCTATCTAATATAATTTTATTAAATAATCTATAGTAACTAACTATATATTATAAAAACTAGTATATAAGATCTTCTATAGAACTTATTTCTTTATATAGAATAAAATATCTATATTTTATAAATCTATTAATAACTATTAGAATAGTATTATATTCTACTCTAATTATAAGTTCTTTTAATAATAGTAGTTTAATAATATAATTAAAAAATACTAATTATTATAATTATTTTAAAACTAGAACTAGTTTTAGTTCTCTATAGAGTTTATATTATATAGATTTAATTCTTATATAAGTATTATATTCTATAACTATAGTTTATATATCTTTTTATAAATCTAGATAATTATAATATTATCTAATCCTATTAAATATTTTCTTAACTTCTTAATATTCTAAGAGTAAATATTTATAGATTTCTTTAATAAGTATTATTCTAATATCTTACTATAGTTTTTCTAAACTAGAAATAATCTCTATCTAAACTTTTATATATATTATTTCTTTAAGTATAACTTCTAAGGTTTTTTATACTAAATATTCTTTATTATTAGTTAAAAATAACTATCTATTTATTTTTAAAACTACTTTTTTATATTTAGATTTCTAGCTAAAAGTATTAGCTTTTCTATTTTCTAATTCTTTTTAATATATAATTTTATAATTAAATTAAAATAGGTATTTTATATAGTATATTTATCTTCTATTTAATTACTAGATTATAGTAAAGTATTAAATATTCTTATAATCTATATATATCTTAACCTTATATATTATTCCTAAGTAGTAGTATTTAAACTCCTTAAATATATATATAATAGTTATAAATTCTTTATTATAAATAGAGTAATTAAGTTCTATACTATATAGTTTCTTTAAGAAGAATACTATAGGGTATAATACTCTATTATTATTCTTTTAACTAATTTATATACTAATTATAAAATTTAAAATATTTATTTTAAGTTCTATTTTCTTTATAGAATTAAATATCTATAGTATAAATTCTAAAAGTATTTAGTTTTTAATTTTATTAAATACTTATTACTATTTATTATTTTATTAGAATTCTATCTCTTTTTTAGTAATATTATATAAGAATATAATAATTTTTCTATAGTTCTTAATAAATTATTAGTAATAATTAGTAAATCTAAGAAAGATTTATATTTTCTTAATAGTTTTAAATACTTTTTATTTCTTAATTATAATAATCTTATTTTATTCTATTTATATTTTATTTAATTAAATAATATACCCTAAGAAATTAACTTCTTATATATAGAAGAAACTTTTTTCTAGTTCTATAAGAAGTTTTACTTTCTTTAGTTTTTCTAAGACTTAGTATATATATTTCTTATATATCTTTAGATTATTAGAGAAAATTAAAATATTATTAAGATAAATAACTATAAAAATATTAAAATACTTTTAGAATATTTAGTTAATTATTTATTAGAATATTATAAATATATTTATTAGTTTAAAGAGTATAATAAAATACTTATAGAGATTAAACTTTATTTTAAATACTATTTTCTATTTATCTTCTTCTTTAATTTATATTAGATTATAAGCTTCTTTTAGATCTAATATTATAAACTATTATTTACTTTATAACTAATTTCTAAACTTAGTAATTAGTAATAAAAGTATTCTATCTTTTTATATAATCTTATTTAGCTATTAATAATTAATAACTAAATAGAGTTTACTATTTTTCTTTAGTATAAATATTATAGAGTATTCTATATATAAAGTTAATAGTTATATATAATCTTTTATTAGTATATTATTAATATATTTATAGAGTATTTATAACTAAAGTTCTATAAGATTATATAATTTATAGAAATTAAATTCTTTTTCTTTAATAATAGAAATTTTATAATCCTACTAGCTATATTCTAATAACTCTATTTTAAGTTTTTCTATAAATAATATCTTCTTAAAATAATTATATTTCTATAGAATATTTTTAAGATATTTTTCCTATCTTAGATATTTAGCTTATTTATACTTATATTAGATATTCTTTTTCTTATTTTATTATACTCTTTATTAATTATTTATTTAGCTCTATTTCTAAATTCCTATATTAAATAGTTTTAAAAATAGTTTTTCTATTTCTTTTTACTATTAATTATATTTAATTTTATATTCTTATTATTATTCTTTTATTAATTATTTCTAATTAATAGATACTAAATCTATATTAAAAAGTAGTTCTTACTTCTATATTTAATCTAAGATTTATATTATCTATCTTAGTTTTTATTATAATAGATTTCTTATATTATTAAACTATAGTACTATTAAAACTAATACTACTATATCTACTTATTATTATAAGTTATTATAGTTTTTTATAATAGTACTTTTAGATATTAAGAAATAAATATATTTTTCTAATATTTAATAAAATTTTAATTTTTATTAATCCTATTATTAGTATATAAAAATATCTCTTTACTCTATCTAATTAGTATACTAATTAATTAGTAAGTTTATATCTTAAAGCTATAATAATCTTAGTATAACTTTATAAATTCCTAATAGTATTAAGTTATAAATAATATTAAATTTCCTTTCTTAGATTTTAATTATAAAATAATTAGTTTTAGAATTAATAATCCTATTATTATATTTAAACTTTAAATTCTTAATATTTATAACTATATAGGTTTTTTTCTTTTTTTTCTATAATAAATAGAGTTAGTTAATTACTACTAGTAAAATATAATTTTCCTATATTCTATAGTTAATAAATACTATAAACTAGTTCCTTTTAATCTCTACTTTTATAAGAATATATATAGAGCTTTCTATTTCTATAGCTCCTAGAGTTTTCTAATTTATTATTAGTATTATTTTATACTATAGCTCTATTATAGATAGTTTAGATTATTTTTTATCTAGTTAACTTATTCTTATAGTTTATCTATTAGTAATAGTATATTTTATCTATTATATATCCTATTCTATTCTTATTTATTAGTAGGGGTAATTTCTAATTCCTTCTTATTACTATTTTCTTTACTAACTAAAGACTATCCTTCTAAGTAGTATTTTTATAGTCTTTCTTCCTATAACTATTATTATTAAAAATATAGCTTAATAGTATTTATATTATTATTACTATATTATACTAATACTAATACTTCTTACTTAACTTCCTAGTAGTTTCTATATAGCTATTTATTATAGTATTTAATTTATCTATTATAGTTATATATTATCTAGTTCTCTATATATCTAAAGTTATACTACTATTTAACCTTAGTATCCTTATATATCTTATACTTCTATTCTTAGTATATTTCTATTAGTATTTCTTTAAAGATATATTTAATAGAATATTCCTCTAAATCCTCTTTAAAGATAGTATATAGTTCTATCCTATAGTATTAATAGGTAAAGTATTATATTTAAATCTTCTTATATTTTTAGAGTATTCTTCTATCAGGAAATAGAAAGAAGTTATTTCCTACTTTATCCTTTTAGTATATCTTATACTATATATTATAGTAGATTATTTATAATTCTTATTTATAGTTATATATATTACTAATCTTTATATAAATTAGATTATTATAACTATTACTAGAGTATTAGATAGTATCTATAGTACTTCTATTATAAAGTACTATTCTAATTACTTAATTAAGATTCTAGTTTTATATCTTTTCTTAGTAGTAAGTATATAGCTTATTATATTTAGTCTTAATCTTATCTCTAGTAAACTAGTATTATTTTTACTCCTTAAGAGTATATTTAATAAGCTTATTAATATAGTAGAATATATATTTATATTTAATAAGAGACTTATAGTTTATAATATTCTTTCTCTTCTTATATTTCTATTTAAGTTCTTAAAGAATATCTATAATATATTACTAGTTTTCTTCTAATATTATTTACTCTTTCTCTTTCTTCTTTTCTTTATTACTATCTTCTAGTATTTTATAGAAGTTTAGTAAGGATTTTCTAGAAAATATAGATACTATAGTAATTACTTATTTTCTTTTCTAGATAATCTTTCTAACTATTCTAAGTATTTTAATCTTAGTTTTTCTAGTTATTTCTAATTACTTTTTATCTTCTTTAGTAGATTTCTAATTCTTCTATTTCTTAGATTTTAGATATTAGGAGGAGATATATCTAATCTTATTATAATTATAATACTTTTATTTTTCTATAGCTTCTAGCTCTATAGAATCTATATATATTTCAGAGACTATAGATTATTATTACTATTATAATTAACTAATATTAGTATAGTAGATTATCTTCTTATTATAAGTCTGCTAATAATACTATTAATTATTAATTCTTATAACTATAGTTATATATTTATAAATACTTACTAGCTTATCTTCCTTATAAAGTTCCTTCTGAACTTTCTCCTTTAGTCTATTAAAATAATAAGATATAGTATATTCCTAATTCTATCTAGTTTTTATTAAAAACTAGAGATATCTATTACTAAAGATAGAGATAGATCTAGTCTATAAAAGCTTATTAATTTTATATTTAGTCTTATATCTCTTATCTTAGATTCTAAATATCTATTAGAGAGTCTCTATAAAATAATTAAAACTTATTATAATATTAATAGTTTATTAGCTTTCTTAATTATTAAGATATTCTCTTATAATAGGTTTAAACTAATTAAATATAGCTCTCTTAAGTTATAAATAGATATAAATAACTTACTATTTATTATTATTAAGAGTAATAGGAAAATAATTAAAATATATTTAAAGTTAGATTATAAAGCTTTATAATTTATCTTAAGTTTTATTAAATATCTTAAATAGTAGTAGTTTAAATAGTACTTCTAGTTCCCTTCCTTAAGCTATAGTCTAAGCTTAAGTCTAAAGATTAGTATTCTAAGTAGTTTACTATCCTATAAAGATAGTAATAGTAGTTATTTCTTATTATATAATTATAAGATATTTCTAAAGCTAAAGAACTTAGACTTATAAGAGCTTAATTTTAATATTATTATTTTTATTACTATTATTATTACTACTATCTTTATCTATAGTATTATTATTATTTAGAGTAAGTAAATTATTAATAATAGAGTTCTACTATTAAGCTAGAGGAACTATAGTAATTATAATATTTTCTTTATTATTATATAGTAATTAAAATAAAATAATTAGCTAAATAAGAGTTATTAATATATAATAGTTAGATTAACTTATACTAGATAGGGTTTAGAGTAGATTAGAATTAAACTAATTAGAGTATTATTCTAAATAGTATAATTAGATTATCTTAGACTATATAATATAAGTTATTATTAATATATAAGTATTATAGAGCTAGTAATAATAGAAATATAAATAATTATATTAATAACTATCTAAAGAGATATTCTACTTAGTAAAATAAATATATATATACTCTAGATAGCTTATAAAGGCTTACTAGTAATCTAGAGTAAGTTAGAATAAGAATTATAAAAGCTTATTAGTAATCTAGAGTAATTCTTCTCTTATTAGTATAAAAAAGTAGGGATATAATATATAATACTAGGGGTATTTCTTTATTTATAATAAATATATCTTAATAGTACTATAAAATAATAGTTCTAGATCTATCTTAGAAATTAGTATAATAATAAAACTATACTAAGTTTATAAAACTAAAAAATTATTAATATTCTTATTAGCTATAAAAACTTCTAAATTATATTTATTTTAGTATTTAGTTAAATAGATAAGAAATAATAAACTATTAAAAACCTTAAGAACTTATACTAAATAGAATTAGTATTAGAATATATTATTAAGTTTAGAGAAATCTTAATTTAATTAGATTAGAATAATAGTTTTCTTAAGATTATATTCTATAATAGATTTAAAAAAGAAATTAAGAATTATTTTTTTAAAATAAATAAATCTAAAGATCTATTTAGATATATAGTAAATATTATATAAATTAATAACTATCTATATAAAAGATAATAATAAAAAGAGAATAAATATATTAATTAAAACTATATTAAAAATAAATCTAACTAAAGAATATAAGAAATTCTAATACTATCTATAGAATCTGGAATCTATATAAGCTCTATAAAGCTAGAAGCTATAGAGAAATATAAGTATTATAATTATAATAAGATTAGATATATTTAATTATAATATTCTAAGCTAAAAAAATAGAGAAATTAGAAGCTTATTAAGAAAGATAAGAAATAATTAGAAATAACTAGAAAAACTAAAATTAAAATCTTTAGAATAGTTAGAAAAACTATTTAGAGAAAGAACTCTATAACTATTATAATTCCTATCTTCTCTAAGGAATCTATATTAATCTTTTAAAAGATATTAGAATCTAGTAAATAATAGAACTAAAAGATATTAAAAGAAAACTAATAATATATTAAGAATATCTTTAATAAACTTAAATAAAAATATAAAAATAAAAAAACTATTATAAAGAAATATAAACTTTCTACTAAGTATAAATATATATTCTAGTATAATAATAAGTATATTCTAAGAATAGAAAAAGAATAAGAATAATATCTATTTACTAGAAGTAAAATTAAAACTAAATATTATAAATTATATACTTACTATTAGTATAAAATATAAAATTAGAATCTAGACTAAGATATAGAATTAGTATTTTTTAGAAAAAATACTATAAAAGCTATTTAATAATCTAGTAATAGATATAATAATCTAACTTATATAAAAACTAATAGAATATATAACTATAAGTAAGAATTATAACTAACTTATTATAATATATAGTATATAATATACTAGTAGAAGAAAATAATATAGAAGTTCTTTCTATTTTCTAATAGAAGAATATTTAGAAAATATAGTATAGTTTAGATATAATAATTTACCTATTAATACTATAGAATAGAACTATATATTATTTTTAAAGAAGATCTAAGAGAATATCTTATTAAATATATATATAAGAAGATATCTATAAAAATATACTAAGAATAGAAATATAAAATATATAAAAATAATAAGATCTAACTATAGTATAACTAATAATAAGTAGAGAATTAAATAATATATAACTATAATAACTATATTAAGTAATACTATAACTAAAGATATAAAAGCTATTAGAAAGTTAAGTAAGAAGTACTAATATTAGTATAGAATAATAATAATAATATAAATACTATTAAACTATACTTTAAATAATAAAAGCTATAGAAAGAAAAACTAAGAGAATATTATTTAAATAGATAACTATTTCTAATAAATAGTAAAAAAAGTAAAACTATAAAGAAATAGAATAAAAACTATTCTAATAAAGAAATACTAATAATAATTAATAAACTATATAATTAGAAATATAAATTTTTATAGTATATTTCTAGCTATATAGAAAAACTAGAAACCTTTAAGGATATTCTTAAATAGATATCTAAAAATAATAAAAACTAGAAATAACTCTAAGAATAAATTAACTAGATAAAAAATAATTTAAACTATTTATAATAGAGCTATAGTATAGTATAATACTAATAATAAATTAAAGAACTTTAGAAACTATAGAAATAGAAAGCTCTATATATATTCTTATAGAAATAAAAATTAAAAGAAACTAGCTTATAGTATTTATTAATTATAGAATATAAGAAAATTATATTTTATTAATAATAATTAACTAACTCTATTTACTATAGAAAAAGAAAAAAGAAATCTATTTTTTTTTTTTTTTTTTTAAGGTTTTTACTATATATAAGGAATATTCTAAGATCAGGCTATATATAATTAGATCTATATAATTTATTTTTAACTAAGTTTCAGTTTATATTTAATCTTTAACTCTATTTTTTTTACTTTTTTATTTATATAAGCTAAAGTAAGATAATAGTATCTCTAAAAA